>JAVGWX010000011.1:13531317-13761317 GCA_036924085.1 Ariolimax columbianus
ATATCTGTTTTAAGTCATCTTATCGTAAAATTAACCATTTTTTTTCTAACAGGCGTTGTGACCTTGGTCTTGAACCAGATTTAACACGACAAATTAGCTAATATTGAACAGTAAAATCAATGTAATAAATGCGAGTATCGCTCATGACCCACATTTCGCATCCCAAAATAGCATCCGCTTATCACTAAAATCAATTTAAATAATAGAGAAAGCAAATATATGTATGTACTCAACGCAGTTTATGACACAGAAAAACAGAACTGATACCAGAGTACTGCTAATCTAGGATATAACAATTCGATATACTACTAATGTTCGCTTAGGCGTCAAAGGCCCGTTGTGGCGATAGACCCCTACCATATTCAACTACTGAGGGTTGTTTGTGCGTAGTGTGTCGATTGAAATCCCTACAGACTCTCCAGGTGGAGAACAGTATTCCGCAGCCTCAGGATGATAGTTGTGAGGAGTGTGTGTTGAACTAATGTTTGTGTCTGCTTTCCTTGTCTGCCCGTGTCTGACTCCCTGTTTCTTCGTGTTCCACCCCCGTGACCTCTAGATTGTGTCCACCTTCGGGTGATTGTGACTCTTGCTGTGCTGAGAATACGGGTTAAGATAGGTATAATGTAACCACTGTTAGAAGGAGGGGGGTGAGGGGTGGAAGTCGAAAGTCGACTTCAGTCCAAGCAGGAAGGCTCCTGAGTAGTAAAAACCTGGGCTGAATTCTATGAGGCAGTTACTGTTCAACGCCATCCTGGATTGTTTCCTCACGGTCTAAGCCATGCGCAGAAAGATGCAGCATAGCAACAGGATAACCGAACGAAAACACACGAATTCCACAGAATAAAGTCCTTGATACCACCTGGTAAAGGAATCGTGAACTATAATCCGAACAGGAACTAGTAAACGGCAGAAAACGACACAACCACCGGAGCGAGTCGAGAGCGCAGCCAGTCAGGCACGGACATCTTACTTGTACTCGATATGGTGCTTAGAAATGATGTGACGCCTGACATTTCAGTACAAGTGTCTTATTTACTTGCACAATTTCTCTCATCTCGTATATCTCCTCTGTTTCTCATTCAATATATAATTTTCCCCCAATATTTCCTCTCCTTTCGTCTACTTTCAAGGTCAGACTGTCGGCGTCATGCCATGCACCAGCTAAGGCATTAATGACCTAAATAAGGAATAATACAAATTGATAATCAAAGCTATGAAAAAAATCCTAAATTTACATATTTCAAATTCAATTTTTTTTTACCCAAACCCTTTGCTATGGTGCGCAATACCATACGAGGAACGTGTGATCCAGCTTAAAGCCTGACTCCTACATATGTTACATGGCGCCTAGATACTAAACACAAGGGCTAGTCATTAACATCAACTTTATTATAAAGTGTATGGGAGAGTATGTACAGCACACAATCTTATTTGAGGACCTAAAATGGTTCTTTAGCAATGCTCCATATAGGGATTGTAACTATCAAACAGTCTGCGCATGCGCACTATACCGTACAACATGGCCGCTAGATTGTTGAACAGTTGCACGCTGAAAGAACAACGATTCGTTATTATTTTGTTTGTCGTCAGAGAGTGTGAAACCTTCATATATCTACAGATGAGTGAGGGTTCACAATATGAAGGCAGATGTTTGAGTCAGAGGAGAGTGTATAAATGGGTCGAATGATTTCGGAACGATAGACAAATCGTCATTGATGAGCCGCTGCGTGGGAGACCAACAAGCGACAACTGACACATAGAAACAGCAGATCGACCAGCTAGTCCGTGCAAACAGGCGTGTCACAATTGATGAAATAATCGTGAATTTCAATATGAGTCGCAGGGCACAAAATTGTACACAATGACATCGGTTATAGAAAAAGTGTAACAGATGGGCCCTAAGGCAGCTCACAACGAGGTAATAAAGCCATACCAAAATCTTTTTTAATTTATAGTGGACTTCTCGAAGCTAAAAGACTTGTGGACAAACTGCTTTGCCAGTTACGGGGAATGTCTTGAGAAATAAGAGACACAATTTCTTGATCGCTCTCTTGTCAGAATGTTATTAATAAAATTGATGTTACTTAATGACTGGCTCTCCCCTCCTCCACCCCCTCTCTAAAACCTTCTGTCACTTCCCTCTCTCACACGCCCTCCTCTCTCATCCCCCTCTCTCATCATCCTCTCTCATCCCCCACACTTATCCCCCTCTCTCATTCCCCTCTCTCACCCCTTCCTCTCTCACCCCTCCCTCTCTCACCCCCCTCTCACACCCACCTCTCTCACCCCCCTCTCTCACCCCACTCTCTCCCCCTCTCTCTCATCTCCTTTCTTATCCCCTTTCTCCTCTTTCTCACCCCACTCTCACCCCCCTCATCATCCGCTCTCTCACCCCCGTGTCTTACCCCGTCTCTCCTCCCTCTTCCCCTCCCTCACCCCTCCCTCTCTTACTCCCCGACTGCACATCGTACTTTGGGAAAAATAGATGTCCATGTTCTCCTGTCTCAATGCCATGATAGTTCAACCTGACAGGCTTTCCAATGTCCACCTCGTGATGCCACCCTACCATGTATCTGCCTCAACTGTTATAATCCAATGTCCACCTCGTGATGCCACCCTACCATGTATCTGCCTCAACTGTTATAATCCAACGTCCACCTCTTGATATCAGCCTCCCATGTATCTGCCTCAACTGTTATAATCCAATGTCCACCTCGTGATGTCAGCCACCTATGTATCTGCCTCAACTGTTATAATCCAATGTCCACCTCGGGATGTCACCCACCTATGGATCTGCCTCAACTGTTATAATCCAATGTCCACCTCGTGATGTCAGCCTCCCATGTATCTGCCTCAACTGTTATAATCCAATGTCCACCTCGTGATGTCACCCACCTATGTATCTGCCTCAACTGTTATAATCCAATGTCCACCTCGTGATGTCACCCACCTATGTATCTGCCTCAACTGTTATAATCCAATGTCCACCTCGTGATGTCACCCACCCATGTATCTGCCTCAACTGTTATAACCCAATGTCCACCTCGTGATATCAGCCTCTCATGTATCTGCCTCAACTGTTATAATCCAATGTCCACCTCGTGATATCAGCCTCCCATGTATCTGCCGGAAATGTTATAATCCAATGTCCACCTCGTGATATCAGCCTCCCATGTATCTGCCGGAACTGTTATATAAGTGAGAGATGCTTGATATAACCGACTTCCTTACACCTGTTTGCCCCTGTGCTCAGCCAATATCTTTGACGAAAGTGCCGACGACAAAGCCCAAACTTCGTAGCTCCCACGACAACTCAACACTTCACATGACTTCGTCAGCTACTCATTTACAGCTGGGTCGACATGATGATGTTGTCAAACCACGAAATAGTCTGAGACAGGAACGGGTTGTTGTTGTTGTTGTTGTTGCTTAATGCTCACAATGAGTAAGTTTACTCTTTTGTGCGCCCTGAAAAGAACGTTAACTTGGAGTTTTTTGTAGCTTTCCTCACATCCCGAGCGTGCTGATGAAGGTGGACCGGGGTCCTTCAGGAGTTTGCGCTATGCTTGGCTTCATCTGCGAGTCGCTCTCTACTAAATGGATCACGTCGATCCTTCGCCTCGCTAGCCAGGTTGCCACGAAAACAGACCGTTTCCAGGGAGGACAACGGAGAAGTCGAGGTGAGGGTTTTGGTCAGTATTTTTTGCCTGACCTTGACTAACATGTCTGGTTAGTATATTTTACCTGACCCTAGCTAACATGTCTGATCAGTACATTTTGCCTGGGCCTGACTAACATGTCTGATCAGTATATTTTACCTGACCCTAACTAACATGTCTGATCAGTATATTTTGCCTGGCCCTGACTAACATGACTGATCAGTATATTTTACCTGGCCCTAACTAACGTCTGATCAGTATGTTTTGCCTGACCAGACGTTAGTTACGTAAGGACCGGATGTCGTATGTATTTGTTCAGGACCTTTGCTCAAGAGAGACATAAACGGTTTTGATTTAACCAATAAATTGATCATTTCTCATACATATTTATTAACACCTTCAATCCTTCATATCACCATGCCAATATCTTCTAAACTGCCACAGAATGCACGCCTACAATAACAGATCCATGCTTCATTCAATCACTGAGAAACAGTTCATCGATTCTCCAGAGTTTGAGGCCTCCTGTACAGGAGAAGAGAAGTTTCAGGTACGTACAAGTCAATTCATTTACAGCTGTTCAGAAACTATCATCAGTATCATTTACAGTTATGGGGAATAAAGGTCGGATAATCCTGCAATGATGCGAAGTGTGAATATTAGCTTTTTTGTTTCATTCTGGTTAGAAAAAACATGAATGATTTGCTTGGATCTGGTGCCGTTTTGGGCCAAGAGACATATCAAAACAGCTCACCCACATGTTCTGCAGTGTTAGAGAACTTACATGAATCAGAAAAGCAGCAAACATGGCCCCGTAACTGGCTGCGGGTCTACATTGCCCTGCTGATTTAGTTCATTATAGATGCCGCCAGACCATCGATTTGCCGGTAATTCACATTAGTCGACGACTTACACTTGTGTTCACGGAAACGTGTTGTTTTTTTCAATTTGAACTGGATAATTCGTTCGTTTTGTCTGTTTTCTTCCATCCGATTATCCTAGAACGGACATCGGCTATTTCTTCTTCTTCTTCTTCTGCGTACACAGTCAGACAGTAACCATTATTTTTTCGAAAAAAGCGGCGGTCATCCTGAGGCTCTCGCCACTGCCATAGAGCTTGTCTTGCAGTTCCACTGGGAATGGCCACATCTGTTCTCTCTGATCCTCGTATGTCGGGCAGTTCTGCAGCAGATGTTCAGTGGTCATTTTACCAGTACCGCACGGGCATTCGTCGGTACACCCTATCTTCAATTTGTTGAATAGGTGGTACCTCAGTCTGTTGTGGCCAGTGCGAAGTCTGAAGACAACGACCTGCTCTCTTCGGTTCAACTGGTAATAGGCATCGTTTTTGGTGTAACCAGTATGTTCGGTTTCCCATTTGGTCATGTATCTGGCTTTGATAAGCCGTTTTGACTCTTCGTACGTCATACTGGTATCTGTTTGTGGTAGTCTTGCACCTTCTTTTGCCAGTCTGTCTGCCTCCTCGTTGCCTTGGATGTTGCAGTGTGACGGAACCCACTGTACCACTACCCTTTTTGGTGCGGACTGCTGGCACAGTTTGCAGAGTGCTGCTCTTAAGTCATTAAGCTCAGTGTTTTTCTGGCTTTTTAGCGCTGTGACTACGGCGAGAGCATCTGTCAGCAGGACTATATGGCTCTCATTTTCACTGTGTGTCACCATTTCTTCCACTGCCGCCCTCAGTGCCTCTGCCTCCGCTCTGAAATTGCTTGTGTACTTACCAGTAGCGAATGACAGTGTTCTTTTTCTGCCATTTGGTAGGTTCAGGAATGCTCCTGCCCCTCCGTTCTGTGTAGTGTTTGTTACAGAACCGTCGGTGTATGCATGGGTCCAGTCCATGCTTGGGTAGCTTTTCGTTATGAAGCTTAGGGTAGTGTCTCTCCTTTCTTTTTCAGTCTGGCCGTTTTTGTTTGCAATACCTGGTATATTTTCTACCACCTCTGGAAATATATCCTGCCTCCAGGTAGGTTTTCGTACAGTAGTGATTGGCTTTGGTGTTGTTAGTGCGTTTATGGGATCTTCGTGCATCTTTGCTTTGGCTATTTCTGCAAAGTTTCTTCGCTTTAGTTTCCCATTTCCCAAATTGTTTAGTCTCTGGTACATTGGATGGTCCGTCAGTCTTCGGAGTTTCTCTGACTGCAGCTGGGCTCTGCAGTCTCTTCTATCGGTCATGGATTGCAGTTTTGTAATCTTTTCAAGTTCTACAATTGGCGTTGACTTCATGCCACCTGTTAAAATTCTCATGGCTTGGTTTTGAAGTTTGTTAACTTTATCGAAGTTCGCCTTCGCTGCTGTTGTCCATGCCGCAATGCCATACTCGAGAACTGGTCTCACTCTTCCAGTGTACAGTTTCTTTAGTATGCCTTCGTCTGCTCCCCAGCTTGTGCCAGCAAGTTTCCTCATGATTGCCATTCTTTCTCTGGCTTTCATTCGGTTTCTCTCAATCTGACTTTTCCATGTCATGCGCCGATCAAATGTGACTCCCAGATAGGTTGGGTTGTCGTTTGGCTGCAGGATTTTGCCATTTAGACTTAATTTGGTACTTTGGGGTTTTAATGAAAGCGAGAATATTGTGCATGTGGTTTTCTCCTCGTTTATTTTGACCAGCCATGAGTTCGCCCACTCTTCCAGCGATGTTAGGGCCGTCTGCATCCGATTTCTTGCTATGGTGAGATTCTTTTCAGAGGTCCACATAGCCAGATCGTCTGCAAACATTGAGCTATGAACTCTTCTTGGTATATTCTCTGTAATATCGTTTATATATACCAGGAAGAGTGTGGGTGACAATACTCCCCCTTGGGGTACTCCCTGCTCGAGTGTCACCTTTTTGCTCATCTGCCCTTGTACTTGGACTCTGACCGTTCTTTGTTTGAGGTAGTGGTTGATCCACTTGTACATCTTCCCACAGACATCACTTCTTCTTAGCTTGACTCTAAGTCCATCCTTCCAGACTTTGTCAAATGCCTTTTCCAGATCCACCCAAACAGCTACTGTGTGTTTCTGTGCCTGGTAGGCATCTTCTATCTCCTGGGCTATGAGGATGACCTGGTCCTCAGTGGATCTGTGCTGTCTAAAGCCGGCTTGCTGTGGAATTAGTATTCGTTTTTCTTCCAGATGCCACATCAGTCTGGTGTTTATCATCCGTTCCATCAGCTTGCCGACACAGCTCAGTAGGCTGATGGGCCTGTATCCATTTGGATCTGTTTTATCCTTTCCTGTTTTTGGTACTGGTACCAGTATTGCGTCTTTCCATGCCTGGGGTACAATACCCCTTTTCCAGCTTTGGTTCAGGACTGATAGTAGTTTCCTCTTCGCATCGGCTATTTGAATAGTCTTTCGCTTTAACATGTGTCATATCTCTTGGTCTAGTTCACCCAGCTGAACTTCATGAGATTGGCGCCCTTCGCCCTAGCTGCAGACAGGGTCCGCTTTGTTGTCTGAAATTTAGACATAATTATAATGAACTGCCATCAGAAGAGAGATGGGCTCCGTCAGCTGTGTAGCGGCCAAAGACACAAAGTTATTGTATGGCGGGAACTGGTACGACAAACTGCAAAAGCGGTGTCTCAACGACCTTCTAGGTTGTAGGACAATTTTTAATTTAAAAATTAAAAAAATTGTTTTCGTTCGCCTTATGTCTCTAATCCCCAAGGTGGTGTCGGTTGCACTGTGGTTTTTATTTTGCTCCTGTCGGCCCAGTGCATCCGACTTCAGCATGAATTTTATGTAAGCGTCTGCTTCCTCCAGCATTTTCTAAGGGTTTGCTTCCCGGGGGTAACGGCCAGTGCTGTGATGGGGATCGAACCAAGCACCTTAGGGTTGTGAGCCGTGCCACTTAACCAATAGGCCACGCCGGCCCCAGGTTATAGAACTGATGATGATGACATGAATATGGTTCATATATTTCGTTTTGGTTCTCATTTAACAGTGAAAGGTTATATATTACATAACTTAACGTCATTGTACTGGTTTAGAAGTCTCTGCAGAGTGTAAACACCCAGTTTATTTTATATTAACGTCATTAAAAATACCTATGCCAAACCAAACTATTCTTGAATGTATTAATTAACCCTGCCTCCACTATTTCATGTGGCAATGCATTCCAATCATTCACCACGCCTTTCCGTTTAATGGGCTAGAAGAAGTATGATCCACAACTTCTATTGCAATTCCACAGCTACAGGACGCCTCGGTGATGGCAGCCTTGTCAACTTCACCGGCGATTATATTTGCCTGGGCAGCATACACAAACTCTTGGGCATCATTCGAGAAGCCAACCTTCTGTGAAGGCCCATCAGCGAGGCTCCTGATTTACAAAACAATTGTAGTTCTCATTGTACCCCACGATTCTGAATCCTGCACCTTTCTCGCGAGTAACCGGTCTTCTTTATCTTCCGTTCCACTGTCGCATTCTGGTGATCCACTGGTACGGCAATCTCACAGACGAGTCATCTGACAGACATGTGTCGAAACCGTAGTCTGGGATCAAGATGCTGAGCAGCGCATAAGCTGCAGTGGTCAGCTACCCATAGCTGACTGCTAGCATCAGGGCCAGCGAACCATAGCTGCCAAGACCCTTCTACACCTCCACGCGGTCATCCTGGATAACAGGCTGCAGCAGGCCAGACTGGCTAAGGAGAATGGATCGAAGAGGGAATGCTAACCCGGTACTCAAAAAATGCTTGCTGAAGTCGGATGTGTTGGACCGAAAGGTGCAAATATCGCAGCCAAGCTGTAAAACTACGACACAACGCATTCCGTTCTCTGGACTACATTCTGCTACTTAAGCCCTTTCAGGGTTTGGTAGTGGGAGATTGAGAACGAACGAAGAAGAAGAAGAAGAAGAAGAAGAAGAAAGCGTAGTCTCAACGCTAAGCCCTCGCTGTCTGTCCCTAATTGTCCGTCCACTAGCTCTTGAAGCAGGTCGTGGAGATTGGAGACGGAAACCGGCCTCTCTCCATAATGGTCTAGCCTTTGCGGCCGTTCCTGCAATACGATAGCATCATCACTGCACACAGCTGGGAATTCAGTCCTTCATCATGGTCTCAAACGACTGGTCCGACGGACCGTTGTCGCTAAAACGGTATACATACCTACCTACCGACCTACCCACTTATCTACCCAACTACCTACCTAACGTTCTATCTACCCACTTACCTACCAAACTACGTACCTACCCATCTGCATGTATACCCTCATCCATATAGAGCTAACTTTACATTACACTATGATTTCTAGTACGTATTCTAGCCTTGTATCCGTGTCTTTTTAGGACCTCTTCGTTGGTGGATTAGACTCATTCCTGAGATAGAGAGAGAGAGATGTAGAGGGTGAGATGGAGGCGTAGATGGTGAGAGCGAGGCGTAGATGGGGGAGAAGAAGAAAAAGCAGAATGAGAAGGTGCAGAGGAAATTAAGATGAACAATGTGACTAAGAATACGATGCAAGAGAAGAACAACAAAGAAAAGACGCAGAACAAAACAAAAACAGAGGCAGACAGTGCCATCTTTTAGTAACAGTTTTGATTTGGGTCATTGTCTATCAGGTGTCTATAGTGGCAGCTGGAATGTGTCGCTATCTCTTCTGGCCTCGTCAAAGTCTAGAGTACCTTCTGGTCAAGGAGCCCTATTTGGCGTATGTCATGAAGATTGTCATTGGGAGAGACATCACCAATAAACTCTACGCGCTCAATGAGAAGGTCAGTCCCGAGTGTTCATCGTCAGGTCCCTGTTACTTAATGTTGGCATCCTTAAACGAGACACACATTGAATCCTGTGCCATCGACAAAATACTATCACCAAGTCATATACCCTTCGACAAGAGACTGGTACTAATTTATATACCTTCTGACAAGAAACCTACGCTATATGATATGCTCTCTGACAAGAGACCTATTCTAAATTATATACCCTCTTACTAGAGACCTATTCTAAATTATATCCCATCTGACAAGAGACCTATTCTAAATTATACACCCTCTGACTAGAGACCTACACTAAATGATATGCCCTCTGACAAGAGACCTATTCTAAATTATACACCCTCTGACTAGAGACCTACACTAAATGATATGCCCTCTGACAAGAGACCTATTCTAAATTATACACCCTCTGACTAGAGACCTACACTAAATGATATGCCCTCTGACAAGAGACCTATTCTAAATTATACACCCTCTGACTAGAGACCTACACTAAATGATATGCCCTCTGACAAGAGACCTATTCTAAATTATATGATGTGCACTTGAAGTGCCACTACATGCAGCAATTTGTTTTACATGAAAAAATTGCTGCCAGCATGCATTACCAGCTTTAGTTCAATTTTACCTGGAAGGTTTCGTTGACATAATTGTTACCTCCTCATGAACTACTCAGGATGCAAGTTCCCTCATTATATACATATATTGCTGGCTCCACATGATGTGATAGTAGCAAGCAAACTCAAAGACCAGCATACAATTCCAAGCAAATCCCTCTAAGGCACGAGTAGCACAGTTCTGTTGACAACAGAATCTTGCGAAACAGAGCTAGAACAGTGTTGAAAGGATGACAACGGTCAGCCGGAAGTGGAGGGAGTGATACTGCGTTTATAGGCATATGAGGTAACTCTCATGATGTAGACACTCCGGCCCCATCTCATTTGAAACAAGAGGTCGCTTTAAACTTCCGGGATTCGATCGCCCACGGCTTCCGTTCATCGCTTTGAGATGCGAGTGTTCTACCTATTGACCATATCGATCATAATAATGGAAACTGAGCAACGAATCTAAATACAATGTTAAACGATGTATACAATAATATTAACAAGTGAAATGGAGGAGATATAGCTGTTCAACTAATGGCTACTACTATAATAAGCCATGGGTCACTGAGACGCTAGTTCTGTCACATAAAACATGCTGGCCAGGACGTCGCGTCAGAGTCAGACACAATATACAGACCAAGAGACCACCATCTCTATTCTGTGCAGCGTTCCCTGAAAACAGCCTATTTTCAAGGCGGTTTGGCTGACCAGAGGTAGATCGATGTGATCCCTGTAGTAGTGAGCTTTACGCAGATGAAGCCAAGCATAGCACAACCTCATGGAGGACCACGGTCCACCTTCACAAACACGCTCGTGATGTAAGGAAAGTTACTTCAACCCGAGACTTAATGTCCTTTACATGGCGCACAAATAACTAAACATACTTATTGTGGGCATTCAACAACAACAACAACAATAACAACAACACCACCAATAACAACAACACAATAATAATAAGAAGAAGAATAAACCACTGTCGCATAGAATAATACAACTATCGTAACCTAGACATATTATATTATTCCTGTTTTTGTTGTACAGTGTCCTAGTCGCTACCGACCCTTTGTTTTTTTCTTATAATTTTAAAACAATGAATTCAACATGTGAATTCCTAATTAAATAAAATTTGATATGGGCCTACCTTGGTGTGAAAAAAAAAATTGGCTATTTTCGTCTTGTCTCGTCTTGTCTTGTAATTGTGCTATTAGCACAAAGCCCGGACAGAAATATAGAGACCATGTGTTGCCCATGCAGTATGGTCCCTCTCTCAGTCTGCCTTGTTTACTCCAAGGGAAAGGTGATACCAATACATTTGGAACAAGGCAAGCTGCAGACGCTGCCGGATCAGCAGAGCAATGCTCTATCTGTTCGCCAGCCGACAACCAAGGCCTGATCTGCCCCGCAGAGCACTCAGTTGAGCTTGCCTTGCTTTGCTCTAGGATAAGGCGTGTGCTCCATCAGACATCGTCGGTTGTCAGGTTTGGTAGATACTGATCAACTTTCAGAATTAACAGAAAACAGGTTGCACAGCCACATCTGACTAAACCCGACAAGATACGCCAGTATTTTATCTGCAAGGCTTCAGGTGGTTTGAAATCAAAGTGAAAACATAATGACCTCATATTACGTTATTAAGTGTGTGTTTGTGTGTGTGTGTGTGTGTGTGTGTGCGCGCGCGCGCGCGCGCTTGTGTGTGGCCTGTTGCCTGTCGGACCTTGGTTTTCCCTTACATCTTCTAAACCAATGAACGTATTTCAAAATAATTTGACATGGGCATACTGTGAATCGGTTGGACGACGAAGAAATACGAACTGTCTATTTTCAGCAGGATGTCGCTACATGCAACATTTCAAATGTTAGCATGGCTGAATTTGTTTCTTTATTTGAAGATCGTTCCATTTCTAAGGGACTTTGGCCACCAAAGTTACCTGACCTTACCCCACCTGGTTTCTTCCTGTGGGACATGCTGAAATGGAAAGTGTTTCGCAGCGAGCCAAGGAATCTCATGGAGCCAAGGAATCTCATGGAGCCAAGGAATCTCATGGAGCCAAGGAATCTCATGGAGCCAAGGAATCTCATGGAGCCAAGGAATCTCATGGAGCCAAGGAATCTCATGGAGCCAAGGAATCTCATGGAGCCAAGGAATCTCATGGAGCCGAGGAATCTCATGGAGCCAAGGAATCTCATGGAGCCAATGAATCTCATGGAGCCGAGGAATCTCATGGAGCCGAGGAATCTCATGGAGCCAATGAATCTCATGGAGCCAAGGAATCTCATGGAGCCAAGGAATCTCATGGAGCCAATGAATCTCATGGAGCCAAGGAATCTCATGGAGCCAAGGAATCTCAAGGAGCCAAGGAATCTCAAGGAGCCAATGAATCTCATGGAGCCAAGGAATCTCATGGAGCCAAGGAATCTCATGGAGCCAAGGAATCTCATGGAGCCAAGGAATCTCATGGAGCCAAGGAATCTCATAGAGCCAAGGAATCTCATGGAGCCAAGGAATCTCATGGAGCCGAGGAATCTCATGGAGCCAAGGAATCTCATGGAGCCGAGGAATCTCATGGAGCCAAGGAATCTCATGGAGCCAATGAATCTCATGGAGCCAAGGAATCTCATGAAGCCGAGGAATCTCATGGAGCCAATGAATCTCATGGAGCCGAGGAATCTCATGGAGCCAATGAATCTCATGGAGCCAATGAATCTCATGGAGCCAAGGAATCTCATGGAGCCGAGGAATCTCATGGAGCCAATGAATCTCATGGAGCCAATGAATCTCATGGAGCCAAGGAATCTCATGGAGCCAAGGAATCTCATGGAGCCGAGGAATCTCATGGAGCCGAGGAATCTCATGGAGCCGAGGAATCTCATGGAGCCAAGGAATCTCATGGAGCCGAGGAATCTCATGGAGCCGAGGAATCTCATGGAGCCAAGGAATCTCATGGAGCCGAGGAATCTCTTGGAGCCGAGGAATCTCATGGAGCCGAGGAATCTCATGGAGCCGAGGAATCTCATGGAGCCGAGGAATCTCATGGAGCCAAGGAATCTCATGGAGCTAAAGAATCTCATTTAGCCAAGGAATCTCATGGAGCCGAGGAATCTCATGGAGCCGAGGAATCTCATGGAGCCGAGGAATCTCATGGAGCCAAGGAATCTCATGGAGCAAAGGAATCTCATGGAGCCAAGGAATCTCATTGAGCCAAGGAATCTCATGGAGCCGAGAAATCTAATGGAGCCAAGGAATCTCATGGAGCCGAGGAATCTCATGGAGCCGAGGAATCTCATGGAGCCAAGGAATCTCCAGTACCAGCATAACTGCGCGTGGTAGACTTCTGGGAACATAGAGATTCCCGTCGTCCGCTGGTCGCTTTGTGGCGAAGCTACACGACTGGAATGACAAACTGGTTGTCTACAGAATATACAGAGTCTTCTGCGGGTCGATGTGGTCGAGAGGTCAGGCAATCGCCTCTCAAAGTGATGAACAGAAACGGTGGGCGATCGACTCCCGCTAGTTATCAAGTGACCCCTTGTATCCAGGGTGTTGAGACCAGAGTGCCTGCATCCTGAGTTACCTCCATCTGTCTTGGCTTATGTCTTGCCGCTGGACCAAGGTAGTTCGGGACCAGAGAGTGAGGTTGATGACCAACACACTTTTGTCCTTTCTATAATGCAATTACAACGTAAGTTACACCATCAAGACAACCCCGTCTGATGATATCACCGTCGTGGCTTTCAATGGGCAACTAACTAATAAATTGAATAGCCTTCAACGTCTCGATAAAGCCCACTACTAACTTTTACATCCGACTCTCCACCATTCAATTGATTAAGATTCATTGAAGACTCGGGTGATGAATCGCTTTCTCATCATTCCTTCAATAATAAACTTCATTTTCAAACGTGCATCCGTTAACCACCGTAGGCAAAATACACAAATAATTTCAGACAAGGCAGAAATATGAAACGATTGTCCTTTCTATGTAGTTTATTGTTCAAGTCTAGCGCTATTGGACACATAATACATGATCCTGTAATCACGTATTTGGGCTTGTATATGCACTGACAAGCGAAAACACAGTGATTCGATCTACGGCAATTGTTCGATCTATGTCTGTGGTCCACCACCAAACTGGTCTTATGGATAGGTACCCTTGTATCTAGGGCGCGCACATGTTATTTTGAGATAGGGCACATAAAGTCGTTGTTCCAACTCAGGTTACATATGTACACATTGAGATGTCAACTACGTCCGTCTTATGGATGTGTTGTTGATACAACTAAACACATGATATTGTAAGTATCACTATTTAATGTCACATACATTTCTTATTTATTGGCAACGTATGTAGCTCGTCTACAGAGTAAGGAATAAAAGCTATATAGTCCTGCTTACAGATGCCTTGGCCGTAGTCACAGCACCAAAAAGCCAGAAAAATACTGAACTTAATGATTTAAGAGCAGTACTCTGTTAACTATGCCAGCAGTCCGCACCAAAAAGGGTAGTGGTACAGTGGGTTCCATCCCACTGCAACACCCAAGGCAACGAGGAGGCAGATAGACTGGCAAAAGAAGGTGCAAGACTACCACAACCAAATACTAGTATGACATACGAAGAGTGAAAACGGCTTATTAGAGATAGATACATGACCAAATGGGAAACCGAACATACTGGCTACACAAAAAACGATGCCTATAACCAGATGAACAGAAGAGAGCTTGTCGTGGTCTTCAGACTTCGCACTGGCCACAACAGACTGAGATACCACCTATTCAACAAATTGAAGATAGGTGGCACTGATGAATGCCCGCGTGGTACCGGGAAAATGACCGCTGAACATTTGCTGCAAAACTGCCTGACATACGAGGATCAGAGAGAGCAGATGTGGTCATCACCAGTGGCAACACTAGGCAAGCTCTATGCCAGTGTCGACAGCCTCAGGATGACGGCTGCTTTTTTCGAAAACAAAAAAAAATGTCTGACAGCGTAAGAAGAAGAAGAAGAAGAAGTCTACAGAGTTATGATACAGAACGATTTTAGCATAAATCATTACTACAATTCTTTCTATTTTGATTTGTGTCACTTTGTTATCCCGCGTTATCCCACGAGAGTATACATGCATACCTGACTTTACGGCGTTTAGCTCAGCTGTGGTTAGCCCATGTATCGCTGTTTAATAATATAATTTTTCATCATTAACGGCTCTTCCCTTAAAGGAGAATGCGTGGCCTTGGGATGAAACTCGCTCGGTTTTCACAAACTCAACGTTCCGGGTTCGATCTCCACTTGTGTCCAGTTTGGCAGACACTGGGTTTTTTTCTCGGCTTAATGCTCCTCCACGTACGGAAAGTAATGACAACCTACCGTACTCTACACTTGCCAAGAAACTTATAACAGCCAAATAGGTGGCGGTTGTAAGAAGCGACGTTTTGAGAAGAGACATGCGACTTACTACTTACCTGTATATAATGAGTGAGTTAGCGGAGGCCTTTTTGTATGTTCGTTTGGTTTTTAGACGTAATTTGTGTTCGTGGTGTGTCAGAGTTGTTGTTTAAGGCCCAAAATGAGTAGGTTTACACGTTTGTGCGCCCTGAAAAGAGCCTAAAATGGCGGGTAGCTTTCCTCACATCCCGTGCGGGCTGATGAAGTTGGACTGCGGTCCTCCAGGCTGTTGTGTTATACTTGGTTTCATCTGCTTGGCGCTCACTGATCCGCCCCGTCGTGCTAGTGTTTTGCTTTTTCAATTTGCTTCGCAGATGGTTACCTCAGCCGGGTCACGCTTGGACATTCGTCTCTCAAGCATCCCTTCTAACCTGAGACAACGTAAGGACATCCCCAGGGTCCTGCTAGGACCAATGGGGACTGAGACCAGGACCAGAAACCAAGTCACGATTGTTGAACAAGAAAACGATTTGGACAAAGATTCAGATGCTGAAGACAGTAAGTCAAATTTATTGTTCGTCATCATCATTATCATATTCATCATCATTATCATATTCATCATCATTATCATCTTCATCCTCACTCTCGTCTGTTTTTAGAATATGTTTCTTCATTTTCAGCTGCTTTCTAGATCCTGACTTTACCCATATATTTCATGTTTTTCTGCCTATTCTTAATCTTGTTCTAATTACTCTTTCCAATCTTTCCCTACCGCTTTCTTTCTCTCTTTACTACTTTTATCACGCACGGAAGCAAGTTATCCATCTGTGTAATTAATGCATCAAAGAAAATGTGTCAATATCGTGTATAAATGGGCTCCACATGAATGTTAAACTTGAAGATAATGAACCTATGGTCTGACCAGCACTCATAGCGACACATGAGTCGCACACACATCATGTCTATCATTCCGTCAAGTGATAACAGTCGATGAGATGCCACGGCCTAGATCGACGGAGCAGCCAAAATGTTTTGTTGTTCCAGTAGGCAGACGAAACATAGTGTTAGTGCTGTAGAGGAACCTCTCCAGCACTAACACTATGTTTCGTCTGCCTAGTGGAACAACAAAACATAGTATTAGTGCTGGAGAGGTCATCCAAGACACAGATGCTCAGCAATAGTTGGTCATTACTTTTGCACGTTCATGTAGTGTGCCCCAAGTCTCTCCCCTCCGCGGTGAGCTCCGAATCTAGCATTGACGTCCCCAAGGATTACGGGCTTGTCGGAGTAGGGGAGGTTCCACAATGAGAGAGTGCGGATTCTCATAGAATGACTCATTTGACACCGCAGGGTTGATCATTGTCATGGTATAAGATGTAACAAGCGCTTAAGAGATTCAAGTGAAAAAGACTTGCACAGCTTCAACCGCACTCTCTCGTCCCATGCTCTCTTAATCAGATGGCAAGACGTAGCAAAGACTAAAACAGGTAGCACGAGGTGCAGTTTTATCTTCAAGGTTTACTCCCAAAGCCTTTCTCGTAAATAAGGGACCTAAAAAGCAGCAGGAATTAAACCACAAACAGGTGCCACCCAGACATAATTCAAGACAACAATATTACGCATAGGAACATAATATTGTACCCCATAATATCATAACATATAATCTAAAAAAGCATATTATATACATTCAAACATTTGCAAAATTGAAAAACAACTAAAAGAGATGTGCAAATGCTGCCAGTGACTTAGTATTCCAAGTGAAGAAATCAATTTTTTTTGCTTGATCTAAAACCAGCAGAAGCAAATGTAGGTATTACAGCCATATTGTGAGGATGGGACAAAGTTAAGAGACACAGGTTTTCATCTTGAGCCCGGCCAAGTGAATATTTAGTCGACAGTTGCTTGTTTTCTACTTGCGCCACCTTGGCTGTGAAATGTCGCATGATATGCAAGGATTATACACAAATCACAATCAATTTAAAAAGCACAGCCCACTACCAAATGCACATTCCCTATGCTCATGCCACAGTAAACTGTAAGTACCAAATAATGTTCTAGCCTTTCACAAAGTGTTGCCTCGTAGTGAAAGTCAGAGCCACCTGGGCAGTGACACACGCGTTAATCAGGCTGGCCTCTACATTAAGAATTACTCAGCAACTGTTAATAATAATAATAACACGATTCCAGTCGCATTTGACACCAGTAGCAAACGTTAACAGACTCCATTTAAGAGTGTCTTTCTAGTTCATAAGGATGGGGCCGGTAGCGTAATGGTTAGTGCACTGGCTTTCAAATCAGGCGATTTGTTGAGAAAAATCCGGGAAGTAAAGGTGTCCGGCGTGATGCTGACCCCATCATCCACTATGTGCCGTTGGTTGCAAAATAATATGGGCCTAACACTATATTTCCTATGCGCCCCATGGCTTGAGAGGATCTTTACTTTTAGTCTTTTAATTCACCCCAAACAAACAAAATATATATTTGTTAACACCGAATTTGAGACAGAATAGCCCATTTCTTAAACTGTATGAGGTGTCAACATTCTGCCGGAATAGACCAGAATTTCTGCATTTTCTGCCCATTTTTTCTTACGTCCTAGCCATGAATTTCTTGAATGGTTGGTAAATGTTAAGTAAAGTCGCATCCAGTTTCTACAGCAGTATGACATTATCCATGCTGTTAAACGATGTTTTAATTACAATGTTACCTAACCATAACCCTAAACCTTACCATAACCCTAACCAAAACCATAATTCTAAAACTAACTCTAAACCTAAACATACCCTAACCCTAAACCTAACGATAACCCTAACCCTTGACCTAACCTTAACCCTAACTCTCAACCTAAATATAACCCTTACTCTAACCCTAACCCAACCATAACCCTAACTGTAACCCTAACTCTAAACCTAAACATACCCTAACCCTAAACTTAACGATAACCCAAACCCTTGACCTAACCATAACCCTAACTCTCAACCTAAATATAACCCTAACTCTAAGCCTAAACATAACCCTAACCCTGAACTTAATTCTAACCCTAACTCTAACACTAACTCTAAGCCCTAACTCTAAACTTAAACATAACTCTCAACCTAAACATAACCCTAACATTAAACCTATCCATAACCCTAATCTAATCCAAGCCGTAACTCTAAGCCTGACCATTAACCTAACCCTTCGTAAAACTGAATATAACCATATCTTCTACATTTTTGTCCTTATTTAAGTCTGTACTTATTTATTTAAAATACCATAAAGTGGACGAGTTTTCCTGTTAACCCAGAATGGAATACCATAATCTACGATGGGGACCAAGTGAACGCTTTCTAGGGTGAATTAAGAAGCAAGCACCCGAATCTATACTTGTTCCAAAGACGACAGTGGACTAACACGAACGAGCAGAGGAACATCCCAGCTCAGACAATTACACTAGACACTAGAAAACTCATGACGTCATAATTGTATTAATTTTTTTTAACCGGTGTTTTTCTGTGGCAGCATACGGCTGCGAAACATAGACAGTTACGCAAACCAACCTCAAGGAAGAGAATGAAATCATACAAGTCGAAATGTTATTTTAAAAAGTCCTCAGAATGCCAGGAGCAAAAAAAATAGAAGAAATGCAGACCTTCGAAAAGAGTCGGACATAGAATTCCAACATGAACAGAAAATTGAAATACTTTGGCCACAACAACAGACACAACGGTCTTGAGAGAACGGTAGTGGAAAGTTTAGTGCCGGGCAAGAGGGGCAGACGTAGACTAACAAAGCGATGGCACCAAGATGTCAAGGAATGCTTGGGCATGACACTGGGGCAAGCTGGAGATTTGGCAAGAGAACGAGTTTCTTTCAGACGGGCTGTGATGGGACAATGTTCTGCAAAGGGCATACTGCATGATGATGTATGTTAACATCTCGGGTGTGATGTGTAGTCACTGTCAGGTGAAACACAATGATCAAAACCTTACATCGTGTTCTCGTTCGTGCTCTTGTAAACTGGCTGTGCCATATCAATTTTGCCTACGACGTAGGGATCGCCACTGTAATCCACACAAGGGACCAGTTTATCGAGGAACATCGCTCTGCAATACAGCCAGTGAGATTTTGGTCCATCTTTTCGTGTACGACTTAGTATGCACGAAGAGCCACTATAGCTTGTTATTAAAGAAACGCCAAGAGTTAAATTACCACTAGTGGCTTCAAGCAACTGCACAAATAGCAGCGTCAGCAGTAGCAAGAACAGCAACAGCATCAACAACAGCAACATCATCATCAACAACAACAGTAGCAATATTAACAGCAACAGCTGCATCGGCAAAACAAAGATGACATCAACAACACTAGCAACAACAAAAACACCAACAGGAGCAGCAACAACATCACCAACAACATCAACACCAGCAACAACAGCAACATGATCAACAACAATAACATCCCTAACAATAATACCGAAAACAACAGCACAGAAATAGAAACAGTAGCAGCAGCCACAACAACAACTGTAGCAGCAACATCATAATAGCAACAGCAGCAATAACAGCAACAACACTAGCAACATCATCATAAGGGGCAATAGAAACAACAACATCATCATCATCAATAACAACAGCAACAGCAGCCACACCAACAACAGTAGAAGCAACATCATAATAACAACAGCAGCAATAACAGCAACAACACTAGCAACAACATCAAAAGGAGCAACATAAACAACAGCAGCATCATCAACAACAATGACATCGTCAACAGCAATAACAGACACCACCAACAACACCAATAACATTAAAAACATAATCAACAACAACATCAGCAACACCAGCTGCAACAAAAACAAAAACAGCAACAACAACAACAAAAATAGCAACAACAACAACAACAACAACAACAGCAGCATTAACACCAGCAGCAATTACGTCAACAACCGCAGCAGCAACATCTTTGATTAGTCCCCCCCCCCCCCCCCCCCAAGTATTCAGCTATGATTATATAATGCCGGAATCTTTCATCGACAAACAAACAAACAACACGGATCGACCAGACAAGCTTTTTCGAAGCACTTGTAAAACATGAACATTGGATAGAAGACAAGAGAATGAAGCAATTTGAAATCGAGAATCCAACCATGGAACACCAGGTCATGGATGATCCTTTACTCCAAGGTGGGCACGGGTTAGGGAAATCAGCCATATTGGCAACCTCCTTCCCACCCCCACCCAACCCGCTTTCCTTTTCCTAAAAACTAAGAAGAAAAAAGTAAGGCACCATTACAGCAATTGCTAGTAACAATATTGGTTGATATAGCTGAGAGGTAAAGCTGATTGGTTCTTGAGAAAAGTAAGGATGTTTCTAATCCCACAAGTTTCAAGCTTCCTCTTGTCTCAATGTAGGGGATACCAGCGTTGTCATATTGGAGATTGACGAAAAACACAAGAGATCCAGTGTACACGCTGTGCACGTAAAAAAACAACCTTGACGGTTGAAAATTCTTGAGTGTAGGATGTTGTCCTCTATCCGAGGATAATTCTAAATAGAAATATAATTCCTATGCAACAATTTAACTGGAGGTCCTAGATAACACACTGCAACAGGGTGGATCTGAAAAGAGAGAAGGTATCCTACAGGAAGGAACACCGAGTACCTAACAATGCGTGGACGGCGTGCGATAGTGGTTAAGGGAAACGGCTCACAAACCGAAGGCGCTGCTGGATTAGATCCCCTTCACAGCACCGGCCGTTATCCCGGGGAAGCAAATCCTTAGAAAATGTAGAAGGAAGCCGACCCTTACATAAATGCATACTGAAGTCGGATGCACTGGGCCGACAGGCGCAAAATAAAAGCCACAGTGCAACGCACACCGCCTTGCGGATTATAAATAAGGCGAACAAAATACCAAAAAAAACAAACAAACAAAATACCAAACAAACAAACAAAACAACAACAAAAACAAAAACAAACAAACCAACCAACCACTCCACCCCACCCCAACCTCCAAACCACCAACCCAAAGACAAAAACAAAACCTAACATTGCCACGCTGAAGTTGACTGTGTTGGGCTGAATGGTTGAAATATCGCAGTGAAGCTGTAAACTACGACACAACGCATTCCGTTCTCCGGACTACATCCATCTACTTGCATGTTGTTACTCCATGTTTCAGAGTCGCACAGTGCTACAGGCCAAAAACGTATGTTGTTTATTTGTTCAATAATGTTAACTACTTGATGTTTTTGTTTCTCACGATATGCCCTTCATTGCTACTGTAAACCTAATTCTGATTTCAACTTCACAACGGGAATTCTCTGTAATTTTTTGCCCCAAAATATTAAAACCTCTGTACTTGTTTTGTGGCCCGTCCCTATATGCTAATATTTATTATTTGTGTATGTTTGGCTATTTCGAAAGTTTTTATTTTACTGGTATTACTCATCATACTAAATGCCTTGGCTGCATTATTGATCTTTGTAAGTAGCGTTTGTAATGCTATAACGAAGTATATATTATATGTATTTATAAAAGTGTTTATAGTTGAAAAAGAATACAGTGCGAGACAGAGAAGGCATGTTACGTGCGAGGATATAGTGCAGTGGCCTCCGCCAGCAGATGTATTAGTTCAACGTAGTGAAAAAATTAAACAACACAACAAAGTACAAAATATGTACCTGTAAATCAATAATACCAAGAAAGATGGTCACCAACAAAACAAAAAACAAGAGATGAAGAAAGCGAAAATGCCATAAGTTTAAAATATCTCAGCTCTATTATCAGCAACAATGCAGTTTTTTCCAAACAGTAATCTAGAGAACAATGGGAATGGCGATACGTCGCTATTTAAAATGAGAACCGTATGGCAGAACAGGAACAAAAACAACAATTCTGAGGAAATGCATCTTTCCGGTGACAACTTACGAGTGCCAAATATGAACCCTCTAATCCCACCCACAGTAAAGTAGTAAATTGAATCTTTCGAGCTAAAAGACTGAAGCAAAACTGAGTACTCTGGACAAGGAAAAACACATGTACTTCACAAAATAGCTGAGTAATGATTAAAATTGGCTGATAAACAGTATTACGTCTAGGAAACTAAAATACTTTGACCTCATCAAACGGAACAATAGTTTGAAAAAAAAAAAAAGTAAGGTATCTAAATAACGAAGTAAAAGTAGACAGAAGAGAAGCTGGTTATTTGACACCAACTATGTTCTGAAAATGCATGAGAACTGGCTAAAAATATAGCGTCCTGCATGACATCAGTGATGAGAGTGAAGGTCTTCAAATGACATTTTGCGCGATGGAAAATGGACTATGCACATTTTAAAACTAATATTTATTTGCATATAGGGAAATCAAGTCAATATATTAAAGTGATGTCGTGGTGCTGGTTTACATCACTATAATTCGTTTTTAGACCACACGGGACAGTGGAAACAGTCATTATTTCCCAAATGTGCGTCTGTCTGTATTTCCACCGTTGATGGAATGGGAGATTTGATTGGCTAAACGAATCACATAATCTCTTCATAAGTGGGCTAATGTGGCATTTGATGCGTGGGGCTACAACACGATTTCTCCCCCCCCCCCCCAAGCGGGTAATTATGAAATATGATGTCGCTGGACAAATGAGACACGATTCTGAATTCGAATAAGGCTAGATGACTAGACAAGAGACGGATAGGTTTGTCAGGGGGAAAGCTGCTTTTTAATTTAACGTTCAACTCAACGCTTGGTGCACGACACTACAGCACGTGGTGCTGCATAGAATACTTCTGAAAGTCGTTAACACGATGTGACTGATAACCTGGTCATGTCGTATACATTCTATGGTATGAAGCACATCTTAGAGTTACAGCATGGACTACATACCGTTACGGCTTCAACAAAGAAAACACTAAAACTTGCGTTAACCATAAAACAAGATAATTCATTTATTTACAAAGCTCATGTGTTAAAGTAATATCAAACAAAAGGAAAAGAACTACTAAACTAAATAACATCATATACTAAACTAGCACAGAGGATTCAAGCAAGAGCTATTGGTGAATCCCCCGTAACTAATTTACCCAAGTTTTAAGTCTCTTATCAGAACTAACACAAGACGTAAATTTAATCAAATCTAATCTTGTTACAAATCAGTAGTTGACTAGCAAACTCGTTGGTTTCTGTCGTTCCGCCTGGTCCTCTAGGTTGGCGATGAATCTGCCGTCCTCCGATTGACTGCCTTGGGCTGTCGAACACATGGACATGGGTTAACTTCAGCTCACGAAGGAAACTCCAGCTACAATGCAGTGGTATACCAGTTTACGGTTCTCAAGCTTCGGGACGTGTCTCTCTGGTTCCAGTGTTACACCTGCTCTAAGAGAATGTTCCCTGAGGATTCTTAGGGGTTCATTTCTCTTTTATCTCGTATCACGTGCCTTTGGGATTATAATCCAATGGTTTGGCAGAACACTTTTTTGAAGCACCAGTTTTGAGACACGGGCGTTCGCGATTTTATCCCAGGTTTCTGAAGAACCCTTTTTAAAACCATAAGTTTTGAGACATGAGCCTTCGGGACTTTATCCCAGGATTCTAAAAAGCTTTTCTTGAATCACCAATTTGAAGACACAAGCCTTTGATAGTAGAAGGGCGACCATTCCTCCAACATGCACCAATACATTGGTCTCTAGAGAACAGTCAGCCAGCCTTTTAGTTGAACTATCAAATCGTTCCAAAGCACATTTTCTAACTCCCACGTCATCAGATCTCTTTCTAATTATATTTATAGGGTGTCCATTATTCGCACCTTTAAGCGAAATGCAAGAATGTATGAATGGATAACCACCCCGTAAACGCTCTCTCTCCTGAATCTTAAATCTCCCATCTACTCTCTTTATAGATCCTTTTTTAGCCCTTGGAACCAAAAATGGCTGTCGAGTGCCCCCACCCCCCACCCCTCCCAGCTGGCTAGTGAGCCATCAATCTCATTTGGTCCCTCCCTTCTAGAATATCATTGATTCAAATATCTACATGTCACTGCCACTCAAAATGTGACAGCCTGATGTGCACATCCTTGTAATCAATCTTCCGCAATTACTATGTCTGTTACCAGTTCAATACTAGGAAGGGATAGATCTAACACCTTCCCGCAATCCAACAAATTTCAACTTATAGTAAACGCTAAACTCAACTTCGGTCTGCGCAAAGGCGTTGTGTTGACCCTGGATTGACCTGGCTACGCGAACTATTACTCAGGCAATTTTTGACTCTCAAAGAATAGTCGCCAGCCCAATTTTTGACTCTCAAAGAATAGTCGCCAGCCCAATTTTTGACTCTCAAAGAATAGTCGCCAGCCCAATTTTTGACTCTCAAAGAATAGTCGCCAGTCCAATTTTTGACTCTCAAAGAATAGTCGCCAGCCCAATTTTTGACTCTCAAAGAATAGTCGCCAGCCCAATTTTTGACTCTCAAAGAATAGTCGCTAGCCCAATTTTTTACTCTCAAAGAATAGTCGCCAGCCCAATTTTTGACTCTCAAAGAATAGTCGCCAGCCCAATTTTTTACTCTCAAAGAATAGTCGCCAGC
This sequence comes from Ariolimax columbianus, assembly GCA_036924085.1. Classification (NCBI taxonomy): domain Eukaryota; kingdom Metazoa; phylum Mollusca; class Gastropoda; order Stylommatophora; family Arionidae; genus Ariolimax; species Ariolimax columbianus. The sequence continues at coordinate 13,556,242 of JAVGWX010000011.1, forward strand.
CCAATTTTTGACTCTCAAAGAATAGTCGCCAGCCCCAATTTTTGACTCTCAAAGAATAGTCGCCAGCCCCAATTTTTGACTCTCAAAGAATAGTCGCCAGCCCAATTTCTTCTGCTCTAAACGCTTACTCTCAACACGGACCTGTTATAACAGTTCTTAATATGAAAGATGCATGTGCGACTTCAGGTGAGCTAGTCATGTAAATGGTAAATGGTTGGGAAGGAAATATGGGATAGGGGTGGAAGACAGGTTGCATGGATGAGCGGATTGAAGGAAGTTTAGGGATGAAGAAATTGACAAGTTGGAGGGTAGAAATAGATAGAGGTTAATGGTGATGTGAGGGAGGGGTGCGGGAAACGGGAGAACACTTAATTATAACCAAATTGTATTTTCTTTCATTTTGTACATTCCAACTGACGGGAAGAAGTTCTGTATTGGTCTGTTAGTTTGCTTACGAGCCGGATATTTTCTAATGTCGGGTCGTTCATTGCCTACTCAAAAGGTTGAAGGTGACGACTCGTTCAAGGAGCTTAGAAACACAGGATTATAGCAGATTTTGTACATTCAGTGCACCTCATTTGAAAGCGGCAAATTCACAGTGTGATATATCTTTTTCCTTTATTTGATCAAAAAACCGAATTTCCATTGTTCTTTTTCTGCCTGTTCTTTCAGTGCAAATGATTAATACATCTTTGTTTTTCAATTTAAAACTATTGAAACGATTACTTTCACACTGTTAGTGAGGAGACGGGTGGCCGAGCGGTTCGCATGTTGGTCTTCTGATCACAAAGACTTGAGTTCAGAACCTAGGTATGCCATAGATTAAAAGAAAAATTATCTGACATGAAACATATACCTGAGTTGAACAGCGCGTGGCGACTGCAGGTGCAATCGGGGTTTAAATATCAGCAATACAATTCTACCCGGTGAACCTCAACTGTACATCTCGATAATGCTGAAAAATGAAAGTACGCACCTGCTGAAATGGAGAGACGTGCTCAGACAATCATACAACCAGTCTTAAGACTGATCAACCAGAGGATATGGCCACATTGAGAGACGTGCTCAGACAATCATACGACCAGTCTTAGGACTGATCAACCAGAGGATATGGCCACATTGAGAGACGTGCTCAGACAATCATACAACCAGTCTTAAGACTGATCAACCAGAGGATATGGCCACATTGAGAGACGTGCTCAGACAATCATACGACCAGTCTTAGGACTGATCAACCAGAGGATATGGCCACATTGAGAGACGTGCTCAGACAATCATACAACCAGTCTTAAGACTGATCAACCAGAGGATATGGCCACATTGAGAGACGTGCTCAGACAATCATCCAACCAGTCTTAAGACTGATCAACCAGAGGACATAGCCACATTGAGAGACGTGCTCAGACAATCATACAACCAGTCTTAAGACTGATCAACCAGAGGATATGGCCACATTGAGAGACGTGCTCAGACAATCATACAACCAGTCTTAAGACTGATCAACCAGAGGATATGGCCTCATTGAAGAGACGTGCTCAGACAATCATACAACCAGTCTTAAGACTGGTTAATCAGAGGATAGGGTCTAATGGAGAAACATGCTCAGACAAACTTACAGCCACTATTAAGACTGATCAACCAGAAGATATGGCCACATTGAGAGACGTGCTCAGACAATCATACAACCAGTCTTAGGACTGATCAACCATGGATATGGTCTAATGAAGAGACATGCTCCGACAAACGTACAGCCAGTCATGGGACTGATCAAAAAGATGATAATGAGAAACTGGCCGAGTAGATTTCATGTTGTTCTCCTGACCAGGGAGACACTCGTTCAACATCTTGGTAAAGCAAAAATTTTGTTGTAGTTATTTTCATTGATGATGAAATAATAACGTGTAATATGGGAGGCGCCTGCACGGGGAAAGTAGTCTTGATTTCCCATCCAAACAAATCCTCCTGGTGAGCCCAAGGAATGACAATAAATGCAGTAAGGATAGTTTCTTTCTCAAGTACAGACAACGACACGTTACATTCCAACTAAAAGGTCGTCGTCAGACACAGAGGACAGCACAACTGAGAATGTATATGAAGATTATACAACTATTTGGCCTTATGCTTTCTTAGTGCTCACAATATATGTGTCTGTGCGATGGGTGCCACTAATTTGTTAACAATGTTCTCAATTCGGAATTCTCTCTTGCTTTGCCTACTTTTGAAATGTCTGAATTTCAAATATATCAGTGTTCCTTATTTGGCAATCGACAATCGAAACATTACGGACCATGTCTTGTAATATGTAAGTTAGAAAAGCGTATTAAAGTCTTTTTGGATTTATGGTGAATCGAAACCTGGGTTCAAGATGCTAAGCTGTGCAGTGCAGAGAATTGCGTCACATAGCTGACTGCTAGCGTTAGAACTAGCGAACCAGATCTACCTAGACTGCACACTTCGGTGATCCTAGATACTCGGACGAAGCAGAGCAGATTGCATAATAGCAAGGGATCAAAGAATGAAGGCTAACCTAGTACTTAAAAACGCCTGCTGAATTTGGATGTGTCGGACCGAATGGTGCAAATATCGCAGTCAAGCTGTAAACTACGACATAACGCATTTCGTTCTCCGGACAGCATACTACAACTTGGAAAGCCGTTTTCATGATCTGGTAGGGGTGGATTTAAAACGAAGAAGAAGTAGAAGAAAAGAATCGAACTTGATATATAATTCATATTTGCAAAGGTTGAACGTCAGGATGGATAGATTAATGACGAACCAATTTTTTGAAGTCTTTTTTTGTGTGGATCGAATCCCATAACTGAATTCATTCTCCTGGCGAGACGTCAAATGAAGTTCAGCTTTTTCCGTGCTATTTTAACTATTTAGCCTCACTGCATTCCCCATCGTTAACAGACGGAAATGTTGATATTGATTACGCTTTTCAACCCAGCGCCCCCCCCCCCCCCCCTCCCCCTCCTTAATTTATGCCCTGCGGCACATGCCTACATTTACTCCTGCTTGCCACAACTAAAAAGTACAAAGTCAAATAGGCCAAAATGATATTTTTCGTAGTAGTCTGTAACATTTGCTCGACTACTTCTCGGGATTGACCTAACTACCCTGGAAACGAGAGACGATCTATTTATAAAGAAACTGCACTGCCGGCTGTCCACATTAATTTGGTGAAATCTTGTAATATCCCTAGGCGGCTAGATATTGATTGCTATGGTTACCTCACAGACGCAACAGTGGGCGTATCCTTTTACGTGTTTGGAGAAATATGACATGTGTTGTTGTTGGTGGTGGTGATGCTGTTATTGGTGTTGTTGTTATTCGTGTTGTTGGTGTTGTTGTTATTGGTGTTGTTGGTGGTGGTGTTGGTGTTGTTGTTGTTGATGCTGTTGTTGGTGGCGCTGTTGTTGGTGGCACTGTTGTTGGTGCTGTTGTTGTTTGGCTGTTGTTGTTTGGCTGTTGTTGTTAGGCTTTTGTTGTTGTGCGGTTGTTGGTGGTAAAGTTGTTGCTGCTGTTACTGGTGCTGTTGCTGTTGTCATTCTCCTTCTTCTTATTTTTCTTCTTGTTCCTCTTCATCTTCTGGTTTCTTTTCTTCTTGTTCCTCTTCATCTTCTGGTTTCTTTTCTTCTTGTTCCTCTTCTTCTTCCTCTTGTTCTTCCTTCTCTTTTTATTATTTTTGTCATTTTTTCTTTCTTTTTTTTCTTCTTCTTTTTGTTTTTCTTATTATTTTTCACATGCTACCTATTGTCCTTCTTTTTCTTCTGTTTCTTTATCATCATCATCTTATTTTTCATTTTCTTCTTCTTCTTCTTCACCAACTCCTTATTATTTTAAATATTATTATTATTTTTCTCACGCCACCTCTTTTGCTTCTCTCATTCTGCTGGTTATTTTTCTTATTTTTCTTCTTCTTCATTACCTTCATCTTCTTCTTTTCCTTCTTCTTCTCTTGCCCATTATCGTTTTCCTCATAATCTTATTCTCATTCTACTTCTGCTTGTTCTTCTTTTTGTCCGTTCTTTGCTTGTTCTGCTATTTTGCGTTTCTTTTCCCCCTCCTTCACATTATTCTTCATCTTCTTCTTCATCATCATCACTTTCTTCTCTTCCATCTCCGCCTTCGATTTCTTCACCTCTTCCTCCTTTAAATACACATCTCCACTTTCTCCTTCTCATTCTTCACTTTCTGCTCATAGTCTTCTTCTCCTTCCCCTTCACATTCTTTCCTTCCTATATCTTCACCTTCTCTTCCTCTTTCTCATACTCCTTCAACCTCTCGTTCCCAACCTACTTCTCATTTCCCCTCACCTTTTCCAGCGTTTCTATATTCCTCTTTACTCCTTTGACCTACTTCCGTCACTTTCTTCTTTCCCTTCTTCAATTTCAAAAGCATTCCGGCATTTTCTCAAAGGCATATCTAAATAAAGCAGTGGTTAGCCTAATGCTGTAGATTCTGTCCAGCAATGACGCAGATAATGCCCCTAATTATGCATATTTTCTGTTCACTATATACTAGAAACCTTCAGCAATCATTAATGGGTACATATCTATGCTCATAAGTTATTTACATCCTTACTTTGTGGAATAGCTGGATTGAAAATCCGCTATGGCCGAACGTATACAAATAGCTTTTCATTAGGGACAAATCGTTGTAAATATTTAGGCCTCGATACATCCAACGGAGGGAGCCGCGTAACGCAGTGGGTAGCCTGCTGGCTTCGCATCTGAGTGGTCCTGGGTTCATTACCGGAAATGTTTTTTCAGACCGCAACGGCGCCCGGTTCGACCCAGACTTAAATGGGTACCGGTTCAGTTCGGGAAGTAAAAGCGGCGAGGGAGAGGAGATGGCTACCGCCTTCATATAGCCCAGCATTTTAAATGTCAGATCGCTAACACCTCACACCCCTACGGCAGTAATGCTATGGGTTACTTTACTTTACTTTACTTTACATCCAGTCACATAATTCTCGTCGCTCGTCCATCGTCTGTTGATCAATGTGCGAAAATAGAAAAAAAACGACCTAATCAGCACCAAAACATAAACTAAGTATATTATACTAACAACAAAGTCATACTGACATCTAAAAACGTTATTTATTTAATTTTAAGTTGGGTTTTTAGTTGACAGTACATTTCATTTTAATTATGTAAAATAACGTATCCGTGGAATTACAAATTCCACTTTCAATCTCAAACAATCGACAGAAATGACTTTTCTCATTGTGACATTGTTAGTATATAACATAGTTTGTTTTGTTTTAATACTAAGACCGACGTTCGTTTTCTGTTTTTGCACATTGACCTATTGACTTTACAGTACCAATTAAGACGTATGGGTCGCAATGCCCTCAAATGCTTTTGGATTGTCCAACACATGGTTCATACTCGTGCAATTGTAAATTGTTGATTGCTTATTCAAGATTGAAAGAAGAAAATACAGATCCCATTATCACGAGATGTGGTATTCTGGGAAATAGGATGTTAGGCCCGCATTCCAAAAAAAATAAATAAACGACGCACAATAGATGATGTGGTCACCATCACATACGTCACCTTTCATTCGCAGATTTCTTGTGGTATCTAATTTGTGATGCTGGGTGTTCACTATCGTAAAAATATCATGCATCAAGTTAAGATCGAACCTAAATTTCTTGATTGAGCTGTCAGCGCTCTAATCACTGAACTGCCGCTGATTAAGGACCAAAGTGAAACGATTGTTGCAAAACGAGCTGAAAATGGCGGAAGGTCAAGACTTTCGCGTCCATAACAACGAGCCTTTGGTTTACTTCCCTTATAATTTGCTTCTTCAAGACAAAATTGTAATTTACAATCGTCATTTTGATTCATTGATTGCTTGTTCTTATGTATTGCTTCATACGTAACGAACATATGTAAACTCCGGGCTAATAATTAAACACATGAGAGGCAGCAATCACAAAGATAAGAATAATACAAAGGTATGTCAATAAGTAGGTCACAACAGGATACTGAATGATTGAAAAATGTAATTTATAGTTTCTTAAAGTGTCGTTACGTGGTAGCAGCATCCAACTTTGATTACTGAAGGTAGTTGAACATAGGTGCGTAGCAAAGATATAAAAAAGTTTTTCCAACTCCTAGAGTTTACTTATTAAGAACAGTGTGCTGATGTAACGTTTTTGTTTTGGCAAAAAACAAAACTGTCTGCAAAGGATATTTATAAGCAAATACTTCCTGTTTGTGCTTGTTGCATAAAGCGGAATATCACTGTATTGTTAGCGGTATATCATTGAATTGTTAACGTTATATCACTGGATTGTTAGCGTTATATAATTGAATTAACTTAACTTAACTTAACATCTTTATACTGGTTTAGAAGACCCTGCAGAGTCTGTATACAACCAGTTACATTTACATCACCTTGCTCTAAAATCTATGCGCATCCAGTTTATTCTTAAATGCATTAACTGTCCCTGCCTCCACTACCTCCCCTGGCAATGCATTCCAAGCAGACACCACTCTCTGACTAAAAAAATATTTCCTAATATCTAACCTGGACCTCTCTTTAATCAGCTTGTAGCTATGCCCTCGTGTTATTGTAGGTGGCTGTATTTTAAAAAACTTATTATAGTCTAATTTATCGATTCCTCTGATCATCTTATAAACCTGTATTAAGTCACCACGAATTCTTCTCTCTTCGAGACACTGTAGGCCGGTTTTTCTGAGTCGTTCCTCATAACTGTAATTCTGGAATCCCACTATCATCTTTGTCGCTCTTTTTTGAATTCTTTCTAGCATGTTTATGTCCCCTCTATGATAAGGACTCCACACCTGTACACAGTACTCCAATCTAGGTCTAACTAAAGCTTTATACAGTTTGACGATCACTTCCTTGCTCCTATGTTTAATATTTCTTTTTATCATACCTAACATTTCATTTGCCTTTTTCACTGCTACCTTAACTTGCTCACTCACCTTTCCTGTATGATCTATTATAACCCATTGGTCCCTTTCCTTATCTATCTTTCTAATATTGTTTTCTCCCATTCTGTAATTATGTTCCATATTGGATCTACCCATGTGGATGACTGTACATTTATCTACATTAAACTCCATTTGCCAGCTTACAGACCATTCTCGAATTTTATCTAAATCCGACATCAATATATCCACTTCCGCTTTAGATGAGACACTACTGCATAGTTTTGTGTCATCAGCAAATTTTGCAATCATGGATCTCATATCAATGTCCAAATCATTTATATATATCAAGAACAAAATTGGTCCCAAAACCGAGCCCTGTGGCACACCACTTTTCACTTCACTCCACTCAGAGTACTCCTTATTTATGCCCACCCTCTGCCTTCTTCCCGTTAACCAATTTTCAATCCATTTGGTAACTTCGCCACCTATTCCATGTGATTTTAACTTTCGAAATAATCTTTGACGAGGTACTCTATCAAAGGCCTTTGCAAAGTCTAGATAAATAACGTCCACTGGCTCCCCTTTATCTATGATTTTAGTAACCTTCTCCATGAATTCTAATAGATTTGTTAAGCATGATCTCCCTCTAGTAAACCCATGCTGACTATTTCTAATTAGATTAAATTTTTCTAAATGCATTACAATGTTTTCTTTGATTATTGACTCTAACAATTTACAGACTATGCTCGTTAAACTCACCGGTCTATAATTTGCCGGATCTGATTTTTGGCCTTTTTTGAATAAGGGGATCACTCCTGCATCTTTCCAATCCCGTGGAACAATCCCTTTTGTAAGTGATTGAGAACATAATATAGCCAATGGTTTTGCTAGTTGGTTTCTAATTTCATACAGCAATTTTGGGTGAATACCATCTTGACCTGGACATTTATTCACTTTCAACCCCTCCAATTTTTTAAAAACCATTTCCTCTGTAATACAGATTGATCTTAATCCCGCTGTATCCATGTCTCTTTAAAAAATATCTATAGGCTCTGGGATCTCGGAGCAGTCCTCCTTTGTGAAGACTGTGCCAAAGTACTGATTGAGCAGATTAGCAGCCTCCCTATTCTCACTTATTATTTTCCCTGTACTGTCTATGAGAGGGCCTACTTTGTCTTTCGTTCTTTGTTTATTTCTAACATAAGAAAAGAAGCTTTTACTGTCAGTCTTGATCCTCTGAGCAAGTTTTTTTTCAAAGTCTATTTTTGCTGTTTTATTCGCTTTCTGAGATATGTTCTGCTTGTCCAAATATTTTACATATGTTTCTTTTGATTTACCTGCCTCTATATATTTTTGCCATGCTTTATTTTTTGCTCTTCTACATTTCACTACAAATCTAGTTATCCACTTTTTACGCTTGAAGTTTACCTCCCTACATGGAACACATTCCTCTTTTAGCGTTTCTAGAATTGTTTTAAAACTTTCCCACTCCTGTTCAACATCTGTTCCTACAATAATATCTTTCCAGATTATGTGGTTCGCTGCCTCTTTCATCCTCTTAACATCTGCCTTAGAGTAGTCGTATGTTCGCGTGTTTATGTTTACTTCTTTCCCTGCAATAAGATCCCAACGGATGATTTGATGGTCACTTGAGCCAAACAGTTCCCCAACGGTAACGTTTTCAATCATATTTTCCTCTGTGGTAAAAACTAGGTCGAGTATGTTTTTGCCTCTGGTGGCTGCTTCTACATGTTGGATTAAAAAATTGTCAGTTATGCACGTAACAAAAGGTTTTGACTCTACAAGTGCTTCTGCCATATCATATTTTATTTCTGGATAGTTGAAATCTCCCATTAATAATAATTTCCCTTTACTTGCCTTTGCTATACTACTAATCAGCTCCTCATCTTCCTCTTTTTGACTTGATGGACATCTATAGCACACTCCAATCACTGTTTTTTCACCCCCACTTTCTATTTCTCCCCATACACTTTCATTTTTGTTAGCGTTATATCACTGGATTGTTAGCGGTATATCATTGAATTTTAGCGTTATATCACTGGATTGCTAGCGTTATATAATTGAATTGTTAGCGTTATATCACTGGATTGCTAGCTGTATATCGTTGAAATGATACCATTGTCTCAAGGGTGCTCAATAATTGAAGATCAATTCAGACTTGGTCGTTCTGTTCAAATTGCAACAGAAGCATCTACATGATTGTGGGGGTTTGGGGAGTGGGGAGGGTGGAAAGGGGGGGGGGGGTAGAGAAGGTTCGAGCTGGTAAAGGAGGAGGGACAGACATTGTAGCATCTGCAATATGGTGTTCACGTAGTTTATCCAACAGCATCATACATTATCCAATCTTGACGGGAGACGTTTTATGATTGCAGATTAGGTTGAACGTTGATTGCATATGTGGCTGAGATAGCTGTCCAATGGCTTCCCTGCTGCAGGTTTTGGTGCATGATGAAGTGATATGAAAAGTATCAATGATGATGGAAATTATGTAGAACGTCCTTTACAAAACCTCGCGCCATCACAGCCCGCCTGAAAGAAACTCGATCTCTTACTAAATCTCCAGCCTAAAATAAAACTGGCTCTAAAATGGTCCTACTCCCCAATTTGGGTCGATGATCTCAATTTAACTTCTTTATACTGGTTTAGAAGACCCTGCAGAGTCTGTATACAACCAGTTTAATTTACATTACCTTGCTCTAAAAGCTATGCGCAGCTAATATATTCTTAAATGCATTAATTGTCAATGCCATCCATTACCTCCTGTGGCAATGTATTCCAAGCATTCACCACTCTCTGACTAAAAGAATATTTCCTAATATCTAATCTGGACCTTTCTTTAGTTAATTTGTAGCTATGCCCTCTTGTTATTGTGGGTGGTTGTATTTTGAAAGACTTGTTATAGTCTAATTTATCCATTTCTCTGGTCTTCATTTAAACTTCTTAACTTAAAATTCTTCTCTTTTCTAGACACTATAGGCAGGTGTTTCTTTCCTCATAACTGTACTTCTGGAATCCCATTATCAGCTTTGTCGCTTTTTAACAATTTCTGTATATTCTTTCTGCCTGGCCTGAGGGCCTTGCTATCAGACCTTTGAGTTTTGATCGTATCCACTGTCATGGGTTTCTTTGCAATATTTCATTCAGTAGTTTGTCGTTGCTTTCTGAAAATTATTATCCACCGCTCACCAGTCTTGATAACTGGTAAGCCCTTAGCCCGGTGCCAGACTTTTCCAGCTGTTCCCTTCAGAGTCATTGTCGAATAGGTCGATCGTCTGCCTTTTTCTACCAGCAGCTATGTGTACTAGTTAGCGTGGACTCCCTCCTTTTCGATTTACTTTTCGCTCACGTAGTTTAGCCGGCCAGCCTAAGCAGTTGCCCGGGAGCGCGAGGTGTGGCGCTACCGTACACAAGCAGACTCTAGGAACTATGCGTGAGCTAGACAGAAGTGTGGTGGGCCAAACAGGCTCCTGACCATAAAGGATGTGGCTGTCGCTCAACGTGACGTACTATTTCTTTCACTGTTTTCATACCTCCGATGCAAGTGCAATAATAACTGGTTGTCACATTCATATTTACTCGCTAATTAATAGCCAATTGTGACCTATTTACTAACATCCCCTTGTAATTATATTTGTTACATAATCTTACAGACTGAGTGAAGTCCTTGGGTCAGAATCCCAAATCCGTACTTCGGGAGACGCAGAGGGACTAGCTAACTGAATCTTGATCACGTGACCGCTGCGTCAGTTTGAAACGTTCATGGTCTGCTTGGATCTATTGTTCTGGTCATGCTGAGTCCTTGCTTCAAACGTTCAGGGGCTGCTTGGATCTATTGTTCTGGTCATGCTGAGTCCTTGCTTCAAACGTTCAGGGGCTGCTTGGATCTATTGTTCTGGTCATGCTGAGTCCTTGCTTCAAACGTTCAGGGGCTGCTTGGATCTATTGTTCTGGTCATGCTGAGTCCTTGCTTCAAACGTTCATGGTCTGCTTGGATCTATTGTTCTGGTCATGCTGGGTTCTAGCTTCAAACGTTCAGGGCATCTTTTGTTCTGGTCATGCTGAGTCCTTGCTTCAAACGTTCATGGTCTGCGTGAATCTATTGTTCTGTCATGCTGAGGTTCCTTGCAACTTCGTTTTCTTCTTCTTCAATCAACTGATGCTATGCTTCTGGACTGGTGAGGCTCATGTAGGCGAATGTGCATTTGAAGTCTGCGCCGGTCTTGTACAGCTTTTAGAGCATGACCGCTCCCCTGGGCTAGACTGCCTTTCTGCAGAAGTAGTGTATTCCTGCAGGATGTGTTCTGGTATCTTCCTGGGTGCTCCACAATCGAATTTAGCGGTATCTCTAAGACTTCTTCTGTGGAGGTGAGACTAGAGTATGCAATGTATTATTATAAATCTGAAGATCTTAATATCACCCACGTTTTTATTTGCTGTCATATTCTGACTTGTATTCTTTGTCTTGTTTCTCTATTCCGTTATTATGGATCGTTTGATGAGTATATTTGCTTCTTTATAGCTCTGTGGATGATGATTCTAGTGCCGGCTCCTCTGGTATTTACGATTTCACCTGCTATCCCGTTTCCAAGGATCCCACAGTAGGTGGGTGGGGGCGCGTCAATCCGATCTTATATTTGAATACGTGTGGGGCAGTGTCGACAGCCTCAGGATGACCGCCGCTTTTTTTCGAAAAAATAATGGTTACTGTCTGACTGCGTACGAAGAAGAATACGTGTGGCAGTCTATCTTTGGGGCTTGAGATGACTTGAACTACGGCCTTGGAGTCTGTTGGAATGACAGTTGTTTTTGTAGTTCTGTTTTCGCTAATAAGAATCTGAGTTGCTCTATGTACAGATGTTGCTTCAATTTTGAAATTGGTAGCGAAAGAGCTGACATCGTAGCTACGAAAGCATCCAATTTGGGCACATTGAATATGGATAGGTGGGACATCTTAAAGTATATCAATAACCGTCTTTAGAATACACTGATGGATACACTGATGGCTACACTGATGGATGCACTGTTGGACGCACTGTTGGACGCACTGTTGGATGCACTGTTGGATGCACTGTTGGACGCACTGTTGGACGCACTGTTGGACGCACTGTTGGATGCACTGTTGGACGCATGTTGGACGCACTGTTGGATGCACTTTTGGGTACACTATTGAACGCACTGTTGGGTAAACTGTTGGATACACTGCTGGATACAATAATTGCATACACAGACTGAAGAACTTTTAAATCACTCGAGGCTCGATCAGAATGTGTCGCATGAGAGAACGGCACATGAGTATAGCAAAACCTCCAACCTACAGAAACCATACGTATCCCCACCCTTCCCCATTTGCTGAAAATGACTAAGCACCTAAAAGTATACCCGAAGTGCAGTAAAGTCGATTCTTAAAAACTGAACAGAACAGACAAAATTATTTTAAATTATATGGGGAATGACTAGTTGACCGAATTCCAGAACTCGTGCCTCACTTTACAGGTCAGACGTATACGTCGGGTGAAGATACGAATTTCGACGTCGGATTGTCTAACTCTTCAGTTTCCTGCCTGTTGTCTCGTGCTTGGGTTTTTCGGAGTGCTTAAATTATACCTGTATTGTCTTCTCTCTGACGTTAATATATAAATGTTCTATTATAGGCGTGTTGACGTACCATTGAGTGTTCGTTATTTCATTGACATGTACAATAAAGTCTGTCTCTCGCCGTTACCAGTGGATCTTATAGCAAGGAAGTTTATGTTTTACAAGCCCACTGTCTCATATTAGACTTACGTAATCGGTGCATGTGGACTATACTTAATCAGATAATGTGCAATGTTTGATGTAGGAATAGCACATTTGAGGAAATTAAATTATCTAGTTTCCTTGGTATCGAGCTCACGTGGCACTAGACGTGTAATTAGGTTTGGTCAAGAATAAGGCGAAGAAGAAACAGAAGAAACAAAAAAATAGAAAAGCAAATAGAAAACTAAACTGGAAAAGGGAGAAACAAGTGAAAAACGGATAAAAACTGTGAAATTGAAAAAAAAAGAAAAAAGGCAAAAAAAGAGGCGGCGAAAATAAAGAAGAAAAAGACAGAATATGAAAAAGAAGAAGATAATATCACAATCATGCTACAAACCTATATCCGAAAGTTGTTTCTTACTCATACTTCGAATTAGCTGTTCACATTTATAATAATGAACACAACTTTTATGCAAAAGACACAACAGTCATAATAAATGAAGATTGAAAAGAGAACGCTGCAATAACGTCGTAAATCAATGTAAAAAAGACAGAAACTATCGATGAATTGAAGACGCCAGATATTACTGTAAAGAGAAGAGAGAATGGTTCATCGAACCGTCTTCAATGCATTTAAGCGTCCCTTGTGCTTAGCACCTTTCATTACTGAAAGTGCTTGCGACATAGCGTGAACGCCGTAGTTCCGGCAACGGTTCCAAAATGTTGCCCTGACTTCATCAGGTATAAAATTACCACTGGGTTAACTGGACGAAACGGTCGTGCCATGAAGGAACGCAAAACATGGCCGGTCTGTCAATGCAAGCATGACGTGATTCAAACAGGAAACGCTGGGATTGTAAATCAAGGTTACCGAATCTCAAAGGGAGAGAGAGGGAGCGGTAGAGAACAGATAGACGAGAGAGAGATGAAGAGAGACGGAGAGTGAAAGAAAAGGAGAAAGAAGAGGGGAGAGAGAGAGAGAGAGAGAAAGAGAAAAAGGGGGAGAGAAATACAACACGTCCGATAATAATGTAAAGAAAAGTGAAAGTTGTGATAGATAGAGCACGTCAAACAAGAATGCAAACAAAATAGCCAAACATGAACTGAACTAGAACTAACAGAATATTAAGAGGGACCAGAGGGCCAGAACACCAGACGAACAAAGTGAGGAAGTGAGTGGCAAGGGAACTGAAATCTTATGAAAAGAGCTCAAGAAGACGATCCAAAATTTCAAATTAGCCGAGAACATCAGTTGCAGCCCTGTACTCTAATAACAAGATTGAATGCAGCCATGTACTCTAATAACAATATTGAATGCAGCCCTGTACTCTAATAACAAGATTGAAGCGAAGTGTATCAGTTGAACTTCGCGACAGACGCGATCATACATATAAAGAAATAAAGACAGCAATATCAACTAATAAAGAGCAACACATCACTCATTTTATTATCAGGTTGTTCCGTTTCTGGTCCCATGTCTTTTGTTTTCTCCCCATCCATTTTTGTTGCTTTCCAATAAGATTGTAATCTGAGACGTTATACTGACGCCACAAGCTATTATTCTCAATGCCCAGAGATTTATATGAAAACCATGGCAGTAATCACAAGTCTGTAATTATGGGTGATGATCAAGGCGTTGCTATTTTTGCATTTTGATTGATTCTTTTCGCTCCTGCATTTAACTTTTGTTTTGTGGGCCAGGTAAAAGAACGAAATATATATTTATGGGGGGAGTTGAAAATGGGTTACAGCCCTCGTTTGAATAAGCTTCGCTTTCTTCTACGCCGGTCATTCTCAAATGATCACACACACACACACACTTATATATATATATATAGGGGACGGCGTGGGCAAGTGGATAAGTGACACGGCTCACAACCGAAAATTCTGGGTTCGATCCCCATCACAGTACTGGCTGTTACCCCGGGAAAGTAAACCTTTAGAAAATGCAGGAGGAAGCAGACCCTTAAATAAAATGCATACTAAACTCGGATGCACTGGGCTGAAAGGCGAAAAATAAAAACCACAGTGCAACGCTTACAGCCTTGGGGAATAGAAAAATAAGGCGAACGAAAAATAAATAAAATATATATATATATATTTGTGAGTAGACGCCGTAACTCGTATTTTAAACAAAATTTCGAGGTGAATTGTCACTAAACGTTCTAACACTGATTTCTAGATCAACACAATGTTTTTCAAATCGCTATGTTGGTCCCTACAAAAGTAATGAAAATATGCTTATGCGTTTAGTCGTTAAAGTGCTTAGAGGCCTTTCATAGAGCATTTCTGAAGCGTGTTACACCTGCTAATGACGTCATCGACTTGAAATATGATGCACGTATAAGACAGAGCAATTTTCAGTTGCGCTAGAAGGCAGTTCAAGTTCTGACCTCACACAGCGCATCAGCCAACACATTAGCTGAAATAAGTCCGCTAATTCAATCCGATAAGAAAGTTATATAATGTCCCACGCGAAACGGGATACTACAGTTAGGTTCTCTTATACATTTGTTAGTTTGTTTCATGATTCTTTCATTACGTTAGGTCAGATCAGGTCATCCCGGCATTGGTGATGTCGTTGAGGCACCCATCAATACACCCCCATAATCACATGCACCCATCTCTTTCGGCAGCGGCTTGTGTCTTTTCCGTGGACGATTGGTTCATTATTTTATGTTGTCATCCAATCCCATTCTCTTCGTTGTTCCCCTTGCACCCTGCCATGCGCGACCGTACTTGCAAGACCGTTTATTCTGCATTTGTTGCCGTAGATAACGAGTTTCTGTTTTTTTTTACCGTTGCCAAATAGACTTTAAAAAGTACTACTGCTGCTGTAATTCTTTCTCGTATTTTCTCATTTCTAACTCAGTTTTGGGATGTGACGTTTAGAAGTCTTCAGAATCATCTCATCTCCAAGGCTTGTATTCTCCGCTGCAGGTAGGCTTTAATTATCCACGTCTCACATGCATAGAGGTATATTGACAGGACCAATGTACGCATTAATCTGATCTTCGTGCATATGGTTTGCCTTGTCAGATTTTAGTTAAGCTGAGCCAGCGCCGATATTGTCTGTGTTATTCTGGCCAACATATTTTGATCCCTCATCACCGACAATTGAAGCCAAATATTTAAAACGTCACAAACAGTTTTTCCCTCCAGGAGTGTTAGAAATAACCATTCTGTCACTCGGTTTCTTTGATGGAGTCGGTAAACCTCGAAAACATGCTAAACTGTTTGTTGTTGTGGTAAAGACACATGCCTGTGTTTCCTTATTTCTAGCCTGCTGACCAGATGTCTGCAGTAGCAGATTGTAGTCTGAATATCGATATTTTCTTCGTTCTTGGTTGGGAGTAGATTACGTTTGGCTTGGCTTCGTTCATTCTCAATCTCCCGCTAGTAAACCCTGAAAGGGCTTAAGTAGCAAAATGTAGTTCAGAGAACGGAATTCGTTGTGTTGTAGTTTACAGCTTGACTGCGATATTTGCACCTTTCGGTCCAACACATCCGACTTCAGCAAGCATTTTTTGAGTACTGGGTTAGCATTCCCTCTTCTATTTAGCCAGTCTCCCCTGCTGCAGCCTGTTATCCAGGATTACCGCGTGGAGGTGTAGACGGTGTAGACGGGTCTTGGCAGCTCTGGTTCGCTGGCCCTGACGCTAGCAGTGAGCTATGGTTAAGTGACACGGCTCACAACCAGAAGGTGCTGGGATCGATCCCCAACACAGCACCGGCCGTTACCCCGTGGAAGCAAACCCTTAGAAAACGCAGGAGGAAGCAGATCCTCACATAAAATGCATGCTGAAGTCGGATGCACTGGGCCGACAGGCGCAAAATAAAAACCACAGTGTAACGCACATCGCCTTGGGGAATAGAAAAATAAGGTAAACGCCAAAAAATTTAAAAAAAATTTAAAGTTGTCCTAAAAAAAACCCAACAAAAATAAACGTCAATACATACACAAAATTACACAACAGCGTCAATACACCATTTCACCGAAGAAACACCAAAAATTAAAAATAAATCCAATCCTTTAGTCCATCACATTAATGATAACATTAATGCGTACATTGGTCATGTCAAAATTCCTCTATGCCCATGAAGCATGGACAATTACAGCTGACCTGGAGCGGAGGACACCGGGGTTGGAGATGAGATGTATACGAAGAGTTATGTACTTTACATAAAAAGACTGAGCTACAAATGAGGACATACGAGAAAGAATTAACACAGAAATAGGGCCTTTTGAGGACCGATAGCAACGGTCAACAGACGGCAAGTCGCTTGATACGGCCTTATATCGAGATCAAACGGTCTGGCAAATACGATCCAGTACGGAAAGGTGCAACGCGAACGACTCAGACCTCGTCCCAAAAAGAGATGGATGAACAACATAAAAGAATGGGTTAATCTCCGATCAAAGGAGGCACCGGTATTGGCCGCTGACAGAGAGGAGTGGCGTCATGGTGTTGTTGAGGTGGCTTCATGTGTGCTCCAATGACTTCCCTAATTACGGGATGACTTGACCTGATGTGGAGAGTGAAAACGTAATGAATCTAATAAATATATATTGAAAATGCGTGGAGAGTCAAATGTATTTTGACCAATTCCTTTAGGTTTTTTCTTAGAACTTTGGAAGTTATATTTTACCTCCATTTTTTTATGTCGTCTTTTTTGGCTTCATCGATGAAAATTCTGCGTCTGGATTAATCTTCCTTTGCTTTTCACCCAATTATTCTTTTTCTAAGTGTGGGTTACATTACAATTTTGTTAATATGTTTTCTAACTTTCTTCAATATAGTTAACACTCCTCCTTCGATTACTCAATACAACTTTTCACCAAATGATTCTTTTCTAAGTGTGGGTTACATTACAATTTTGTTAATATGTTTTCTAACTTTCTTCAATATAGTTAACACTCCTCCTTCGATTACTCAATACAACTTTTCACCCAATGATTCTTTTCTAAGTGTGGGTTACATTACAATTTTGTTAATATGTTTTCTAACTTTCTTCAATATAGTTAACACTCCTCCTTCGATTACTCAATACAACTTTTCACCAAATGATTCTTTTTCTAAGTGTAGGTTACATTTACATTTGGTTAACATTTTTTCTAACTTTTTCCAATATGGTTTACATTCCTTCTTCGATTTCTCAATACAATTTTACATTCTTTCTCTACAATTAACATTTATTCTTTAGCGTTTAGAGAGTTAACATTTCATCTCCCTCCCGTTTACCGTTTAATACAGGTAATATTAATTCTTATTTTTTTCAATACAGTTTACATTTTTTCTTACATTTTTCAATAATTAACATTCACTTTCTCATTTGCAGCACAAAAACAATTCCTTCTTCCATTTTCAGTACCGATAACATTCCCTCTCCCATATTTCAATAGTTAGCATTCTTTCTCCCATTATTCAAAAGTTGACATTCCTTTTTCCATTTCTTTATTTTAACATTCCTTTTATATTTTTGTATTTTAACATTCATTTTTGAATTTTTGTATTTTAACATTCCTATTTACATTTTTGTATTTATACATTCCTTTTTCTATGTTTTTATAGCTAACATTCCTTCTTCTATTTTTCAATATTTAACATTCCTTCTTCCATTTATTCAAAATTTAATATTCCTTTTCCCATTTGCAAATAGTTAACATTCCTTTTTACAAATTTGTCAGTAAAACTTATGTTCTTTCTCGGATGTTTATATAGTTAACATCTTTTTTTTTTCCAGCACAATAACCATTCCTTCTTCCATTATCAGTATAGTTAACATTGATTCTTCCATTTTTCCATAATTAACATTTATTCTTTTTATCAATACGACTAATATTCTGTATCCCATTTTCCAGAAGTTAACATTTCTTCTCACATTGTCAATAGTTAACAGCTACTTCCATGTTGCATTATATTTAACATTAATTCATCTAGTTTCAATATCATTCCGTCTGTCATTTTTCAATAAAGATAACATTCCTTCTTCAATTCTTTATTAGTCAACATTCGTCTCTGATCTGTCAATAATTAACATTCCTAAATCCATTTTTCAATAGTTCTTCTATTTGTCAATACTACTAATCTTCTTTCTCCCAAATGCCAATTTATTTCACATGACGACCGTTATGTGCACCTAACAATCTCATATTTCAGTTAATATCAAGCCACCCTGCCATGACCAAAGATAATTGATGCTATTTCAGCACAGAAAGCCTACGTTTCCAATTTCTAGGAGACTTATTTCCTCTAGCCATAGCTCTTTTACTGCAAGACATTTCAATAAACTTAGCGTTTTGCTTGCACCAATCTGTGTTCGCACCGAGCATGCGGAGTGATTGCGTTTGCCTCTTACAAGCTTGCACCGTTTTTGTTTACTTAAATTAACAGTTTTGTTTTTTCATTTCTTCCATTACTTGTCACTGCTTTGTAAGCTTAATGAAGCCACTATATTGTGTTCCCTGTGGAATATCTATCACATGCACCCACATGAGAGATTGGTGAGGGAGGGGTGTCACAATGTGGGCACATGTGGGTACATGTGGGTGTGATGACATGTGTCCTCAGGAGGGAGGGGGGAGGAGAGGTAGTATACCGTATGGTAAGATGTGGACAAATATGGACTTTCCACCACAGGAGAAAGGGGGTGGGGGAGTGTTTACAATTTGGTCAGATGTGAGCAAATATGGACTATCCACCACAGGAGAAAGGGGGTGGGGGAGTGTTTACAATTTGGTAGATGTGAGCAAATATGGACTATCCAACACAGGAGAAAGAGGGTGGGGGAGTGTTTACAATTTGGTCAGATGTGAGCAAATATGGACTATCCACCACAGGAGAAAGGGGGTGGGGGAGTGTTTACAATTTGGTCAGATGTGAGCAAATATGGATTATTCAACTAAGGAGAAAGGGGGTGGGGGAGTGTTTACAATTTGGTCAGATGTGAGCAAATATGGTCTATCCACCACAGGAGAAAGGAGGTGGGGGAGTGTTCACAATTTGGTAGATGTGAGCAAATATGGACTATCCAACACAGGAGAAAGGGGGAGGGGGAGTGTTTACAATTTGGTCAGATGTGAGCAAATATGGACTATCCACCACAGGAGAAAGGGGGTGGGGGAGTGTTTACAATTTGGTCAGATGTGAGCAAATATGGACTATCCACCCCAGGAGAAAGGGGGTGGGGGAGTGTTTACAATTTGGTCAGATGTGAGCAAATATGGACTATCCACCACAGGAGAAAGGGGGTGGGGGAGTGTTTACAATTTGGTAGATGTGAGCAAATATGGACTATCCACCACAGGAGAAAGGGGGTGGGGGAGTGTTTACAATTTGGTCAGATGTGAGCAAATATGGACTATCCACCAGAGGAGAAAGGGGGTGGGGGAGTGTTTACAATTTGGTCAGATGTGAGCAAATATGGAATATCCACCACAGGAGAAAGGGGGTGGGGGAGTGTTTACAATTTGGTCAGATGTGAGCAAAAATGGACTATCCACCACAGGAGAAAGGGGGTGGGGGAGTGTTTACAATTTGGTAGATGGGAGCAAATAGGGACTATCCACCACAGGAGAAAGGGGGTGGGGGAGTGTTTACAATTTGGTAGATGTGAGCAAATATGGAATATCCACCACAGGAAATTGAGGTTGGGGGGGGGGGGGTTGTACTTAAAAGAGATGTGGATAAATATGGTGGACTTTCCATCATATTGGACTTTCCTTCATATATGTCCACTG
This sequence comes from Ariolimax columbianus, assembly GCA_036924085.1. Classification (NCBI taxonomy): domain Eukaryota; kingdom Metazoa; phylum Mollusca; class Gastropoda; order Stylommatophora; family Arionidae; genus Ariolimax; species Ariolimax columbianus. The sequence continues at coordinate 13,576,654 of JAVGWX010000011.1, forward strand.
GAAAGGGGTGGGTGGTGCGTTTGCTGTTGTTGTTGCTCAATGCCCACAATGAATAGCTTTATTCTTCAGCGCACTTAAAAAAGGACGTTAGATGACTGATTACTGTAGTTTTACTGACATCCCGAGCGTGCTGATGAGTGAGGAAATGGGTTTTCCACGCGGTTGTGTAATGCGTGACTTCATCATGTCCATCTCCACCTCGTTAATCAGACTTATCCAGTCTGAATCCTGGCTGATCTACATGGAAGTGAAGATATTTCTTGGTCGGTATATTTACTATTCCCTGACTAATAATTTCTGATCAGTACGTCTTGTCTGACCCTGACTAAAACTCTGATCAGTACATCTTGCCTAACCCTGACTAAAACTCTGATCAGTACGTCTTGCCTAACCCTGACTAAAACTCTGATCAGTACGTCTTGCCTAACCCTGACTAAAACTCTGATCAGTACGTTTTACCTGACCCTTACTAAAACTCTGATCAGTACGTCTTGCCTAACACTGACTAAAACTATGATCAGTACGTCTTACATGACCTTAACTAAAACTGTGATCAGTACGTCTTGCCTAACACTGACTAAAACTCTGATCAGTACGTCTTGCCTGACCCTGTCTAATACTGTCTGACCAGTATGTCTTGCCTGTCCCTGACACAAACTGTCTGATCAGTACCTCTTGCCTGCCCTTACTAAAACTCTTATCAGTTTGTCTTGCCTACGCCTGACTACAACTATTATCAGTATGTCTTGCATGACTTTGAATTAAACTCTGATCTGGACATCTTGTCTGACCCTCACTAATACTGTCTGATCAGTACATCTTGCCTGGCCCTGACTAAAAGTCTATTCAGTATACTAAGCCGACACTGTCTGCAAAAAGAGCGAATCTCGTCAAATTTGAGTTCAGCCTTGTGCATTAGATCGGGGAAATTCGACACAGGTTAACCAAAATACTATAAAATATAGCCGATGCCAATGACCATGCCAGGATAACCTGAGAGAAAATAACAGCACACAATCAACGAACTAACTAAATCAAATGGAAAACAGCAATAGGCTTCTGTGGCCACAAATGTAAATCGTCGACTAGTATGAATACCAGATAAATCCGTGGTCTTGCGGCACCCATAATGAGCTAACACAACGAAGCAAAGTTAAAGCCGCGGCCAAATAGGCGCCATCTTTGCAGCTCTGTCCTGTTGGAGATGGACGGCAAACACAGAGATCCCATGTATGTGCTGTGGAAGTGAAAGATCTTCTAGTTTAAAGTCAATAAGAGCAGCATTCTAGCTGCTGTCCCGGCAAAGATAAGGGCATTCCATCAGAGTAGGCACCTGCTATAGGGCCAGAAGGAGGGGGTTTCCATGATGCAAAGACACAACAGCAAAGTCACTCGTTTGTCTGCACACTCGAGTATAAGTAGTTACTTAACGTCTTTATACTGGAATAGAAGACTATACAGAGTTTGTATACAACCAGTTTCTTGGAGGGTGGTGTTTACCGATATACGAGTCTATCTTAATGGACTCGAAACACTAGCGATAAGTAGACCCGCAGCCATGCAGACGCCATCATTAGATACTCTTAACAAACCACTTGGAGAAAGGTACAAATAACTTGGGTAGATTTTGAATTTAAGTTTATTCGGGCAGCGGATGTTAAACCTCCTTTTTAGATTTTCAACTGCCAAGGAATATTTTAACCTACTCGACACTGAACACGGGAGTCCGATCTCACTACCCAGATATCAGGGTCCGATATCACTATCCTGAGATCAGGGGTCCGATCTCACTACCCAGAGATCAGGGTCCGATATCACTATCCTGAGATCAGGGGTCCGATCTCACTACCCAGAGATCAGGGTCCGATATCACTATCCTGAGATCAGGGGTCCGATCTCACTACCCAGAGATCAGGTGTCCGATCTCACTACCCAGAGATCAGGGGTCCGATCTCACTACCCAGAGATCAGGGGTCCAATCTCACTACCCAGAGATCAGGGTCCGATCTCACTATCCAGAGATCAGGTGTCCAATCTCACTAACAAGAGGTCATGGGACCGATCTCACTACCCAGAGATCAGGGTCCGATCTCACTATCCAGAGATCAGGTGTCCGATCTCACTATCAAGAGGTCATGGGACCGATCTCACTACCCAGAGATCAGGGTCCGATATCACTATCCTGAGATCAGGGGTCCGATCTCACTACCCAGAGATCAGGGTCCGATATCCCTATCCTGAGATCAGGGGTCCGATCTCACTACCCAGAGATCAGGTGTCCGATCTCACTACCCAGAGATCAGGGGTCCGATCTCACTACCCAGAGATCAGGGGTCCAATCTCACTACCCAGAGATCAGGGTCCGATCTCACTATCCAGAGATCAGGTGTCCAATCTCACTATCCAGAGATCAGGTGTCCGATCTCACTATCAAGAGGTCATGGGACCGATCTCACTACCCAGAGATCAAGGGTCCGATCTCACTACCCGGAGATCAGGGGACTTTTTTTTACAAGAAGATCCACCCAAAAAAAAAAATTTTGGTCCCTCTCGTAATTCGGGTACGCGACCTACGGCACCCGAGGTGGACATCTTACCACGCGACCACATCACCCCGCGACCATTTCACCACGCGACCACTTCTTCTACTTCTTCTGCGTTTGTTCTGAAAAGGATGTTGCGACGTTGTCTCGCAGTTTACGGCATGCCTGCGATATCTGCACCTTTCGACCCGGCTCATCCGGTCTCAGCTTACTTTTTGGGTAGTAGTAAAGTAAATAAACCCATAGCATTACTGCCGTAGGGGTGTGGGAGCGATCTCACATTTCAAATGCTCGGCTATATGAGGGCGGTAGCCATCTCCTCTCCCTCGCCGCCTTTACTTACCGGACTGAACCGGTACCCATTTAAGGCTGGGTCGACCCGGGAGCCATTGCGGTCTGAAAAAACACTACCGCCTCAACTGGGGAATGAACCCAGGACCACTCAGATGCGAAGCCAGCGCACCAACCACTGCACCACGTGGTACTTTTTGGGTACTGGGTTTATATTCCAACTGCGATTCCTATTCTCTTAGCCAGACTACACTAGTGCAGCCTGTTTCCAGGACCGACACTTAGAGGCAGAATAGAGCCTTGGTCATCTCTGTCTCCATGACCTTTATAGAGGAAGCCAGCTATGAGTCACTGACTGCTGTCAGCCCATTCATTGTTTTGCAACGTATGCCTCTTAAGTAGCGTTTCTTCTTCTTCTTCTTCTTTTTCTTCTTCTTTTTCTTCTTCTTTTTCTTCTTCTTCTTCTTCTTTGTTCTCAATCTCCCGCTACCAAACCCTGAAAGGGATTAAGTATCAGAATGTAGTCCAGAGAACGGAATGCGTTGTGTCGTAGTTTACATCTTGACTGCGATTTTTGCACCTTTCGGTCCAACACATCCGACTTCAACAAGCATTTTTTGAGTTCCGGGTTAGTATTCCCTCTTCGATCCCTTCTCCTTAGCCAGTCTGCCCTTTTGCAGCCTGTTATCCAGGATCACCGCGTGGAGGTGTAGATGGGTCTTGGCAGCTATGGTTTGCTGGCCCTGACGCTAGCTGTCAGCTATGGGTCGCTGACCACTGCAGCTCATGCGCTGCACAGCATCTTGATCCCAAGTAGCGTTTGATCTCTGTATCATCAGTGAAGAAGAATAGCAACCAAATCAAGACACAATTCGTTGACACGTGATTGACAAACCATATATTGACTATTACGCTTGATAAGTACATATGGGACAGCAAACAAACGCTACCGCACCACCCGTACGATCCTACGTACTGTGCCTCATTTCTTCTTTATGATTTTCATTTCGGTTTCTAGGGTTCTTTTGAAGATCAGCTGCTGTTTGGTTTTCCATTTGGCTGAAATAATAGTATTTGTTCCAGCCAAAGTGTCACGAAATCGCTGCACTGGGTATAAACTATCCAACGTCGACTTGCTAAGATGATATATATACATGTATGTATATACATGAGAGGAACGCCCCTGGAAGAGGTAGAGATATTTACATACCTAGGAAGTATCAACATCAATAAGGAAGGAGGGACAGACGGGGATATTAAAACAAGGATACAAAAAGTAAGAGTTGCGTTCGGAATGTTAGAACCCATATGGAACTCTAAGGAAATAAAAAGGAGGACAAAAATAAGGATTTTCAATTCAAATGTGAAGCCAGTCCTGCTGTATGAATCGGAAACCTGGAGGATAACCAAAGGCAATGACAGAAGACTGCAGGGTTTTGTCAATGGATGCCTGAGAAAGGTCCTTGGTATAAAATTGTTTGACAAAGTTACACGCGACAGATTGTGGGAGAGAGCGGGACAAGGTCAATTGGAACAGGAAATCTTGGGAAGAAAATGGAGATGGATGGGACATACATTAAGAAAGCCTCAGGACAGTATCACCAGGCAATCCCTGTAATGGAACCCAGAGGGAAGGCGAGGCATAGGCAGACCAAGACATACCTGGAGACGAGATCTGAAGGCGGAAGTGAAGAAAACAGGAACAAGCTAAAAGGTAGTGGAAAAGATTGCACCTGACAGAGCTGCTTCTAGAGGGTTGGTTGATGGCTTATGCACCCCTGGGTGATAGAAGGCAAAAGATATATATATCTATCTAAATATATATCTAGTTATGTACCTAAATATGTACTACCTAAATATTTAGTACCTAAATATTTACTACCTAAATAGTTAGTACCTACTATTTACTACCTAAATATTTACTACCTAAATATTCAGTACCTACAATTTACTACCTAAATATTTACTGCCTAAATATTTACTAACTAAATATTTACTACCTAAATATTTAGGCTCATTGCCTAAATATTTACTGCCTAAATATTTACTACCTAAATATTTACTGATTTACTACCTAAATAAATACCTAAATGTATTCCTATGTAGACCTACATAAATACCTGTCATATCTAATACACGAGTACTCTCACTACAGAGTTTATTTGCGTTGCTGAGACCCACATGGCGAATTTCTTTTACGGAATAGGAAATAGGCCTCCTGCCTCTCGAGTCGCCACCCAATATACAGACTAGGTTTTCAATTTACTTCTAAGCAGAAAAAAACCTATGTTCTACCTATGATTAAAAACCCGTGACCTGGCTATTTTAGTCCGACACTCCAACCGCTCGCCTAATGAAAATTGTTTTTGATATGTACAGCCTGGCCTAGAACACACTTGAGGGAACGACTACATCGTTGCGAGATATACCTGGGACCGGCTGACAAGTTATGGGAAAATGGAAGTGATTATGTGATAGCGAACGAAGGATTACAAGAAGTAGAAGCTGTTGTAGTTGTTGTTCGAACGCCTACAATGAATAGGTTTACTCTTTTGTGTGCATTGATAAGGATGTTTAGTTACGGGCTGCAGTAGCTTTCCTCACATTGCGAGCGTGCTGAAGAAGGTGGACCGGGAACCTCCAGCGGATTGTGCCAAGCTTGGCTTTATCTGCGTGTCGCTCACTGCCTCGGGGATCACGCCGATCCGACGCCTCGTTATCCAGGTTGCCATGAAAACAGCCCGTTTCCAGGTAGGTCTGCGAGGAAGCCGTAGTGAGGGTCTGAGAACCAGTATATTTTACTTACCCTGTCTAACATGTCTGATCAGTATGTTGGGTTAGTCCTTCGCCCCAGAAGTAAAATAAGAAGAAGAAGACGAAGAAATATAAATAGAAAAAAGAAAAGCAGAAGTTAGAAGAGGGCGGAAGGAAAACACAAATGAAGAAGATGGATGAAGGACACGGAAGAAGAAAGACGAAGAAGAAACAGAACACGGGGAGGAAGAAGAAGAGAGGGAGAAAGAACGAGATTTAGGAGCAGGAGGAAGATACAGAAGGACGAATAAAAAGAACGAAGTGGAAGTAGAAGGGGAAGGGGAGAAGTAGGAATAAGGTGCAGTAAAGAGTAGGAGGGAGCAGTGGTAAGAAGGGGGAGGGAAAGGAAGGAGGAAGAGGAGGTGGAAGAAGACAGAGGACGGAAAAGACAAGAGGAAGAAGACAGAGGAAGAATAAGACAGAAGAAGAAGAATAAGACTGAGGAGAAATAAGACAGAGCAGAAATAAGACACAAGAGGCAGAAGACAGAAGAGGAAGAAGACAGAAGAAGAAGAATAAGGCTGAGGAGAAATAAGACAGAGAAGAAATAAGACAAAAGAGGAAGAAGACAGAAGAGGAAGAAGACAGAAGAGGAAGAAGATGACAGAGAAGGGAGATGACAGAGGAGGAAGATGACAGATGAGGGAAAAGGCAGGAGGAAGAAGACAGAGAACGAAGAAGAAAGGGGATGGAGGAGGAGGAGGAAGAGGAGGAGGAGGAAGAGGAGGAGGACGAAGACAGAGGACGGAGAAGACAAGAGGAAGAAGACAGATGAAGAATAAGACAGAAGAGACAGAAGAGGAAGAAGACAGACGATGAAGAAGACAGAAGAAGAATAAAACAAAGGAATAATTAGACAGAGGAGAAATAAGACAGAAGAGGAAGAAGACAGAAGAGGACTAAGACAGAAGAGAAAGATGACAGGGGGGGGGGGGGAATAACAGGAGGAAGAAGACAGAGAACAAAGAAGAAAGAGGAGGCAGAAAGAGGAGGAAAAAGACAGAGAAGGAGATGAAAGAGGAGGAAGAGTATAGAGGAGGAAGAAGGCAGTGGATGTTGAAGACAAACAGAAGAGGAGGGGGATAAAAAGAGAGGAAAAATCACATTAGAGAGAATAGAATTGTGTATGTAAAAATCTGAGCTGGCGTATGCTATTTCTGTGGCCTATTATCAGCTTTACGTGAGCTGACGTATGTGGTTTATTATCAGCTTTATGTGGGCTGACCAAAGCTGAGTTATAGAATGTCTGTGATGGCTTGAATAATTGACATGTCACTTTATCAGCTGGCTCATGTTTGTTGATTTTGTTTTAGTCTCTGTTGGCATGGGAGGTACGAGAGAGAGAGAGTGGGAGAGAGAGTGGGAGAGAGAGAGAGTGGGAGAGAGAGAGTGAGTAAGGCATGGAAGAAATAGTAGAATGAAATGCGAGACACAAACACATACAAGAATGAAAGGAAGAGAGAAGGTGAGTGGGAGAGAGAGAAAGAGGCGAGACAGACACACGAAAGAATAAAAAAGGAAGGGACAGAGTGAGTGTGACCGAAAGAAAGAGAGGCGAGACAGACACACGAAAGAAAGAAAAGGAGAGAGAGTGAATGGGAGAGAGAGAAAGAGAGGCGAGACAGACACACTAAAGAATAAAAAGGCAGAGAGAGAGTGAGTGGGAAAGAGAAAAACAGAGGCGAGACAGACACACGAAAGAAAGAAAGGGAGAGAGAGTGAATGGGAGAGAGAGAAACAGAGGCGAGACAGACACACTAAAGAATAAAAAGGCAGAGAGAGAGTGAGTGGGAAAGAGAGAAACAGAGGCGAGACAGACACACTAAAGAAATAAAGAGAGAGAGATAGTGGGAGAGAGAGAAAGAGAGGCGAGACAGACACACGAAAGAAAGAAAGGGAGAGAGAGAAAGAGAGGAGAGACAGACACACGAAAGAAAGAAAGGGAGAGAGAGAAAGAGAGGAGAGACAGACACACGAAAGAAAGAAAGGGAGAGAGAGAAAGAGAGGAGAGACAGACACACGAAAGAAAGAAAGGGAGAGAGAGAAAGAGAGGCGTGACAGACACACGAAAGAAAGAAAGGGAGAGAGAGAAAGAGAGGCGAGACAGACACACGAAAGAAAGAAAGGGAGAGAGAGTGAATGGGAGAGAGAGAAAGAGAGACGAGACAGACACACGAAAGAAAGAAAGGGAAAGAGAGACGAGACAGACACACGAAAGAAAGAGTGGGAGAGAGAGAAAGATGGCGAGACAGACATAAAAGAAAGAAAGAAAAGGAGAGAGAGTGGGAGAGAGAGAAAGAGGGCGAGACAGACATAAAAGAAAGAAAGGGAGAGTGGGAGAGAGAGAAAGAGAGGCGAGACAGACACACGAAAGAAAGAAAAGGAGAGAGAGTGGGAGAGAGAGAAAGAGGGCGAGACAGACATAAAAGAAAGAAAGGGAGAGTGGGAGAGAGAGAAAGAGAGGCGAGACAGACACACGAAAGAAAGAAAAGGAGAGAGAGTGGGAGTGAGAGAAAGATGGCGAGACAGACTCACGAAAGAATAAAAAAGGAACAGAGAGAGTGAGTGGGAGAGAGAGAGAGAAAGAGAGGCGAGACAGACAACCGAAAGAAAGGGAGAGAGAGAGAGAGTAAGTGAGAAAGAGAGGGAGAGATAGAGTGGGAGAGAGAGAGTGGGAGGGAGAGAAAAGGAGGCGAGACAGACACGAAAAAAAGAAACGGAGAGAGAGAGAAGCAGGAGAAGGACAATACAGCGAGAGATAACGGAGAAAGAGAAGGAAGGGGAAAGACAACGGAGAGAAAGATAACGGAGAAAGAGAAAGTATGGGAAAGACAACAGAGAGAAAGATAACGGATAAAGAGAAAGTATGGGAAGGACAACGGAGAGAAAGATAACGGAGAAAGAGAAAGTATGGGAAAGACAACAGAGAGAAAGATAACGGAGAAAGAGAAAGTATGGGAAGGACAACGGAGAGAAAGATAACGGAGAAAGAGAAAGTATGGGAAAGACAACCGAGAGAAAGATAACGGAGAAAGAGAAAGTATGGGAAGGACAACAGAGAGAAAGATAACGGAGAAAGAGAAGGAAGGGGAAGGACAACGGAGAGAAAGATAACGGAGAAAGAGAAAGTATGGGAAGGACAACAGAGAGAAAGATAACGGAGAAAGAGAAAGTATGGGAAGGACAACAGAGAGAAAGTATGGGAAGGACTACAGAGAGAAAGATAACGGAGAAAGAGAAGGAAGGGGAAGGACAACGGAGAGAAAGATAACGGAGAAAGAGAAAGTATGGGAAGGACAACAGAGAGAAAGATAACGGAGAAAGAGAAGGAAGGGGAAGGACAACGGAGAGAAAGATAATGGAGAAAGAGAAAGTATGGGAAGGACAACAGAGAGAAAGTATGGGAAGGACAACGGAGAGAAAGATAACGGAGAAAGAGAAAGTATGGGAAAGACAACAGAGAGAAAGATAACGGAGAAAGAGAAAGTATGGGAAGGACAACGGAGAGAAAGATAACGGAGAAAGAGAAAGTATGGGAAAGACAACAGAGAGAAAGATAACGGAGAAAGAGAAAGTATGGGAAGGACAACAGAGAGAAAGATAACGGAGAAAGAGAAGGAAGGGGAAGGACAACGGAGAGAAAGATAACGGAGAAAGAGAAAGTATGGGAAGGACAACAGAGAGAAAGATAACGGAGAAAGAGAAAGTATGGGAAGGACAACAGAGAGAAAGATAACGGAGAAAGAGAAAGTATGGGAAGGACAACAGAGATAAAGATAACGGAGAAAGAGAAAGTATGGGAAGGACAACAGAGATAAAGATAACGGAGAAAGAGAAAGTATGGGAAGGACAACAGAGATAAAGATAACGGATATATATATATATCAGTATGTGTCGCATGTTGTCTAATACCATCTTGGTCATATCTATTCTCTTTCTAATTTCTATTTCACAGCTGCCTTCTTCCTTTATTATATGACCTAGATAGGAGAAACTATGTACCTGCTCCGGTCTTTGATCTTTTATTATTATCTGCATACATGGTATCTTGTCACTTTTTCCGATGATCGTAGTCTTTGTTTTCTTTATGTTTATGTCTAATCCAAACTCGTGACTTATTATGTATATTTTTGTCACAAGCTCCTGTAATTCTTTATCACTTTTTGCCATCAAAATTGTATCAAGAATGGATGACTGATGATATCTTAACTAAAATGGCAGATAGAAAGAAAGCTAAAAACACTCCTGCATTTTCATCACTTCACAAAGAAATACGTACAATGTGCAGGCTGGCATAAGAACAGTGGTTGCAAGAAAAATGCAAGGTAATAGAGAACATGGAACTAAAAACCATACCAGAGAAATGCATATAGAAATAAAGAAAACAACAAACAAGACACAGGCAACCCAGAGTGGGGGATGCATCGGAGATAAGAATGGAGCCATTTTGATGGACGAGAATAGCATATCGAACAGATACAAGGGAATTTTTTTAGGACAGTCGCGGAGCCAAACCATCAACAAATGATAATGAAGGACCCAGCATCCTACGATCAGAGGTGGTAAATGTGATAAAAACTATGAGAAAATGGAAAGCAACAGGACCGGACTCCATAAAAATAGAAATGATAAAGGCCATAGAGGAATTTGGTATAGATATACTTTCTGATCTGTGTAATGACATATACAATACTGGATGCGTAACAACAGACCTGAAAACATCTATGTATATAACACTCCCCAAAAAACCTCATGCAACAGAATGTTCAGACTTTAGAACAATAAGTCTAATGAGTCACACAATTAAAATACTACTGAAGATCACACAAGAGGGAGAAAGAGGTAAAATAGAGAAGGAAGTTTTAGAAGAACAATTCGGTTTTCGAAAGTTTAATAGAACAAGGGAGGCAATTTTCTGTTTGCGAACTTTGAAAAATATAGAGAAATACAAAATTACATTTAATGTTTGCTTTACAGAATACCAGACGGCTTTTGACGAAGTCCAACATTGAAAATTAATTAAATGTCTCAGAGAAATAGGTCTATACAGTAAAGACATAAGGGTGCTCCCTAATTTGTACTGGGAACAAACTGCTAAAGGATATTCCCTCCAAGTATCGACGTAAAAAGAGGAGTGAGACAGGGATGTGTATTATCTCCTTGTCTTTTTAATATCTACACAGAACAAATATTCAAACATATAGAGGTGATGCCAGGGCTTGTCATTGGATAAACTGAAGTATCGGTACCCATTGTGAACACCTTCTGATACTTCGGTTTCTTGCTAACCACCATTTAAACTGTCCCTAGCGACACAGCGAACTCATCTTCTAGTGAACGTAAGCTTCGGCGACGGCCCACCCGAATTTCTGCATCAATTTTGGCGATGGCATCTTCTGACGCAACAATATGCACCGGGCCTGGTCTCGGAAGATCTTTCGTTAACACGCGTCTTTCTTTAAATGTCTGACACTATTAAAAGAGAGTTAGTATGACAGAAATTAACCTAGCAAGCCGTCAATCAACTACAAACTGCCCAGAACGATCTTGTTGGCTTTCCGATTATATCGGACAATAAATGGCAGTACTTCAATAATGTTATCAGTAGCAATAGAATATCTACCCCGACCTGCCGTCCCACTGAACGGCAGTGATACCATTCCTTCGTTGCATCCCGCTCTAATGTCATTTAATAGACGTAACAGCGAGGTTTGTGTTAATCAATACTTGATAGTTTTGAGGTCAGATTTCTTTCAACAATCTCGCCTATTACCACAGGGGAATGTCTGACGTTACCTGGCCGTTACCTGGCCGTCACAGGCCTGGACTCCATGATTATAATGAGAGAGCAGCTGGGGATTACACATATTGTTCTTAGAGCTCTTCAACGCATTTCTTTATTCATTGATTTTGTTTGATGAGGCAAAGTATGTTTTTGATTTGTTCTTGTACTTCGTCTCTTAATTATTTTCGCTTTTTCCTTTTGCGTATTCTTTCATTTACCTTCCTTATATGGGAAGGAAGACTAACGTCTGGTCAAGCAACACATACTGATCAGACATGTTAGTCAGGGTCAAGCGACACATACTGATCAGACATGTTAGTCAGGGTCAAGCAACACATACTGATCAGACATGTTAGTAAGGGTCAGGCAATATATACTGCCGTAATCTCTCACTGCGGCCTCCCCGTAGCCCTTCCTGGAACCATATTGTTTTCATGGCATCCTGGCTAACAAGGCGAGTGCTGGACGTGATCCCGTAGTACAAAACTACACTCATGTAGTCTCCAAAAACAAAACTACACTCTTGTAGTCTCCACAAACAAAACTATACTCATGTAGTCTCCAAAAACAAAACTACACTCCTGTAGTCTCCAAAAACAAAACTACACTCCCATAGTCTCCAAAAACAAAACTACACTCCTGTAGTCTCCAAAAACAAAACTACACTCATGTAGTCTCCAAAAACAAAACTACACTTCCGTAGTCTCCAAAAACAAAACTACACTCCCGTAGTCTCCAAAAACAAAACTACACTTCCGTAGTCTCCAAAAACAAAACTACACTCCTGTAGTCTCCAAAAACAAAACTACACTCCCGTAGTCTCCAAAAACAAAACTACACTCCCGTAGTCTCCAAAAACAAAACTACACTCCCGGAGTCTCCCAAAACAAATCTACACTCTTGTAGTCTCCAAAAACAAAACAAAAAACATGTCTTAGTATAAAAGAAGTGTCTGTACTAACAAATGTAGTTTAAAAAGACAACTTGTTATCTTTTATTTTTCCTATGTGTTTATTGCCCGGTTTATTTACTTGTCTTCTTTATTATAAAAGATTTTAATAGTTGTCTTGAAAGTTGCTAAAGTTTTCTCGTATTCTTGTCAGTTTGCTTGGGCTTCGGAGATATTCTACTCTTCGTGTTGTTTTTTTATTATAATCTTCTTTGTCGCCTTCTTACTCCTTTTCGTTTTATTTTTCGTTTTCGCAATCTACTTGGTCTACCAAAACATTTTCAATTCGCCCTTCTCTTCGTTCTATCCTCGTCTCTCTGTCTTGTCTGATAGTAATCTTCATCTCATGCTCTTTTTTTTGTATTCGTCTTACTTCGTTCGATTTGTTCTCTAAACATTCCTTTTTTTCTTCAGTTATCTTCCGTTTTGTCTCTCTCTCCTTATATCTCTATGTCTTCTTCTAAGTTTCATCTCAATTTTCTTTCTCTTTTTCTTCTTTTATACACAATTAGAAGTGGTTTCAATAACACCATATATGTGCATACCATTCTTTAGTCTCTTTTAACGTTAGTAAGGCTTTGCAGTCCTCACACTGTACTGATAATATCACACCTTACGAGTACATCATTTGTTAACGTGAATCATTTCCTGTAATAGAAACTCTGAAAAAAAGCATAAACCTTCATCGTCTTTAATTCACTTTAAAATATAATGTCTATATTTGCTTTTAAAATATGGTGATACCGATTCATCAATAGGCAGAAAGACTAACGTTTGGTCAGTCATAACATACTGATCAGATATGTTAGTCAGGGTCAAGCAACACATACTGATCAGACATGTTAGTCAGGGTCAAGCAACACATACTGATCAGACATGTTAGTCAGGGTGAGGCAACACATACTGATCAGACATGTTAGTCAGGGTGAGGCAACACATACTGATCAGACATGTTTGTCAGGGTCAAGCAACACATACTGATCAGATATGTTAGTCAGGGTCAAGCAACACATACTGATCAGACATGTTAGTCAGGGTCAAGCAACACATACTGATCAGACATGTTAGTCAGGGTCAAGCAACACATACTGATCAGATATGTTTGTCAGGGTGAGGCAACACATACTGATCAGACATGTTAGTCAGGGTGAGGCAACACATACTGATCAGACATGTTAGTCAGGGTGAGGCAACACATACTGATCAGACATGTTAGTCAGGGTGAGGCAACACATACTGATCAGACATGTTAGTCAGGGTGAGGCAACACATACTGATCAGATATGTTAGTCAGGGTGAGGCAACACATACTGATCAGATATGTTAGTCAGGGTGAGGCAACACATACTGATCAGATATGTTAGTCAGGGTGAGGCAACACATACTGATCAGACATGTTAGTCAGGGTGAGGCAACACATACTGATCAGATATGTTTGTCAGGGTGAGGCAAAATATACTCGGCGTCTTCGTAGCCCCCCCTAGAAACGGGCTGCTTTCATGGCAGCCTGGCTAACGAGGTGAGGGATCGACGTGCTACTCGTAGTAGTGAGCGACACGCAGATGAAGCCAAGCACAGCACAACCGCCCGTAGAACATCGGTCTACCGGCCACTAAACGCCTTTTTTCAGGGCACACAAAAGAGTAAACCTACATATCGTTGGCACTAGGAACAACAACAACAACAGCAACAACAACAACAACCGATTCTTCAATAAAGGGAGCATGGCTAAGAGAAATAATCATAGAAACGACACACAGTCTCTTTGAAAGTATCTCTGAACAGTTTCCTCATTGATGTCGGCTGCTGGGAGCCGCATGTTCGGAACCGCTCAGTCTGGCGCTTTGCCATCACACGAGGTGCTCGCACTGGTAAGAAAATAGTAATTGATGCAGCTCAGAATGTAAGACGGTCGAATACCTGATGCTGGCCACTTGTGCTCCACACGTGATAGTCTGCTGCGCGAGGATCGCACTGCACAGCTATTATCAGACACTTCAGATTACATCTGTCTCACATTATCGCCATCTTCGCTTGTGGTGGGCAACTGTTAGTTTTATTTACACAGTTCATACAGCAGTCTGCAGATCTAACAGTCTCTCGAGCTTCAGTACTTGGAGTTCTGATTGCACTTCTGACAAAAATGCTGCAGATTGTTGTTCAACAGTTTCTCAGCTTGTACCTTCATTGGCCAGATTTCTACAACATAGGAATGATCAAATACGCGGTTGACAATCTACCTGTATCCTTGATATTTTTAGGTATTTTATGTACAATCCTGCTTTCCATTTGTTACTGCATTCTGTGATGATCAATCTGTATATAATCGGGCTAAGAGGTCTTGTGATGTTCTTTTTTTTGAAATTTAGAGCAACTGTACTTCGTTGCATACTGTTTTGTTCATCCTTATCTAGAATTCATTTCCCTTTTGTTTGGATTCATAATGCTAGTCCATGCTCCTCTCTTCAAAGAGTTTGTTCTGGCAAAGACTTTAGGAAAATGTCAACCTCAGGTAGATCTGTAGTTTGCCTTCAGTTGTTTGGCCTGGGATGTAAACTTGCTTCTTCTCAGTTGGTCCATTGCTGAATTGTGAACTCTTACCTTTCTTGGGTGGCTCGACACACATAGTAAGTTTTGTGCCTCTGATAGCATATTCGTGTCTCTGGGTTCTGTTGTCTACGTCCTTGCTTCCATCTCTATTACATGTGTTGATTTCAATGCACCCGTAATGATCCAAAGTGACAGGTTATGCTCCGTGTTCATCTCCTTTAGTGCAGTGTTAGCTGATGGGCACCACACCGCTGACCCATATTCCTGATGGAAAATCTGCAGCGGGCTGTTTTAATGGCAGTCTGGATAACGAGGTGAGGGATCGACGTGATCTCCGTAGTAGTGAGCGAGTACTTTGCCGCTAGCTCTCCGTGTGTTTCCGCTAATGTTACTGGAATGGCTAACTTCATCCTGACATAGCAGGTTACCGTGTTTGCTTCCAAGTCAACCTATCATCGAATGTAACTCCAAGATAGGTGGGTTGTTTATCTTCTCATAGTAGCTCATCATTTATCTTGATAATTTCAACGGTTTGTTTTGGGGAGAGAGTGAAAAGCGTACTACTTCATTTTGTATGGGCACTAAATAACAAGTTGGATTAGATTATTGAAAAGCCTTCGAAATGTGCGTACATTAAAAAAAAAAAAGTATTGTCGCATTTCTTGGAAAGAGAAACAAAAATAAATACTGAAGTATTGAAAAAGTTGAGGTGAAAAGAGAATTAATGACTGAAAATCATGGTTAGACAGTTACGTTATTTTGGCCATAAAACAAGCAAAACTATACTTGAGTGTAGGGTGGGCGACAGTCATTCAAGAGGCAGACAATGTTATAAATGGGTGGAGAACATCAGGAGATGGACTGACAAAAGTCTATCAGACTGCATTATTACAGTAAGAGAGAGTACACTGGAAATCCATTGTAGGAGCACTTCAATGCGGAGATGGTACTTCCACTTCGGCGAGGATGTTGCTTGAGAACTTGTATGTGGCAATTTACCGAGTTGGTGTGAGACAGGGGTGTACACTCTCTCTAACTCTTTTCAATATATTCCTTGAAGGAATTATGAGGCCCTTGGAGGTCACGTTGGTACTGACAAGATAGGGGGCCGAACGATTACCAACCTTCGTTTTGCAGATTATATCGATGGGTTGGCGGGTTCGGAAGCAGAACTCCAGGAATGGGTCAGAAGGCTCGATGAAACAGCTCTTGACTATGGTATGGAGATAAACGCTGGAAAGACAAAATTAATGACCAACAACGCTACGGGCTTCAACAGCAAGATAAAAGCTAACGGTCAGGAACTCGAAGTGGTTGACCGTTTTAGATATCTTGGGTCGATTGTCAGTGATGAAGGATCAAAATGTGAGATGTTGGCCAGAATAGCACAGACAAAAGCGGCGCTTGAACGGCTTAACAAAATCCAGCAAGATAAACGGTTAGCACTATGCACGAAAATCAGATTAATGCGTACATTGGTACTGTCAATATTCCTCTATGCGTGTGAGACATGGACAGTTACAGCTGACCTTCAACGAAGGATACATGCCTTGGAGATGAGATGTTTCCGAAAACTTTTAAACGTCACGTACAAAGATCGAGTTACACACGAGGAAATACGAGATAGAATTACAACAGCAATATGGCCTTTCGAAGATCTCTTGGCAACTGTCAAAAAAGGAAACTCACTTGGTACGGTCACATATCGAGATCAAATGGTCTTGCAAACACAATCCTCCACGGGAAGGTCCATGGCAGACGACGAAGATGCCGGCCCAAAAAGAGATGGCAGGACAACATAAAAGAATGGACCAGTCTCCGACCAGAAGAGACACAGGCAGCGGCATCTGACAGAGAGGGGTGGCGTGGAGTTGTGAGGATGTCTTCATGTGTGCGCCAACGACCTCACCGGTTACGGGATGACATGACCTGACCTGACCTAACCTGACCTGACCTTTTCATTGATTTACTTGTCCTATCACCACTCCTCCTCCTCTGTCACATGTATCATTTTTAGAGAAGCCATTTGTACATGCAAGTGTCCAACTGGATTTTGGGCAACTTTTGGCTATTTACTCTCCTGCAAAGCGTCTTCGCTCCAAGTCTATCAAGTACTCCTTTTTTTTTTACACCCTTTAAATTTTTTCTTCTAGATCTGGGAGTGTGCATCAGTGTGTGATGTGGTGTGGGGTGGGGGCCGTTGGGGGTGGGTCCAACTGGCTGTACGGGTATTGGTTTTGTTTGTGACAGCACTGGGCCCTTCAGTGTCAGCTCCTTTCAGTTTAATTTTCTCAAGTCTGCCGTTTTCCTGGATGCTCCATTCCTTGGTGCATTGAGTGTTTCGGAACTTTGTTGTCTTTCTCTGCCTGCTACATTACTTATGTGTGCCTTCTTTCCTCCATCCACTGTCGGTCTTTGATGTTTCTCGGGTCTATATGGGTGTGAACTTCATGCTGCCTGTCAGTATTGTGTGACTTCGTTCTGAACTCTTCCTCTTACCAATCTGTATTTTCGTTGCTGTAGCCAAAACCGTGATGCCATACCCCAGTACTGGCCAGACTCTCCTGGTATTTTCTGGACTTTGTTCCTGCGCTCCATTTGATGCCTGCTAGTAGCTTAGCTTATGTCATTTTACTATTCAGAGAAACCCCATATATCTAGGATTTAAATTTAGCTAGATCACGCGACCATGTACTTATAGTGTCGCTCTGTTCCTTGTAAGATTAACTGAAGACTATATTAGTGGTTTATTTATAGTGTCGCTCTGTTCCTTGTAAGATTAAACTGCAGACTAGGATAGTGGTTTATTTATAGTGTCGCTCTGTTCTTTGTAAGATTAACTGAAGACTGTGTATGTGGTTTAATTATAGTGTCGCTCTGTTCTTTGTAAGATTAAACTGCAGACTGGGATAGTGGTTTATTTATAGTGTCGCTCTGTTCCTTGAAAGATTAACTGAAGACTGTGTATGTGGTTTAATTATAGTGTCCTTCTGTTCTTTGTAAGATTAAACTGCAGACTGGGAAAGTGGTTTATTTATAGTGTCGCTCTGTTCTTTGTAAGATTAACTGAAAAATGTATGTGGTTTATTTATAGTGTCGATCTGTTCCTTGTAATATTAACTGAAGACTGTATGTGGTTTTCGTCTAGTTATTGGCCAGCAACCATATCTTTGTCCAGTTCTTCAGTTTTCCTATTCCTTCTTGTATTCTGTTTTTTGTAACTGACCCTTTTCTTGTCAACAGTCCCAAGTCGTCCGCATTCACTGCAGAGCTGGATCTTAAGTCCCTATTGAGATATTAGCTAATGCATTTTACATGTTCATCCACAGCGCTAATTTGCTCTTCTTTTCCGGAAAGACATCCTCGATTTCGTGTACAATATAGGCCATCTCGTCTTCTTTTCATCTATCCAATTTGCCGTTTCGTTATTAGTTGCTTACCATCAAGTTGCCCCATACGCATCGGTTTCCACGTATTACCATTTTCTGAGTGGCAGTTGAAGTCATCTTCTTTGATGAATGTGTTATCTCCATCCCCTCTAGCATGAGGGCTGCACTGGTAAACAAATGTACAGTGCTTATAGGTTGCTGTTGCCATTAAAATTACCACTGTCTAGATATCTATATTTTTTAAATTTCAAACGATCTTATCAATCATCAAAGTCAGTTGTTCCTCTCGGTGAATTTGCTATTGACAACATCCTGGGAGCATACACTGACCTGGGTCTGCTCTATCTACCTCTCTCCAGGTTCAGTTCAGGTGCCATCTCTGCATCGAAGGTCGGCTACAATGGAACTCTAGTGTACTCTACCTCTTTCTATAATGGTGCAATATGACAGATGTTATCACTTACTTAAAACGTTGTCTGCCTCTTGAACGCCTGCCAGGATCAAGATGCTGAGCATCGCACGCATAAGCTGCAGTGGCCAGCGAACCATAGCTGCCAAGACCCTTCTACACCTCCACGCGGTGATCCTGGATAACAGGCTGCAGTAGGGCAGACTGGCTAAGGAGAAGGGATCGAAGAGGGAATGCTATCCCGGTACTTAAAAAATGCTTGCTGAAGTCGGAAGTGTTGGACCGAAAGGTGCAAATATAGCAGCAAAGCTGTAAACTACGACACAACGCATTCTGTTCTCTGGACTACATTCTGCTACTTAAGCCCTTTCAGGGTTTGGTAGCGGGAGATTTAGAACGAAGAAGAAGAAGAAGAACGAAGAAGAAGAAGAAGAAGAACGAATGCCTTCCACCTTACCCTTCAATATGGTCTTCAACAACAAGGTATGTCTTGTTACATGACAAAAAAGAACGTAACTGTCTAACCCTGATTCTGGTCATTAATTCTCTTTTTTTACCCCCATTTTTTCAATGCCGACAAATTTGTTTTCTTCTCTTTCCAAGAAATACGACCCAAACTTCTATATAGTCACAGTTTAAAGGCTTCTATACTCCTTTCCAACTTTGTATTATGTGTCCAAGTATATCTCTTCTGGTATAGTTTTTTAATCTAAATCCCTTCCTAGATTCTCCTCTCCATGTATTTTTGGGACTTCCTCTCTCAAACGTCCCTATAGAATTCCATGTAAGAGCCTGTCTGACTATGTTGGACGGTGTCTTCCGTAGCGTACGTCTATCCCTCCCCATTTTCTTCGCAATTCTCTTACAAGACCAAGAAAGGAAGACATAATTAAGCATCCAACTTAATAACAGATAACAAGTGCTACAGAAGCTATTTGAGGACCAAGAGATGAACATTAAAAGTATGTGGGAACAAGCAAGCGCATAGATCTCTGGAAACAGGGGAGATGTGGTTTTACAGAAGAATGGTGCGGATCCCATGGGCTGCAAGAAAGACTAAAGATACAGTACTCAAAGAGGGACAAACATAAAGACAACTTGTTGCAAAGATCAGAACAAGGCAGTCACCCTTTTCTAGGCGCATGTTATGAGAGGAGGCGGTTTGATGCACGTTATGGCAACGGGAAAGATAGCAGGGAAGAGAAACAGGGTAAGGTGTAAAGCGAATTTATGGAGAACCAGAGAGAATTGATGGACAGCCTGAGAGAATTGTTGGACAGCTTGAAAGAATTGTTTGACAGTCTGAGAGAATTGTTGGACAGACTGAGATAATTGTTGGACAGACTGAGAGAATTGTTGGACAGCCTGAGAGAATTGTTGGACAGACTGAGAGAATTGTTGGACAGACTGAGAGAATTGTTCGACAGCCTGAGAGAATTGTTGGACAGCCTGAGAGAATTGTTGGACAGGCTGAGAGAATTGTTGGACAGCCTGAGAGAATTGTTGGACAGCTTGAAAGAATTGTTGGACAGCTTGAAAGAATTGTTGGACAGCCTGAGAGAATTGATGGACAGCCAGAGAGAATTGATGGACAGCCTGAGAGAATTGTTGGACAGCCTGAGAGAATTTTTAGACAGCCTGAGAGAATGGCAGGGACAAACATCAACAACAGAGTTGGTAAACGACACACGTTGTATTAGCGGCTGGAGGTCCATGATTACCAACGTTAACCGACAAAACACCTGCTGATGATTGGAACAGGCTGAAGATGTGGAATGAAACATGCGAAGAAACTGTAGGATTCAAGAAAACCCGGCGCAGGAATGGATCAAAGTAGGGACATTACATACAACGTAATGACATATGAAGAAGATATAATACGTTCCAAATCTGTCAAAATCTAGTCGTTAGCTAAGTCTGTTTTATGTTTTTGTTGTGACACACGATAAACTAATGTTGTCAGATACATGCTAAACCTGCTAACATATGTGTTTCTTCGTCTAATCGTATTATTTTATAAAGGTAGCAACCATAGGTGCAAATCCTTTTTAAAAATTGGCACATGAAGTTATGTGTAAATGTATGTCCCCAGTTGAATTACCCCATTCAATGTGCTTTCATGGGTTCAAACAGGTGGTCAAAAATAGGTATGGCAAAATGTCAGACTGTACTGACGGACGTTTGAAGTTATCATCATCATCATCTTCTTCATCACCATCATCATCACCATCAGTCCCGTAACCTGCAAATTGTTAGACCAATTCTCGTCACTTCACTTAGTTTTGTCAAAGGATATTTGTTCGAGCTATGGACATTCCCGTCCACTCTCTGTTGTTGTTCCGTCTCTTTTCAGAATCTCCACTCCTACGCTTTCCAGGCACAGTACTCTGCAGGATCGTCTTGATCAGCCCAGACTATCTTGAAATATGCCAATCTCGTAAAGTTCAGCACTTGATCATCAAAATAAGATACATGTTTACCGTAGTCCTAAATCGCATAGCCGATGTCCAGTCCAGGAAAATCGGTTGGAATACAACAGAACTTATGAAGGAATTAACTAGTCCACATGGAAAACAAAGACAAGTTTCCGTGAACACAAAGGGTTCACTAGAGTAAACTCCAAGCAAATCCGTAGCCTGACGGCTTTCATCAAAAAGCATCAGAGATCAATGTTAGACTCGCAGCCAGTACCACGCCATCTTTGTTGCTATTCCCATTTACTGTTGTACAGGCGTCTGTTATAATCCGTCGCCATTTCTTTGGCGACGTGGCAATGAGTGAACATAATAATTAATGTTTAAGAACAGCGCAAATACATTTATAAAATATAAATATGACAACTGGTCGTGAGTATATACAGAAAAAAATCAAAACAATTTTTTGGGAAGATAATATGATAATATAGCACATTTACAGTTCATATCAAATACGGATAAACTCAAGATAGGTGGTACTGACGAATGCACCTGTGGTACAGGGTAAATGACCGCTGAGCATCTGCGGCAAAATTGCCCGACATACGAGGACCAGAGAAAGCACATGTGGCCATCACCAGTGCCAACACTAGACAAGATCTATGGCAGTGTCGACAACCTCGGAATGACAGCTGCTTTCTTCGAACAAATTCAAGTTGACGTCTTACAGCGTACGACGAGGAAGAAGAAGAAGATATCAAATACTGTAGCTTCCCTTCTATTTAAGTCAAACACAACCATATAGTTGTAATTTTACATCCATGCTCCAATTCTCTTCAAATTGGAAATTCAATTATAATTTCCCTTCTAATATGGTAATATGGCAGCCCAGTGTCAAAATTAAAAAGCATATTGAACAGAACGCAATAACTTTTGATTATAGACAATTTCAGCCATCAAAAAGTGATTAATATGTAAAGCAATGCTAAAATTAACGCTGCAACAACAGAGTATGTAGAAAATGCCTACATTTTGATCGATTTACTAGTAAATGTTTAACATATTTTTTAAAAGAATGTTATACTTCGGTTAAAATTGAAAAACAATAACAACTGATATTTTATTATTTATTGGATATTCTCACCATAAACTTTAAAACGGCGCGAATGCATTTTTGCGAAATATTATTGTTTTAAGTCAGTAACGAGAAGAAAATACGGACAAAGTTCAAGTCATTACCTATTAAAAAAAGGACATTAGTGTCATGTTACAAATGTATAATGTAGATCCCACCACCGTAGGACCAACGAAGATTATACGAAGGGAGTTCAAGTCAAATCGGGACTTTTTTTGTTGTAAGGAACATATTTTTTTTTCATGTCGTCAAAATTCCATTTATTTTTCGATATAATCTTTTTGCAACGTTTATGCACGTACCACAGGGCTTAAGTAATGCTTAAAAAGCTTAGCGTAGAAAGATTTGTCAATGTCTGAGCCAATCCAAGACAGACTGTTTCACTTCATCATCAGTGCTGAAATGCTGACCTCTCAGAAATT
This sequence comes from Ariolimax columbianus, assembly GCA_036924085.1. NCBI lineage: Eukaryota > Metazoa > Mollusca > Gastropoda > Stylommatophora > Arionidae > Ariolimax > Ariolimax columbianus. The sequence continues at coordinate 13,599,355 of JAVGWX010000011.1, forward strand.
CTTGTAGGAGTCCAAATAGGTGGATTTGGCTTGAAACGAGGTCTTGGCTGTAAGGTGGATGCTGCAATACCTCCCAGCCGAGTTGCTGCAGATGGTACAAAGTCCGGTGAGCTGTAATGTATCGAGCGTTGTCTTATAGGAGCGGAAAGCCCTTTGTGATCAACCCAGATCGTTTATTGCCGCAGATGGGTTTGCCACCACTCAAAATACGTACTTACTTTTCACTGTTGATAGTGGCACCATTGGTATAAAATCAACATGAAAAATACGAAGTTTGTCCCAGAAAACACTCGCCGCTACTTTACCTGCAGGTGCAATTATCCTAAATATTTTGGGTGGTGGTGACTGCGCATGCTTTCTTTGTTTGGATGCTCGTTTTGATTCAGGAGTATAATGATGCACCCAGGTTTCGGCACGTGTAATGAAGTGCCCCGGTTTTTGTCACATGAAATGAAGTGCCCAGGTTTCGTCACATGCAATGAAGTGTCCAGGTTTCGTCACATGCAATGAAGTGCCTATGTTTCGTCATGCGCAATAAAGTTACCAGGTTTCGTCACATGCAATGAAGCGCCCAGGTTTCGTCACATGTAATGATGCATCGAAGCTCCGTCACATGTAATGAGGTGCCCATGTTTCGTCACATGTAATGAAGTGCCCAGATTCTGTCACACACAATGGAGTGGCCCATGTCTCGTCACACGCAATGAAGTGCCCAGGCTTCGTCACACGTAATGAAGTGCCCAGGTTTCGTCACACGTAATGCATTGCCTATGTTTCGTCACATGCAATGAAGTGTCCAGGTTTCGTCACATGTAGTGAAGCAATCCAAAATGGCATTCTCGTTCATGTAACAACATTCCTTTAGTTCAGTGCATTCGTGAGCTGTTCTCTGCTGACCAGAAGGGTAAAGTTGTCTTGGCTCCCAACGTGCTTAATCTTCCGAAAATACAAATATTCGAGAATAATAATGTTCACCAGTACCCATATAAAGACATCCTTTTTGTACAATTTAGCGACAGGCTATGCGTCGATTTTTCAGGATAAGGCGTTCCACAATCTGGATATTCGTAGGAATGACTGGTGGGTTGACAGCCACCACGTCCTGGATCCGCACTCACGAATGTACGGCCTTCTCTAAAACATTTACACCATTCAAATGTCTTACTACGGCCGAGTATGTCGTCACCGTATTGTTTTTGCAGTCTTCTGTAAATTTCAGCAAGGTTTCACGCCTTCTTTTACAAGAAACTTCATCACAACACGATGTTCCGTGTAAGCACTAACAGTGTTGTCCGCCATTTTTATTCATCTGTCACGTGAATGACCCATGACAAGTGAACCACCTAGCAGTAATAGGACACAAGTGTCTTTAACAGTACGCTACAACCCAATCAGATATAACTTGAATAAAACGTCCTTGTTTGATTTGAGCACCCCTCGTATTACTGGATGTTGATGAATTAAATAACTTGATAAAAGCAACTTTTACTCTATTCGTATTTACTTAACGTACTGAACTGACATATAATTCCCACCCTCTCCACAACCAATAATCCCCCAGAGTGTGGGGGGATGGTGGTGTATATGGAGTGTTTCCACTGTTTGATGACACCTGTTCTAATATATAGCTGTACTTCACTAGTATTATCAGTAGCAATTATCAATAAACCCCGAACGGTATCACACTATACGGGAGTGATAACATCCATTCTCCTACTTCGTAACGTCAAGCATTGATTTCTCTAAATAAAAGTCTCCACGAGGTCTGAGTTAATCAATAGCCTAAAGTTATATGGTCAGGTTTGTTCAATCTCCATGCCTGTCGCTCTCAGTGAATCTCTGACGCAATCAGGTTGGTAGAAGCCTGGACCAAGATTACAATGACAGAGAGACAAACGAGGGCACGCAGCGTTCTTATAACTCAACACATTTTGTTGTTCATTGATTTTGCTAAACTCGTTTCGTGCAGAGTATTTCTTTCATCTTCTATATTTTCACACTATCTTTTTTCTTCGATTTGTCTTGTTTGTTCTCTTCATCAATGCATTCTTTTTTTTCTCGTCTTGTTCCTACTTGATGTCATTATCGTGAAACCATTATGATGTCGCTATCGGTCCGAGGAGAGAATGCAGACACTGGTGAAGTAGGCATCCCGGCTTCGAGGTTAAACAACTACATACATGAACATGCCCCGGATTTATAGTGTCGCATGCACCTATGCATCTGTGCTACGTGGTAAGAAAGCCGACTGGGGCTTCTCTGATAGAATGAGAGACTGTGTCGTTACTCAGAGGAATGGTTCATACGTGACATGAAAAGTCCAGTATCAGAATGGAGAACAAGGCCATCACTACTCCTCTGAGGTGGTCATCGAGGACTTCTTTAAAATGAGAGCTGCAATAATCTCTTAGGTGGTTATCTGAGACTTCTTTAATGAGAGCTGCAATAGTCTTTCAGGTGGTTATATGAGACTTCTTTAATGAGAGCTGCAATAGTCTTTCAGGTGGTTATATGAGACTTCTTTAATGAGAGCTGCAATCGTCTCTGAGGTGGTTATCTGAGACTTCTTTAATGAGAGCTGCAATAATCTCTTAGGTGGTTATCTGAGACTTCTTTAATGAGAGCTGCAATAGTCTCTGAGACTTCTTTAATGAGAACTGCAATAGTCTCTGACGTGGTTATATGAGACTTCTTTAATGAGAGCTGCAATAATCTCTTAGGTGGTTATCTGAGACTTCTTTAATGAGATCTGCAATAGTCTTTCAGGTGGTTATCTGAGACTTCTTTAATGACAGCTGCAATAGTCTTTCAGGTGGTTATCTGAGACTTCTTTAATGAGAGCTGCAATAGTCTCTGAGGTGGTTATCTGAGACTTCTTTAATGAGAGCTGCAATCGTCTCTGACGTGGTTATCTGAGACATATTTACTGATAACTGTGTCGTTTCTGAGACCTCTTTAATGCGAACTGCAATCAACTGAGATAGTTATCTAGGGCTCTTTAATATGAACAGCTGTCGTCTCTGGTGTGGTTATTTGGGACCTCTTTAATGTGAACTGCAATTGCTACTGAGGTGGTTATCTAGGGCTCTTTAACTAGAGCAGCAATCGTCTCTGAGGTGGGTATTTGGGACCTCTTTAGTGATAATTGCAATCGTTTCTGGGTATCTATGACTTCTTTAATGATAATTGCAATCGTTTCTGAGTATCTGTGACCTCTGTAGTGATAATTGCAATCGTCTCTGACCTTCAATCTTTGCTTCATAAGCGGCAGAACGGCTGACCGTGGCATGAGGTGATAGTTGACATAGAAGCTATGAGCTCCCCGGAGCTTGTGTGCATCTACTGTAACAGATCGTAGCTGTGTCAATTTATTAGGGATAGGATTTTTAGACATGTTTAATTAAAGTTAGAAGGGTTAGGAGTATAGTATTGATAGTCAGTAGCCATTCATGTTCTTATAGTATTGAACCACGTAACCAACCCAGTGCAGATGTACTCAAATCCTGCCTTAGGAATGTCTGGAATGCGAGGCGTCGTTTTCAAGACTACGTATGTGTTCACCTACGTAACATTACGCTGTTTTTGTGTAACGTCCTAGACGCCTATAACTGCGTGATCAGTAGGGAAGTTGAAAACCGGACTTGCCATTAACAAGTTTTTCTGAAATCTCGGGGAAGATAATCCGAGGAACGAGATCAGAATACCCGCGTCGTTAGCGCACCACGCGATCTTGGACAAGCAGCGAATATAGAGACCTAAGAGATCCTGAAACGGACAGTCATGAGTTAGCAGTCGAGAGGAGAGAATAGTATAAGTGGGAGATCTCCTGGACAAAGGACGGACAGAAGAATCGACAGAGACAGAATGAAGAGATAATCAGAGTCGATTCACTATCGTAGGGCAGCGTTAGTCTCCAGTAGAACGACAAGAATATGTATATGATTATACAGCGCTTTGGCGAGCACAGCAATCCAGGGCTTTGACAAGCACAGTAATCCAAGCATTTGTAGAGCACAGCAGTCTAGGGCTTTGACCAGCACAGCAATCCAGAACTTTGGCGAGCACAGCAATCCAGGGCTTTGACAAGCACAGTAATCCAGGTCTTTGGCGAGCAGAGTAACCCAAAGCTTTGACGAGCATAGCAATCCAGGTCTTTGACGAGCACGACGATCTAGCTTCTACAAATAACAATTGTCTAATTCAAACTGTACTATATTTCGTTCACTCATTTGCTGTCAATCAACAATGACTTTTCTTTTTAAATATATTGGTCAGTTTTAGGACTTGTTTCTCTTTCTCTTTCCTGTTTTTCGTTATCGATGTCTCTTCTCTCTCTATATCTACGAATGTATCTGTATCTCTATCTCTCTCATTCTATTTCTCTTTCTCTCTCCATCAACCTTTTTCCGTCTACCTCCAACTCTCGCTGATTCTCTCTCCTTTTATTTCTCCACTCTTTCTCCACCAGTCTATCTCTTTCCCTCTATGTCTCAGTCTATCTTCACTCTTTCTGTCTCTGTCTCCATTCTCTCCATTCTTTCTCACTCTATCTATCCATCTCTCTTCCCTCTGACTAGTGTTTTTGTTTGTTTGTTAAATCGCTTTTTTCTACTATTCCGTCTGTCTTTCTATCTTTCTATCTCTGTCACTCCGTCTCTCTCACATTATCTGAATATCACTTCTAAATCAGTCTCTCACTCTGTCCGGTTCTCTGTTTCTTCATCTTACTTTCTCTTTCCATTCATCTTTTTTACATTCTCACTCTCACAATCTCTTTATCACTCTCAGTATCTACGCATCCTCTTCTCTCTCTCTATCCCATTCCCTCTCACTCGTTCGCTGGTCACTCTTTCAGTAACTACGTAACTCCCCCAGCCCTTTCTCTCTCTCTCTCTCTCTCTCTCTCTCTCTCTTTCCCTCTGACTCGTTATCTTTCTCTGCTACCACCTCTATAACTTATCTGACCATCATTTCGAATTGTCCAACTAAGACCTCCCCCTACAGTATACACTTCACATACAATTACTATCTTTCTAAAATGTGACTTACAGCCTAACATTCTCACGCAACACACAATCCCCGTTACGTTTGCTGTCTAGCATCACATCCCCTAGGCGTGTTCAAATGAAACCGAACCTAACTGCACCAAGTGAACAAATGTGCGATGAGCACGATGAGGTCACGTCTGGTATAAACAGCACATACCAGCCGTCAAGTTTGCTACATTTCATTATCCTCCAACTTATAGTTTCTTCAGCAGACCGTTGAAAACATGGCGGGTGTGATACGGAATCCGTCCAGAGTTGAACAGCGAGCGGAGATTCGGTTTCTAACAGCTGAAGGATGTTGACCAGTTGACATTCATAGCAGAACGCAGGCAGTGTATGGGGACAAAAGTGTGTTGAAGACAACAGTCAAGAACTGGACAACGATGTTTAAAGAAGGACGTGAATTGACGCAGCAATATGCACCTAACCTCGTCTCGAAAGGTACTCGTTAACTCACGTCCTTCGAAGTCGGAGTATGGGTCAGAGCATAACGACATTTTGCAAACTTAACGGTTGGTATGTGCTGTTTTCACCAGAGTTGACCTCATCATGCGTATCGTACGTATGCGCACTTGGTGCAGTTAGGTCCGGTTTCATGTGAACACCTTCCGAATTTAGGAGATATTGTGTAGCAAAGTTGCTGTTACTATGCACTTGCTCTGTTTTGACTGCTTGCCCCAAGTATATTTCTTCCTAACCATGTCTCTAATAAAAAGATAGAGGTTAATGTAAAAATCGAAATCTATTTAGGATCGATCCAGACAAAACAGGAAATAGTTTCACGAAGGACTTAAAGTACAACTTGGCCTGCTTTTACGGTCAAACGGTCTTCTTCGTAGCACAGTCGATTTCTAACAACGATTTACACGAAAATACATGATATCAGGTATTGGTACATGTACAGCATGGCGTGTGTTACGACAGAAAGGTCTTCGTCAGAGTAAAAGCAATTCCCATTGATGACTTGATATGTAAACATATACTATTTAGCTTGACAAGAAGACAACTATATTTCTACATCTTAGGTGGTATTACAATGTGAAGTCTTCGACAAGAACTTGTTGTTGTTGTTGAATGCCTACAATGAGTAGGTTTACTCTTGTATGCGTCCTAAAAAGAACCTTAACTGGAAGGTTGTCGTAGCTTTCCTCGCATCAAGAGCGTGCTAATGAAGGTGAACCGAGGTCCTCCAAGCAGTTCTGCTATTATTGGCTTCATCTGCGTGTCGTTCACTAATACCGGGATCACGTCCATCCCTCACCTCCTTAGCCAGGCTGTCACGACAACGACCCCTATCAGGGAGGTCTACCGGGTAGTTGAAGGTGAGGGTCTTGGCCAGTATATTTTGCCCCAGCACTGACTAACATGTCTGATCAGTATATTTTGCCCCAACACTGACTAACATGTCTGATCAGTATATTTTGCCCTAGCACTGACAAACATGTCTGATCAGTATATTTTGTCCCAGCACTGACTAACATGTCTGATCAGTATATTTTGTCCCAGCACTGACTAACATGTCTGATCAGTATATTTTGTCCCAGCACGGACTAACATGTCTGATCAGTATATTTTGCTCCAGCACTGACTAACATGCCTGATCAGTATATTTTGCCCCAGCACTGACAAACATGTCTGATCAGTATATTTTGTCCCAGCACTGACTAACATGTCTGATCAGTATATTTTGTCCTATCACTGACTAACATGTCTGATTAGTTTTGTTTTACCTGACCAGACAATAGTCTCCCCCACCCGTCCTGTCGCCAGGGATAACAAGTGCTATGTTTATAGAATGCGGCCAATTCCAAACGATAAACTTAATGCTACATACATCTACAATTTTATTAGATGATTAAGGAGAGAACCGATGGCAAGATAGAAGAGGTGCTAAAGTTCACTTCTTTTGATTTAACGCGGCCAGAGGTTCACATGATGTCATCGGATAATTGCGGCTTCTCGCATAAAGAATGATCGATGGAGAACGACCACAATCTATTTGCTTTAATGACTACGAAGAGGCCTTTGATTGAGTTCCCTGGAGCTAACTGGTTCAGATGTTGCAACAAATACGCTAATAGGTTAATTCAGAAGATGTATGAAAAATCAAGAAGCAAAAGTGTAAATCAAAGATTGACTAACTGATTCAATTTCATTGTGATAGCGGGTTCAACAAAGCTGCTTGCTTTTACCAAGTCTAGATAACGTATATTCTAAGATGTCAATGGTTTGACAGTTGATGCCATAAAAATTTGCCGACTATTAAGCCATAATGGTGTTCATGAGTACTGTTGGAAAGGCTTGACACAAAAATTACTAACACAGCTCAGAGATATAGCTTAAAAACGAAGATACCACCACGCCATGCGGTGCATAGGAATTATAGTGTTAGGCCCATATTATTTTGTAACCCACGGCCCTTTTTGGATGATGTCAGCATCACGCCGGCTGCCTTTACTTCCCGGATTGAACTGGTACCAATTTAAGGCTGGGTCGACCCGGGAGCCATTTCGGACTGAAAAATGGTTTCCGCTTCAACTGGGGAAGGAACCCAGATCGACTCTGATGCGAAGGCAGAGCGCTAACCACAGCGCTATTTGGCTCCCTAGACAAAGAGCTTAGATGACAATAGACACATTGAAGACAAAGATTGTGGTAATGATCAGGTAACATAGACAAATGAATATAATAATAAAATGAGAAATGATCGAACAAGTTTACATATTTTGTGGAAACATTCACAGAATGTGCCCGAGATGAGACTGAAATTGAGGCAAGCAAAAAAAAGGCCTTCGGAGAAAAACAGAAACCGCTAAACTCTGAGGATATTATGATAGAACTGTTGAAAATAATAATCGTCACTCATCTATGGAGCACGTAGTGCAGTGATTAGCGTTCTGGCTTCGCATCTGAGTGATCCTGGGTTCATTCCCTAGTTGAGGTGGAAATGTTTTTTTCAAACCGGAATTGCGCCCGGGTCGACCCAGCCTTAAATGAGTACCGCTTCAGTCCGGGAAGCAAAGACGGCCGGTGGGATGCTGACCACATCATCCAATAAGGGTCGTGGGATATGGCAATGATGGGATCTTGACTTTTACTTTATATCTAAAGCTATTTGCGCTGTAAGAAAGGTAAAATAAGTCCTTCAGCAGACAACCGATGGTCAGCTTATGTGAGGTGGAGTTGCCAGTTCCCTTTCCTTGCTACCTTTTCCTTCCATAATCGCAATTCAGGAACCCATTTACAGCTGGGTTGACTAGAGCTGCTGGAAATGGGAGTTGAACCCTGTACGTTTGCCATGAATAGCGAGTGCTCTTCCAATGCGCCAGTCAGGCGCCCATTAACATGTGGGACTGAAACATACGCGGAAAAAAGTTTGGAAGCGTTTGAAATGTGCTGCTACCATAGAATGGAACGAAAGAGTTGGATAGAGAGAAGATCTAAAAAGTTATTAACGAGCCAAAGTCGATGTTGAAAGAATAAACATGATCATCGCAGTCGCATAAGTGGGACTGATCGTCTTGGAAACAGAAACAACGATGAACAATAACAAAGACGGGAGAGAGAGAGAGACAGAGAGAGTGTGTGTGTGTGTTAGAGAGAGTGAAAGAGAGAGATTGAGAGAGGTAATTCTGTACTTAACTTCATAGTTAGAACAAAGCATACTTTTCGTGCTATATAAGCGAGAGAGAAAATGAGATAAGAGGGAAAGAGGGACAGAGAGAGAAAGAGAGAGCGAGAGGGAAAGAGAAATCCTGAGAACGCCAGTTGGATAAAAACATTCTCCATGCAATGTAAACTAGCTTCATGCAATGTAAACTAGCTTCATGCAATGTAAACTAGCTTCATGCAATGTAAACTAGCTTCATGCAATGTAAACTAGCTTCATGCAATGAAAACTAGCTTCATGCAATGTAAACTAGCTTCATGCAATGTAAACTAGCTTCATGCAATGTAAACTAGCTTCATGCAATGTAAACTAGCTTCATGCAATGTAAACTAGCGATGGAGACAATCAAATAGACTTTATCTAATATAAGCAGAGAGAGAAAATAAAATAGACTGTATGTAATATAAACAGAGTGAGAGAAAAAATAAAATAGACTTTATCTATTATAAGCAGAGCGAGAGAGAAAATAAAATATACTTTATCTAATATAAGCAGAGCGAGAGAGAAAATAATTTTTTTTAAATCTAATATAAGCAGAGCGAGAGAGAAAATAAAATAGACTTCATGTAATATAAGCAGAGCGAGAGAGAAAGTAAAATAGACTGTATGTAATCTAAACAGAGCCAGAGAGAAAATAAAACAGACTGTATGTAATATAAACAGAGCGAGAGAGAAAATAAAATAGACTTTATCTAATATAAACAGAGCGAGAGAGAAAATAAAATAGACTTTATCTAATATAAACAGAGCGAGAGAGAAAATTATATTGAGAGGGAGAAAGAGGGAAAGAGATCAATATACAGAGAGAAAGAGAGAGAGAGAGAGAGAGAGAGAATTCTGTAAACTTCAGATAGAGAAAAGCAAAGCTTCATGTAATATAAACTAGTGTAGGAGAAAATAAAATGGATTTTATGTAATATACGCGACAGAGAAAATTAGAAAGAAAGAGACAGAAAAAGATAGAGAGAGAGAAAGAGAGAAATGTTATATAATATAGGCAAAATAGATAGAAAACAATACTTTGAATATAATATAGGCAAAAATAGATAGAAAACAATACTTTTAATATAATATTGGGAAAAATAGATAGAAAACAATACTTTGAATATAATATAGGCTAGAGTGTGTGTAAATTTAGACAAAAACAGAAAAATAAAAATGAAACGGGAAATATGGAGAGAGGAAGATGCATAAATCAACTTTGCAATCAATCCTCCAAATTTTTGTTTCCTCACATGATTTTCGTTAGTTAATTATTTGCTGTCTTGTGCATGCTCTCCTTATTTTGTCTATTCACTATTGATTACTTCCTTGTTCTTCGACTTTACTACGTTCTGTCTATCCACACAACCAAATGCCAGCCTTGGAGGGAGGGTTTTCTTCTCGTCCGGTTGAAAGGGTAGCCTCCGACTCTGGTCCCGGAACCTGGCACATAAACATTCGCTATAGGAAGTTGTTATAGTGTCTTAACATTCACATCCTGAAGATCATCAGAGTCTTCACACGCGATTTCATTTCTGCTCTCTCTCTCTCTCTCTCTCTCTCCCTTTCTATCTTTCACTCTGTCTTCCTCTGTCCCTCCCTCTCCTTCTGCATATTTCTTCCTTCCGTCTCTGTATCTCCATTATTCTCTCTCTCTCTTTCTTTCACTTCGTCTCTTAACACTTCTCTCTACATCCCTATCTTTATCCCTCTGCCATCCTCTCTCTCCCCACCCACCACTCTTTCCTTTCCTCTTTCTCTCAATCCCATGCTCTCTCCCTCCGTCTTCTCCTTCCCATCACTCTTTCTCCCACCTTTACTCCCTTTTCCTTCACCCCTCTCTCCGTCATACTTTCTCCCAACTCCTCTCTCTTCTTCTGTATTTCCCCCATCTAATCCTTTTTCTTCCCTCTCTCTTCCATCTTTTTCTCCTTCGCTCTTTCTGTTTTTCTTTGTTTCTCTGTGCATCTCCTCTCTTCTCAATCTATTCTCTCCCTCAGTCGCTCGCCTCACTTTCCTTACCACTCCCATAATTCTCTCCTCTCTCCCTTCTTCTCCCCTTTTATCTGCCCCCTCTTCTCTGTGCCTCTCCTCTCACTCTCTCCTCTCTCTGCTATCTCCACTTTACTCTACACCACCTCATAAAGGTATCTTCTTTCTTTCACTCTTTCACTCTTCCAATTTGTATACCATCCTCAAATGCCTCACTCAATCATATACACCAATCTCTTATACGTCTCCCTATTTTCTCTGCAACTCTTTCACATGCCTTCTTCTCCCTTATATATTCCTCCTTATACATTTCTCTCAATCCATCTACGATTAAAGATAGCCTGGTTTCCTGTCTATGCTGCTGTGTTTTCGTCCTCCCACCTCCTTATCTCCCCAAGCGCTTTCACTAGAAAAGAAGTTTCAAATGAACGTAAACAGTATTCTCAGGTCTGTCTTTTGATGGTACATTGTCTACGTGTACGGGATGTCTTCTATTCATTTGTCTTCTAACTATTTATGCTTCTTTCTTGTTTTTCTTTCTTTCCTTATCTTTCATCTCTTCACCCTCCCCCCCCCCCCCCCCCCCCCCCCTTCCCGATTAAGTGACCACGGAAGTTTTAAATATTCCTATAAATATTAAATGTATGTTAGTGTTTCTGTTTCTAAGAATCGACGTCACTGCACTCCTGGCATACCCATAGGTGCTCAGTCTCTCTCATCAAATGGCGTAAGGTATAGCTGATGATGGTCCCTGTAGCTCGCTGGTTGTACACTCTCCTGCTCCGTCCTCTCATGCACTCCACTCCGCTTGAACCTCGATTGATGTCGAAACTTTGCAGTCTGTGGATTGCTGCTTCATCTATTGCAGTGTCCTCATCCAGCAGGCGGTAATTGATTGCTTTCAAAATGTCACTTCTATCCATCACTAATGTGCCCATGATGGGATCTTGTGAAGCCATGATGTCAGCTCTTTCATTGCCCTGAACCCCGGCATGAGTAGGACAGTAGATCCATGTCAACGCCTGGAGGTTTGAGGCCTCAACAGCTGCTATCCACTCGTACCTAAGCCATCCCTTCTGTACCTTCAGAAGTACGGCTTCCGTGTCTGTCACGATGACTGCCCTTGTGATAGGAGTCTCAGATATCCATTTCAGTGCTGAGGTCACTGCTTCCGCCTCCATTCTCATACTGGAGGTTGTTTACATGTATGCCCTACTGCGCTCAGCAACGACCTCTCTTCTTACTCTAGCCGAGAAACCCGTTATGTTACATGTTAGTGTATTTAGGGAGAGGAGACTAACGTCTGGCTAGTCAATGTATTCTGATTGTTAGGATCGGGCAAAACATGCTGGCCAAGATCCCTACCTCACTTTCCCAGGAAACAGGCACTTTAATTGATATCTGGTTAATAAGATGGGGGATCGATGTGATCACCGTAGTAGTGAAGGACACGCAGATAAAGCCAAACATAACACAACACGTCTGGAGGACCCCAGTCCACTCGATCAGCACCCTGAGGATGTGATAAAAGCTACTGCAACCAATCAGCTAACGCCATTTTCATGGAAGACGAACTATTAATCATACTCGTCGTTGGAATCCAAAAACAGCAACAATAATAACATCAACAATAACAACAACAATAACATCAACAATAACAACAACAATAACATCAACAATAACAACAGCAATAACATCAACAATAACAACAGCAATAACATCAACAATAACAACAACAATAACATCAACAATAACAACAACAATAACATATAAAATAACAACAACAATAACATCAACAATAACAACAACAATAACATCAACAATAACAACAGCAATAACATCAACAATAACAACAGCAATAACATCAACAATAACAACAACAATAACATATAAAATAACAACAACAATAACATCAACAATAACAACAACAATAACATCAACAATAACAACAACAATAACATCAACAATAACAACAGCAATAACATCAACAATAACAACAACAATAACATCAACAATAACAACAACAATAACATCAACAATAACAACAGCAATAACATCAACAATAACAACAACAATAACATCAACAATAACAACAGCAATAACATCAACAATAACAACAACAATAACATCAACAATAAAAACAGCAATAACATCAACAATAACAACAACAATAACAACAACAATAAGAACAACAATAACATCAACAATAACAACAACAATAACATCAACAATAACAACAACAATAACATCAACAATAACAACAACAATAACATCAACAATAACAACAACAATAACATCAACAATAACAACAACAATAACATCAACAATAACAACAACAATAACATCAACAATAAAAACAGCAATAACATCAACAATAACAATAACAATAACATCAACAATAACAACAACAATAACATCAACAATAACAACAGCAATAACATCAACAATAACAACAGCAATAACATCAACAATAACAACAGCAATAACATCAACAATAACAACAACAATAACATCAACAATAACAACAGCAATAACATCAACAATAACAACAACAATAACATCAACAATAACAACAACAATAACATCAACAATAACAACAACAATAACATCAACAATAAAAACAGCAATAACATCAACAATAACAATAACAATAACATCAACAATAACAACAACAATAACATCAACAATAACAACAGCAATAACATCAACAATAACAACAGCAATAACATCAACAATAACAACAGCAATAACATCAACAATAACAACAACAATAACATCAACAATAACAACAGCAATAACATCAACAATAACAACAACAATAACATCAACAATAACAACAACAATAACATCAACAATAACAACAACAATAACATCAATAATAACAACAACAATAACATCAACAATAACAACAACAATAACATCAACAATAACAACAGCAATAACATCAACAATAACAACAGCAATAACATCAACAATAACAACAGCAATAACATCATAAATAACAACAGCAATAACATTAACAATAACAACAGCAGCAACTGTACTCTGTAATATCAATGAATCAACAATGCACAGATTTGCAGAATTTCGAAATTATAAGCAGGTCCAGCAGAGATGGGGGTGGGGGCATGAGATAACGGACCAATAGTGTGTACAACCAGCGAGCTGCAGAAACAATCAATACATATACTTTTTGAAAATTCCTGTGAAGAACTGAATACCCATGTGTTTGTCCGGACTGCAATGACGTCGGCTCTTAACAAAACCGAACAATGCATTTGTTTTTCCTGATCTCTCTTTTTCTCTCCCTTTCTATCTTCCTCTCGCTCTCTTCCTCTATCTCTTCCTCTTTTTTTCTTCCTCCCCCCCCCCTCTCTCTCTCTTTTTCTCCCTTTCTCTCTTTCTCTTTTTTCTATGCTCTGGTCCGCACCACTTCTGCAAAAACAATCTGTGATAACAGAACTAGGTGCGACCCACTGTCTTGGGTTGATTGGCAGAGCAATACCTCGGCAATGGAAGCACAAAAAGTGAGAGATCTATCTATTTATCCATCCATCCATCCATCCATCTATATATTCGTTTATTCATTCATCCATGTATCTAACCAAAACCCACCCACCCAACTATCTATCTCTCTGTCACTATCTCTCTATTTCTCTCTCTCTATCTATCTATCTCTATATGTCTGCCTGTCTACCTGCCAGCTCGCCCGCTCGCCTGTCCGTTTTTCCATCTATGTAGCTAACATTTATAATCTATGTATATTTAATCTATATCTAATCTTCATAAAATCTATCTAATCTCTTTAATTGATCTAATTTATCTAATTTTTATATCTGTTATAATTTTTATAATTTATCTAATGTATCTGGAAAATCTGGCAAAGATGGCGCCGTAACTGGCTGCGAGTCTACATTTCTCTACTGTTTTGGATCATTATGGATGCCGCCAGACCACGGATTTGCCTGGAATTCACACTAGTCGACGACTTACACTTGTGTTCACGGATACGTAGAATTGTTTTCCGTCTGGACTTATTATTTCGTTCTTTTTTTGTGATTTCTTCCATCCGTTTATCCTGGTCTGGACGCCGGCTGGATGGCGTTACGCTTAAACTAGTTATACCTTGTCGTATCTCACGGGTTAGTTCTGCCGGTTCACCTTCATGAATTTGGCGTGTGGGAATTTTAGATGCTATTATGATGAACTGAATACAGCTGGGAGAGATGCCAGACTCACTCACACGCTGAGTGTTGTCCATACGACCTCTTGTGGTTATCGAAAAGGCACGACAAACTGCGTTAGATGCCTTCCCACCTTTCTACCCTGCGGGTTACATGTTTACGGAAAGGCTTCGGTGGTAACCCTGAGGCAAAATCTGCATCCTATGCTATCTCCAGTCGTCTCGATGAATGTCTTGCCACTGGCAAAAGGTAGCTTAGGCTCTGTGAGTGAGGTTGACAAAAGGCGCAGTTTCTTCCTCACTTTAATCCAAATCTCCGCGCAAGTCACCCATTTCAGCTGACACAGCAAGAGATACGACTGTCCACACGGCTGAACAAAGAGAGTGGTCTTCATCACTTGTGATGGACAAAACTATCAATGTATATAATCTATCTATATCAAATACATCTAATCTTTTTAATGTATCTATATCTAATCTAATCTATCTATATTAAATACATCTAATATTTTTAATGTATCTATATCTAATCTAATCTATCTATATCAAATACATCTAATATTTTTAATATATCTATATATCATCTATTTAATCTATCGAATATCTCTTATCTCTTATCCATCGTATCTCTATCACTCTTTTCTCTTATCCCTCTGATCTATCTTATCTCATTTCTCTATTATCTCTTTATGGCATGTAGCTCCTATCTCTCGTATCTCTCTTATTTCTGTTATATCGTATCTTGAATGCTTGATCCCTTATATATCTCTAGTCTCTTTTCCCGTATCTCTTATCAGTTATCTTATCTTAGCTATATGGTCCTAAATATCGTTTAGTGAACTAAACTAAACTACCCTAACATAACCGCGTCTTGTCTTGTCACGTCACGTGATGTAACGCTACCTCAGGTCATGTCAAGTCACGTTAGCTATTTTACGAGTATATAGTATTATATGTGCGCCTGTGTGTGCGTGAATGATTTAGTGACTTCAGGCGTGTTCGTACGTGCTTGAGCGTGTATGTGTGTGTGTGTGTATGTGTGTGTGTGTGTGTGTGTGTGTGTATAACAAGATCAAACGGTGCAAGAAATCACCCCACATATTTCATAATTTCCCATAGAACTGTAACAATTTTCCTATCACGAAATGTAATGTCTCTAATCAATGATCGATTTATAATATATTATTAGCTGAAATTCCGGCCAATTTCCACTCTACTAAATGAACTGTCTGTAACATTTCTTTCTTGAGTACTCGAACGCATCTATATTTTCACGTTTGATTCATTTCCTTGTTTGTTTCCAACTATAACGCCAGTCCTTGATCTCCGTACAATTTGCAAACATTGTTTATATTTTGCGGGTCGTAGAAGTATTTCTGTGCTTTGTGTTCGTTTTGTTCTGTCCCAAGAATCAACTTCACCTGCATTCTTAGCGTGCCCAAATTTGTTCGGTGTCCCTTAGGAAATGACAAATGTGTGAACACAAACTGTTCTTGTAGCTTGCTGTTTGAACACACCTGTTCCGTTTTCTCATGCACCATCGTTTGATTTCAATGTTCTTCTGTATGCTGATGCATGTTTTGCAATGTTGTTTAGCGGGCAATCATTGATAAAACTTTTTTTCAAATTGGGCCCTCCTCCATATCAAAAATGGCCATAATATGTGCTTACGAAGGCAACATGTTACCTCTAACACGTTCTATTTTAGATAGTATATGCAAAGTTATCTTATGCCTAAACTCTTGATCAATGTTTGTCAAAAAAGAAACAACAACCCACCAAACACCAAACATATTTGATATATTACAAGTATCATATCTCTATCAGTACGTCCGCCTTGACTATATATGCACGATTCGACCTCTTGCAGTATAGTGCCTCTCGGTACAGTTAAATACACATGAATGCCTCACCACCTCTACCTCTGCCTAACAAACAAACAAAAACACACAAAAAACAACAAAGAAACCGACAACAACTTCAATCAGCAGAACGATGTTCTTTTATTGTGCGATCTGTCAGCACGGACGCCATTTTGTAATTGAGCTGCGCACGTGTATGCGACACGCTGAGTCTGCTACCAACAGCAATCACAAAGCTGGTCGTTGCTGTCACCTAATGATATTTTCATAAACCGCAACTACACTTCTTAGTTTGTGACCTACTTATTGACACACCCGTTTTGTATTTAAAAGCAAGACGAACTAATAAAATACACGTATTATGGAGAGAAAAAAAATTATGAATCTTAAGGACGCCGTTTGACTAACCATTACCTGTTTGTCTGTAGCGTGCTGTGTCTGTCTGCACGTTTGTACATATGTTTGTATGTTTGTATGTATGTATGTTTGTATGTATGTATGTTTGTATGTATGTATGTTTGTATGTATGTATGTATGTATGTTTGTTTGTATGTATGTATGTTTGTATATATGTTTGTATGTATGTTTGTATGTATGTTTGTATGTATGTATGTATGTTTGTATGTGTGTATGTATGTATGTATGTTTGTTTGTATGTTTGTATGTATGGATGTATGTATGTAATGTAATGTAATGCAATGCAATGCAATGCTATGCTATGCTATGTTATGCTATGCTATGCTATGCTATCCTAGGCTAGGCTAGGCTAGGCTAGGCTAGGCTAGGCTAGGCTAGGTTAGGTTAGGTTAGGTTAGGTTAGGTTAGGTTAGGTTAGGTTAGGTTAGGCTAGGCTAGGCTAGGTTAGGTTAGGTTAGGTTATGTACGTCTGTCTGTCTGTCTGTGTGTGTGTGTGTGTACGCGCGCGCGTGTGCGTGCGTGTGTGTGTGTGTGGGTGGGCGGTCGATTGGCGGGCGGGCGTTCGTGTGTGTGTGTGTGTGTGTGCGCGCACGCTTGACTGCGTGCGTGTGCGCTCGCGCCTGCCTGCCCCTCTGCCTCTCTGCCTGTCTGTCTGCCTGTCTGTCTGCCTGTCTGACTACCTGTCTCTCTGTGTCTCTCTGTCTGCCTGCCTGCCTGTCTGCCTGCCTGTCTCTCTGTCTGTCTCTCTGTCTGTCTGCCTGCCTGTCTGCCTGCCTGTCTCTCTGTCTGTCACCTGCCTGTCTGTCTGTCTGCCTCTCTGCTTTCCACCTGCATCTCTGCCTCTCTGTCTGTCATTTGCCTCTCTGTCAGTCTGGCTGCACATCTGTTAGTTTACGCGCACCTGTACGCACGCACACATCTATGATTTGTGTGTATTCCAAGAATGCTGCAGAGAGACAACATCAAAATGAAATTGTAAACTTTGTCTCTGTCGATACCTGGGGCAGTGGAGTAGATTCATTGCAGAACAACAAAAATGTTTGACATATTCTTGAATTTTATGTTATGTTATCCTGCGTTATAGCTAATATAAATGACAATGTTATGTCATTGTCTGCTATGAAATGTTATGGCATGTTGGTCTTTGATTTGCTGTGCTATGTTATGGTATCTGATGACAAGTTCATTTCTCTTGTGTTGTAATATGTTGTGAAATATTGTGTTGAGTTGTGATATGTTGTAAAGTATTTTGTTGAGTTGTGATATGTTGTGAAATATTTTATTGAGTTGTAATATGTTGTGAAATATTGTGTTGATTGTGATATGTTGTAAAATATTGTGTTGAGTTGTATTATGTTGTGAAATGTTGTGTTGAGTTGTAATATGTTAAGTGAGTTTGCAATATTATGTTAGGATATGTTGCGTTACTGGAAGTTCCGAGTAAGTGTTGTGTTATGTTGTGTTATGGTATGTTATGTTGTGTTATATTATGTTGTGTTATATTATGTTGTTATGATATGTTGTTATGATATGTTATGTTATGTTGTGTCGTGTCTTGTTATTATATTTTGTTTTGTGTCATATAGTGTTGTGTTCTGTTGTATCATGTTGTGTTATGTTATGTTGTGTCGTGTCATATTGTGTTATTTTGTGTTGTCATGTTGTGTTATGTTATATTTTGTTGTGTTATGTTCGGTTATGTTGTGTCATGTTGTGTTAAGCTGTGTTATGCCATGTTGTGTTATGCTATGCTGTGTTATGTTGCGTTATGTTGTGTTGAGGTTATTTCGTGATATGTTAAGTTAAGGTTATGTTACAATCCCAACGTACCAGTCCCAAATCTCGTCGTGCCCATGTTTACTGGACCAGAATTTCGGGGATTTTTGACGAAGTTGGTTGAACTTTCATGAGCCACTGTGGGAGTTACTGACTTCGTGATCTTTCGTCAGCAGTGAAATGAACTCAACACGCAAGGGGGACACCAAGCAATAGTAAAGTGTGATGATAATTTTAAGGTAAGATGAGTCATGAACATAAAAGGGCATATTTAACGTTGTCGAAAAAATGCTGAAAAGTACTTGGTGTTTGTGCTGAATAAGGTAGTTGAAACCCATGCTATCGACGTACTTCTACACAGTTGTCCATGTTTTATTGTAAATCAATTCCAAACGTCTTTGTTTCATTTAAGAAAAAAAAAAAATATCACCCTCGCCCTTTTCTTTAACATGTGATCAAAACGTAATCACATAATTTAACAACCTGCACGGAAATGACATTTGAAACACACTATGAGATCTTAGACTGTAGTCAGGGAGGGCCGGCCTAATTTGTGGCTGCTTGGCTGTGAGAAAAACTAGCGCTGTAATAACCGTCTCCTAGATACCAATCGACCTGATTCCTACGTTGTGTTAGCCTGAACACGATCAACTTATCTTTCTAACAGTGACTGATAAATCCATTTTTCTGCTTTGCGCGTTTGCTAACTTGTCACTGCGCTTAAACAAAAATAGCCATATCAATTTGAATTTCAAATTTATTTCACATCTGTTTTATGCAAAGTGTTGTCTTTTCTAATTCTTCAAAACCGTTTAGGAGAGCTAAGCCTACCCGGTCGATCATAACGCTTCGCTACTGGCGCACGGGTGCACAGAAGTCCGTTCCATGAACCATTTTTCATTTCTGAGGCACCGCCAAGTTTATGCAGGGCAAAAGATATGAACATTTGAAGACGAACTACAAAGATGAACAAGACTGAATTTCTGGCAGACTCTGCTCAATTCATTCAACTATAAAGCGACAGATATGAATATTGCAGGATTTACATGTTTATTGGCGTGCATATTCATATTCCCTCCTCTCAGGAAGACTAAACTGTTCGACCCATATTTGTTATTTCAATGTGCTACTATTTGTGGATTACTGATTAATTTATAGCAATGGCAATGTCTAACTGACGGTTGATCAACACATTCAGAGTGTTATTCTTGTCAATAATGGATGTCACCAAATACCACACTACCGACTAGATAGCTAACGTGACTACGAAAACAGATGTAGCACAAGTCCGTTAGTATTTGAGATCACAATGTTGTTCGTCCATCATGGAGGACGATGACCTTTTCTCGGCTCATTCAACCAGACCTTTCAGTTGAGTATTGAATGAGTCGGGGCTGTAGATGGATGTAAAGAAAGCTGACGAGTACAACATAGGATCTTCATACTCGCAGGCAGTAAGACCATGGGATGTTCACTTCGCTAGAGGTGAAAGTTCACGGGATTTTCTGGCTTGTCTCCTTTGTTCTGCTGCAGCTTTATTTGGAAGCCTCGCGTCATGCTGTTCTTATGTGAAGAGCTCTGTAGCAGGTTATGCGATCTTACGTGACATCTTCCCATATTTCGAGGTTTACACTGAAAGCCTTCAGAGACATTTTCAGAGCGTGTTCTGGGAGCCCTTGCCTTTCTGCATCTTACAATAGAAAATGATTTTTGTTGGCCAATATTCTGGCATACGAACTACATGAACCATCTTGGGAATCTGCGATTGCATTATTGTAGTATCGATACTATGGATACAAGCTCTCTCAAGAACAGCGGTGTCTTGCCATTTGATATTCATCAACCTCCTGAAACAAAGTGTAGGAAAATGATTCATCTTCTTCACGTGTCACCTGTATGGCGTCCATGTTTCACTTACATACAGCAACACTGTGACCACCACGGCTTTGTACACCTTCAGCTTCATCTTGAGGCTAAACCCACATCAACGCCATACGCTGGAGTGTAATCTATCAAACGGGAAGCTGGCCTAATCGATTCTGGCGTCAGCCATAGTAAAAGAGTGACGTAGATAGTGAAGAAGGCTGGCTTATTCGTGTCTATTTTCCATTGCAATCACTGTGTACGACTAGCAATACATTTTGATTCGTTTAGGGAGTCTGCGCCAAAGCACTTTCAGGGCGTATTGGTTGTTTCACAAGATGGTGATGTTATCCCCATGCACAACTCTCTTTTGTAGCCTATTTGCGAAATGCACGAAGGTGGGGGTGACCCTTAATTTAACTTATTTATACTGATTTAGAAGACTGTAGAGTCTGTATACAACCAGTTTCTTTTACATGCACTTGATATTCTAAATAACATATGCGGAGTTAAACTATTCTTGAATGTAATAATTGTCCTGCCTTCACTACTCCTTGTAGCAAGGGATTCCAAGAATTAACCACTCTATGACTAAAAAAATATTTTTTAATATCTAATCTGGACCTTTCTTTAATTAATTTGTAGCTGTACCCTCTTGTAGGCGGCTTTATTTTGAAGAAAGAAAATAAACTTGTTATAGTCTAATTTATCCTTTTCTTTGATTATCTTATAAACCTTTATTAAATCACTTCGAATTCTTCTCTGATGTATGCACTGCAGGACAGTTTGTCTTAGTCCTTCCTCATAACTATAATTCTGGAATCCTACTATCAGTTTTGTATCCTTTCCATCGTATTTATATCACCTCTACGATAAGGACTCCACACATGTATTCCAATCTAGGTTAACTAATGCTTTATACAGTTTGACTATCCTAGGAGAGGACATTATATTTCATTCGCAATAAATGACTAAAGGTTCTGTGTTCAATCCTCGTTTTCCACACGCTACAGCTGTAAATCAATCCCTGGTTTATGGTTAGAGAAATAAATACAGCAACGCAAAGAACTGGTCACATCACATCATACAAAAATGTGCGCCCTCGTACAATCAGGTCCCCAACACTTCATCTCCGACCGCAGTAACTGATATGTGACTGTCTTTATGTCTTTACAAGATTTGTATTCTTTGACGTGAAATGGCCATTGCCCGTTTGGACTCCTGTTCTCGTATACTTCCCAATAACCTAGAAAGCTGAAATTTGGTACACAACCTCTACTAGTGTGATCTGTTATTCTTTTAAATTATGACGGATCCAGGACAGGTCATTCAAAAGATTGTACCGAAAAACGTATTTAAAATAAAATATGTCATCTTTTTAGTCGACCTGTAGTTCTACATGGGCAGATGTCCATATGCATGTCCCATCGTTGGCGTGAGTTGGATGTAGCCGAGAGGAGAAATTCCTGCTTAACCCGGCTAGACTCGGACAGCTTATTTCTCCGCTGTGTTAGGACAAGAACCGTGGATGGTGGTTAACCGATGTGCGAGTCCACCTTAATAAACTCAAACATTAAAATAAAGTAGTACCGCAGCCTGTTAGGCGTCATTTATGCTGCTCTTAACAAACCACGTAACCATTGCTGGTGTTATGCCATGTAACACAGTTAGCCGCCTCTCTGTGACACAGTGGTGCTATTCTTGTCCACAAAGGCCCCAGCGGACGACTTGCATTTACTTCTATATTGGTCTGGTCAGGTCAGGTCAGGTCATCCCATAACCGGTGAGGTCGTTGGGGCACACATGAATACATCCTCACAACACCACGCCAGCCTTCTCTTAGGGGCAGCCGCCTGTGCCTTTTCTGGTCGGAGATTAGTCCATTCTTTTATGTTGTCCTCATATCTCTTTTTAGGACGGCCTCTATATTGATATATTTTAAATTCCCCTCATTCGTAAGTCTAGTGACCTTTCGCCAGGCTGTAGTCTCAGAAATTCGAGGCCGGTATGTCTGTAAAAGTATTACACATACCTGTCATGGCTCATGTCATAAATATAAACCCTGTCACTACTAGGTAACTAGAGTTGTAGTAGAAAGCCTTAAACTGTAAAGTTCGATTCACATGGCTCAGCACTTTGTAATATTTAACCGTCTCATTTTATGTGAATTATTACTTTAACATCTTTTGTTAACTTAATCATTGTCAAGAATGTGTGGAGATAGTCAACACTAGAAGTAATGATTATAGTTTAGACAATAACATTAATAAAACGAAAGTTATGTTATTTACCAAAACAAATGTGCAGTCAACAACTAATATCACAAATTAACAGTGTAATACTAGAACAGGTAGACATCTAATTGTATCTGGGACATGTAACTACAGGTGATGGTAGACGTTAGAGGGAAGGGAAGAAGATAATAGATATGGCCAAAAGCGTATGATGAGGAATGTATTGTCATCTATGCAAATATCCAGTACATTACAAATGAGACTCATCCAGTGTTTTATATATTCAACATTACTTTACGGTGAAGAGACATAGACTATGAACAAATAGTTGGAGAACAAAATTGACGCTCTCGAAATCTGGTTATATAAGAGAATCTACTTCTTCTTTGTTCTCTCTCAATCTCCCACTACCAAGCCCTGATAAGGGCTTTGCAAGTAGCAGGATGTAGCCCGGAGAACAAAATGCGTTGTGTCGTGGTTTACAGCTTGACTGCGACATTTGCATGTTTTTGTCTGACACATCCGACTTCAGCATTCATTTTTTAGTACCACGTTCCTTTTCCCTCTTCAACTACTTCTATCTACTTAGCGAGTCTGCTCTATTGAAGCTTGTTATCCAGTCTGCTCTGTTGCAGCCTGTTATCAAGGATCACCACATGGAGGTGTAGAAGGCTCTTTGCAGCTCTGGTATGCAGGCCATGACGCTAGCAGTCAGCTATAAGTAACTGACTGCTGCAGCTCACGCGCTGATTAGCGTCGTGATCCGCTCAGAAAAGTGTGTCGTATTTCGTGGAAAGAGAAACAAACAAATAGCGACACCCTGACGAAAATAGTAATGGGTAGAGAATTATTGATACACATCAACATTAGGCAGTTAAATATTTTGTTCATATAAAAAAAACGAGATCAAGACGCTGATCTGCAGCCGACAGCGACCCATAGCTGACTGCTAGCGTCAGGGCCAGCAATCCAAAGCTGTCAAGATCCTTCTACACCTCCACACTTTGATCCTGAATAACAGGCTGCAACAGGGGAGACTAGCTAAGGAGAATAGATGGAAGAGGGAAGGCAAACTCGGTACTCAGAAAATGCATACTGAAGTCGGATGGGTCGGACCGAAAGGTGTAAATATCACAGTCAAGCTGTAAACTACAAAACAACGCATTCCAATCTCTGGACTACATTCTGCTACTTAAAGCCCTTACAGGGCTTGGTAGCGAGAGATTAAGAACGAACGAAGCCAAGTCTTATAAAAAGACACGAACATTTATTGAAAACAGTACTGAAGGCGAAGGTTGACAGCAGGTGGACAAGAACCAAGCAGCGCTATTATCGGGAGAGCAACATCAAAAGGTGGACTACTGTCATGCTGGCATAATGTACTGTAAAGACAGTTCCAGTAAGAGGGCAACAAAGCAAGAGCTGCTCTCATGGTCTGCGATTTTCGTGTAGTTTGTTCGTCCCAATTAATGTATGAAGTGCAGTGTTGTGTTGCGATAATTTTCTAGCACATCCTATGCAATTCACAGGGACCCTATATGTGTAATTTTCCTCGGATTTCGGAGACAACACGATCTGTTCTTCATGTGTTATAGAATACACGTTGTTGGATAGGACGTCACTACAGATTGCGCACCGTCCTTGGCTGGTGTGCACGACCTACTTGGAAATTGCGTCAATTTTCATTGCATGCCACGACCGGAATCTCCCCTCAGCCGTGGGTTAATGGTCCCTCACCTAGACCTAAAGATGTGGGCGCTGGTCAGTAGCAGCGTCTTCTAGTCTACGCGTGGGGGCTGCTGCTGTCCAGAGGTGCGACATTCGCCTCTCAAATCGTCAAGGAAACGGTGGACGATCGACTCCCACAAGATTCAAGCGACCCCTGGTCTCACGGATTGTACGACCTGAATGTCTGCATCTTGAGCTACTTCCAGTCGTCTTGATGGCATGTCTTGCCACTGGTTCCCGGAAACTCAGGACGAGGGAGTGGGATTGATGTCAAGTGCATCTTTTTCTCACTATAATCCAAATTCAGCGCAAGTTACATTTTCAGTACGAGGACAATCTGATGATGTTGCCATCTTCGCTTGTGATGGGCAACTTACTTACTTACTGTCAAGACAAGAGCCCTAATCTATTGGAGGTCCATTGTACCTACCTTCTTTGAGGAGACGGCACTAAAATTGAATTAACCATTGCCCGTATCGTAGACTTCTAGTTCTCTTATCCTAACCAATTTCCCCATAAACTAGAGAGTTGAAAATGTGTACTCAGCCTCCACTTGCACGATCTGTTAATCTATCAAATTCTCTCGGATCCTCAAATTCCCAAAGACAAAAGAACATGTCTTAGGGTAAATAAAAGGGCAGACACAGGATCATTTTTTCTTTCGGAAAGTAAAGTCATCCTGCCAAGAAACTTATACCAGCCAAACCAAATAGGTTGGCTGTTGTAAGAAGAAAGGTTCTGCAATGGACATGCCACTTACATTAAAATTACCGAAATAGATAGCTATTTATATTTACTTGTTTGTGTCTGCAATCTACCCATATCTGTGTATTTACCGTTCGGTCACCCGCGAGCGGGCGGATGGTTTAGCGTGTTCAGAATTATTTCATTCCTAATTCCAGCAATTACTCTATCTTTGGTAACCAGGGGAGTGAATAGGAAGTCGGGGAGACGAAGACTTCTAGCAAAAATAGATCAGTGCATGATTAGCTCCTGGTATGCTATTTTCGGCCTTGAGGACGATGGAAGTAACTTAAGTACGGTTGGCGGTTAATCGGTGTGACATCACTTGGATTTCAGATCATGTCAACATGTGCTAGTTAACTGTCGGGCTTTTGTAGCTTGATAACTTACTTACTTGGAGTCTTGGTATTCAAAAAGGCATGTTAATGTCTGTTGGCAGGTAAGCGAAGGCTTCGACTATACTCGGGGGGGGGGGGGGGGGGATTCAATGAACTCTAGGTAAGGTGTCCGCGTCGGATGCCGTAGGTCGCCTGTTCGAATCACGGTGAAGACCGGGATTTTTTTAACGTGAATCTTCTAGTAAAAATTGCCCTGATCACTCTGTCAAGTGACAAAGGGCGGACGAGATCCATAGCAGCCGACTTTCAATAGCCCTTGGAAAAAACTGAACTGAATTCAAAGAGACCGTGTATCGTATAACCATCACTAGATCGCACTTGAATAGAACTGAACTGAACCAAAGTGAAGTGAAATAAAGTGAACTGAACTTAACCGACCAGAAGTGAACTGAACAGAAGTGGACTGAAGTGAAGTGGACTGAAGTGAACTAAACTGAAGTGAACTAAACTGAAGTGAACTGAAATGAAGTGAACTGAAATGAAGTTAACTGAACTGAACACAAAGTGACCTTGTATCATATAACCATCAGGAGATTGCACTTGAATAGAACTTAAGTGAACTGAACTGATGTGAGGTGAACTGAATTGAAGTGAAGTGAACTGAACTGAATTCAACTGAACTGAAGGTAACTGACCTGAACACAAAGTGACCTTGTATCATCTAACCACCTCGAGATTGCCGGCGAATCGCAGGAAGCCGCGTCGCTCCCTAATCTCTTGACCTCCTGCTATCTAAAACACGCACATCGTCCGGAAGGACACTTAATCACAACTTATGAAAGGGACATGCAGATGACGGAAGGATCCGACTTGAGGTGAATAATCAATAAGAGAATAGAGTTGTGGGTGAAAGTAAGGAAGGTCATATTGAAGTGTGACCTCGTGTGAGCTCATGCTGTTGTTGGTGATCTCATTAAATGACGTCTTGTGAGCTCATGCTGTTGTTGGTGATCTCATTAAATGACGTCTTGTGAGCTCATGCTGTTGTTGGTGATCTCATTAAATGACGTCTTGTGAGCTCATGCTGTTGTTGATGATCTCATTAAATGACGTCCTGTGAGCTCATGCTGTTGTTGATGATCTCATTAAATGACGTCCTGTGAGCTCATGCTGTTGTTGGTGATCTCATTAATTGACGTCCTGTGAGCTCATGCTGTTGTTGATGATCTGATTAACTGACGTCCTGTGAGCTCATGCTATTGTTGATGATCTCATTAAATTACGTCATGTGAGCTCTTGCTGTTGTTTATGATCTCATTAAATGACGTCCTGTGAGCTCATGCTGTTGTTGATGATCTCATTAAATGACGTCCTGTGATCTCATGCTGTTGTTGGTGATCTCATTAAATGACGTCCTGTGAGCTCATGCTGTTGTTCATGATCTCATTAAATGACGTCCTGTGAGCTCATGCTGTTGTTGATAATCTCATTAAATGACGTCCTGTGTGCTCACGCTGTTGTTGATGATCTCATTAAATGACGTCTTGTGAGCTCATGCTGTTGTTGATTATCTGATTAAATGACGTCCTGTGAGCTCATGCTGTTGTTGGTAATCTCATTAAATGACGTCCTGTGAGCTCACGCTGTTGTTGATGATCTCATTAAATGACGTATTGTGAGCTCATGCTGTTGTTGATTATCTGATTAAATGACGTCCTGTGAGCTCATGCTGTTGTTGGTAATCTCATTAAATGACGTCCTGTGAGCTCATGCTGTTGTTGATGATTTCATTAAATGACGTCTTGTGAGCTCATGCTGTTGTTGATGATCTCATTAAATAACGTCCTGTGAGCTCATGCTGTTGTTGGTGATCTCATTAAAACCAGCCAATGACATGGACTAACGTCCGGATCAGATAAAACATACTGACTAAAGCCCCCCACCTCGTAGCCTCGTCGTTCTCTGTCTATTTGTTTCAGCAATTTGGTCAACTATGTAGCACTGATTCCTAAAGTCGTGAGCCTCCTTGGAATCTTTTCATTGCACTACAACTAGGAGTACCAAGGTACACCTTCTTTAGGACACTCGCGTTAGAAGAAAGAAAACGAATTTGTTATCAATGAAACATTGTGAAAAGCTTAGCGGGCTGGTTTGAACAGCAGCAAAAACTATTAACACAAGCGAATATTCTTACTATATACACCAGGCCTGTTCAAATGAAACCGGACCTAACTGCATCAAGTGAACATACAAACGATGAGCATGATGACGTCACTTCTGGTAAATAGCACATACCAACCGTCAAGTTTGCAAAAATGTCATTATCTTCCGACTCGTAGTTTCCTCAGCAGACCATTGAAAACATGGCAGATGTGATATGGAATCCGTACAGAGTTGATCAGCAAGCGGTGATTCGGTTCCTAACAGCTGAAGGATGTCGACCATATATACATATACATATGTATACGTATGAATATGGGTGTATATATGAATATGTGTGTGTTTGTTTGTTATTTATATATACAACCTCCTTTTGTTCATTTTCTTGTTAAGCCTTATTTTATTTTCTTCATCATCCTATATGTGTTAATCGCATTCTTGTCTCATTCTTTGCTGCGTGTCCTCTTTCAACCAATCCCGTATTAGACGAAGAGATCCAGGTCAACGGACTTTGCACTTTTGCCCTTTTGAGTCGATTTTCCAGGTGGTGTAGAAATCCAGACGTTTCGATACTACAGATGAGCTTGTATGACTGACAGAGGAATGATGAGATGGCCGACTCAGATGTGTGTGCTACGTCTCTGAAAGTACGTTACGATACTGTGAAACCAACAGACTGAACTATCTCTTTCGTGGATACACGAATGGTGCGTCCGTACCTATCATTTCAATACTATTCTGTATCTAAGACAGCAGACTTTCTATAAACTTCATCTGAGGAAGACGTGTGCTTTTGTCCAGGAGGCATTCGGCTGTCAAGAGCTACCATCTCAGAGTTGAACGAATCATCATCATCCTCATCATCATCATGATCTCTGATAACGAGTTTACATTGACCCTTTGTGCATCCAGATGCGTACTGAAGACATGAACATCTAAAGCAGAGAGTTAATGCGATTGTTTTCCTAAAAACGAACGAACTAAGGCATGAAACAGTGCAACAACAAATTCCGCAAGTTTTAAACAATCCCTCGTCTCAATCGAAGTGAGATCATGTAACTAGTCCTATCGGAGATGGCAGATAAGCTTGTAATCATATGTACACTCTGTGCGAGTAAAAAAACCATTGGCAGTTACCAATCGGAAAGAGTAGACTGATAGTCACTGTTCTGGCGAAAATTAATAACATTCCTATCCAAGCCACGCCGTCTCGATCAAACTCTAGAAAAATTCAAATTTGCATCATGTGCTGCTATCTCCAGACGTCTCAACTAACACGTCCTGCCACTAGACCACGGTAGCTTAGGACTGTAGAATGTGGTTGATACTTGTATAAACGTCCTCACTTAAATCCAATTAAAGCGCAAGTCACGTGTCAGACCTCGGATGATTGCAGAAAAATCGCTATTCGGAAGCTATCGTCAACATCGCTTGGAATGGGCAGATGAACAAAGTGAAACAGGGCTCTCAAGGCTGTAGTGCAATGCAGTGTTTCTTAACGAGGTCACTGTTACGAGGATCACATGGTCCATCCATATTGTGCGTGCTAGGCAGCTGTAAAGCAGACTTTCCAGGTACACATCATTGACATGAGGTGAACTTCTTGACCGGTGTTTTTTACCTGTCCTTGATTCTTCCCTTGGTGCTCAATATAATTCTAGGAATTCACATCAATATCACATCCATGGATCTCATTGCATGTTTGGTAACTGTCCTAAACAATAATTTAACGAAATTCAAAGTGACCTTGGCCCAGATTACAGACACGAGATCTCTGGAAATCGCCGCTAACCTGGACATGCATACATTCTTGGTAGTGTGGGGTCATAAACCAGATAACGTCCTGAACGACACTTAATCACAACTTCCGGCAAGGACAAGGCGATTATGGGAGGACCAGACCAGAGAGAAGTGATCAATAGGAGATCACAGTTGTGTCTGAACTTTATGTCGTTTCTGTTGATATAGGGATGTGTTGTTGATGTATGACAGTGTTGTTTATGAATGCCAGTGTTATTGATGTATGCCAGTGTTGTTGATGTATGCCAGTGTTGTTGATGTATTACAGTGTTGTTGATGTATTACAGTGTTGTTGATGTATGCCAGTGTTGTTGATGTATTACAGTGTTGTTGATGTATGCCAGTGTTGTTGATGTATTACAGTGTTGTTGATGTATTTCAGTGTTGTTGATGTATGCCAGTGTTGTTGATGTATTACAGTGTTGTTGATGTATGCCAGTGTTGTTGATGTATGACAGTGTTGTTGATGTATGACAGTGTTGTTTATGTATGCCAGTGTTGTTGATGTATGCCAGTGTTGTTGATGTATGACAGTGTTGTTGATGTATTACAGTGTTGTTGATGTATTACAGTGTTGTTGATGTATGCCAGTGTTGTTGATGTATTACAGTGTTGTTGATGTATGACAGTGTTGTTGATGTATGCCAGTGTTGTTGATGTATGACAGTGCTGTTCATGTAAATGATTGTTGTAGATGTGCGTTAATGTTGTTCACATTATTAGTTATTAATCTAGTTATTGTGTAACATTCTTGTTTCTATGTGTGTTAATATAGTTAGTGTGTAACATTCTTGTTTCTATGTGTGTTAATCTAGTTATTGTGTAACATTTCTGTTTATTTGTGTGTTAATCTAATTATTGTGTGTCATTCCTGTTTATGTGTGTTAATGTGTGATATTCCTGTTTATGTGTGTTAATGTGTGATATTCCTGTTTATGTGTGTTAATGTGTGATATTCCTGTTTATGTGTGTTATTCCTGTTTATGTGTGTTAATGTGCGATATTCTTCTTTATGTGTGTTAATGTGTGATATTCCTATTTATGTGTGATATTCCTGTTTATGTGTGTTAATGTGTGATATTCCTGTTTATGTGTGATATTCCTGTTTATGTGTGTTAATGTGTGATATTCCTGTTTA
Source organism: Ariolimax columbianus (assembly GCA_036924085.1). Classification (NCBI taxonomy): domain Eukaryota; kingdom Metazoa; phylum Mollusca; class Gastropoda; order Stylommatophora; family Arionidae; genus Ariolimax; species Ariolimax columbianus. The sequence goes on from JAVGWX010000011.1 coordinate 13,630,290, forward strand.
TGTATGTTAATGTGTGATACTCCTGTTTATGTGTGTTAATGTGTGATATTCCTCTTTATGTGTGTTAATGTCTGATAGTCTTGAGGCTCATTTTATTGTCAATAATTAATTTCAAACACGTGACTCGTTTCTTTAGTATCATTTATTATTGATGAAGAGAACGTTCTGAAAATATTGATCGACCGCTGGCTGGGCACTGACTTTCTGATAAACTAGTTAGTCATGGGCAGACGGCAGCAGGTTTGAAATAAAAAGTGGGTTGAACAGCACAGGGGGCCTGTTCAGATCAGTGCAGATCAAGGGCCATCTCCGCATGTAATGTTTGTTGCAATGGATCTCCTTTATACATTATCTCGTACGGTAATGGTGTGATCTAACATACTTTTTTCAGTTCATCTTCTGATGTTGTCCATCAACATTATAGGATTGTCTGCCTTTTGAACGACTGCCTTCCACCCTACCCTCTAGTTGGGTTTTCAACAAAGCACAGCCTCCTTCGAAAACCTCACCACGCTAGAAGCATAGCGTTAGGTGATCGAAGAAAAAGCAGAAGAAAAAGAGACAAACCAAACAGCAAACTAGGTACCCATTTATAGCTTTGAAGATTAGAGCATGCGGACAACAGGAATCAAACCGAGTGCATTTGTTACGTAAATCATCCACTATGCTGCAAGACAGATCAACAGTGTATTGTCCTTAGAGTACTTGCATCCTAAATTACCCCAAATCGTCTTGACTTATGTCTTGCCACTTTACCCCCAGACGTCTTGACTTATGTCTTGCCACTGGTCAACGGTAGCTCGGGACCAGAGAGTGAGGTTGATTACCAGTGCAGCTTATTACTAATTATGATGTTGAGCAGCGCATGAGCTGCAGTGGTCAGCGACTCACAGCTGAATGCTAGCGTCATGGCCAGCGAATCAAAGCTGCCAAGACCCTTCTACACCTCCACATGGTGATCCTGGATAACAGGCTGCAGCAGGGCAGACAGGCTAAGGAGAAGGGATCGAAGAAGGAATGCTAATCCGGTACTCAAAAAATGCTTGTAAAACTCGGATGTGTTGGAGCAAAAGTTGCAAATATCGCAGTCAAGCTGTAAACTACGACACAACGCATGCCGTTCTCTGGACTTCATTCTGCTACTTAAGCCCTTTCAGTGTTTGGTAGTGGGAGATTGAGCACGAACGAAGCCAAGCCAAGCCATTCCTAATTATAATCCAAATTCATGCAAGTTACACCATCAAGACAAAACCTTTCTGATAATCTCACCATTATCGCGTGCAGGGCAACTAACTTTTTACTGTATCCTTAAACTTTCCAATTGTAAAATTGCGTCCACATTAACAAATGCATTGCTTTTCTGCTGTTCGATTTCCATAATATTCATTGATTGTCATGGCATTTCTGCCTGTTTAATTTCAAACATTTCAATATGCAATAAACAAGAGACTCAACAGGGAAATTCAATAGCAGTTAATGCAAATGAGAAACGTGATATGATATGCGACATGCTGATATCCGGAATAGCGTTATCTTATCTTTTTTAATTGTCTGTGCGTTTTGAGTAGTTCCGTATTGGGTGAAAAAAGTAGAAAACAACAGTGGCTTTGTTTGGTACGTTCTTTTTTCTATCATTATTTGTCTTCATTATCATCTACTTTTGCTATTGTTTATTTTTCTTCAATATAGCTTCAGGATCATCTCCATCATCATTTCTATCATCATTACCATCCTATTCTTTATGTTCTCCTTCTTGTTCTCATTCTTCTTCTTCGTCTTTTTCTTCTTTCCTTCTTTTTCTTTTGTTTTAGCCTATTCTTCTTCCTCTCATTATTCTGGCTTTCTTTCTTTTGGCTCTATTTCTTCTAATTTTTTTACTTCTTCTTTTTCTTCGTCTTCTTCTTCTTCTTCTCCTTCTTCTTCTTCTTCTTCTTCTTCTTCTTCTTCTTCTTCTTCTTCTTCTTCTTCCTTCTACCTTCTTCCTTCTTCCTTCTTCTTCTTCTTCTTCTTCTTATTATTATTATAATTATTCTTGTCTTAATTATTTTTCTGCTTCTTCTTTTTCATCTTATTCTGCCTCTCATTCCTCTTTTTCCTTTTTTTCATGTTCTTATTCTTTGTCGATTTCTTGTTTTCTTCGTCTTCTTGGTCTACTTCTTGTTCTTCTCCTTGTTCTCGAGTTCGACTTCTTTCTTTTCTTGTTCTTCTTCTTTCCTTTTTTTATTTAAATTCTTCTTCGTCTTTTCTTATATTTCTTACCCTTGTTCTTCCTCTTTCCTAGTCTTCTTTCTTTCTTCCTTTTCTATTTGTTCTATTTCGTCTTCTTCTTCTTCTTCGTCTTCTTCTTCTTATTATTATTAGTTTTAAAATATTGATGTTCTTCTTCATTTTCATCTTTCTCCTCTTTTTTTCTTCATTTTCGTCTTCTTTGTATTCTTCTTTATCGGAAGTTTTCAACGATCATCTGAATGTCATTGAAAGAAAACACTTACCATACTGGCCATCTCTACTTTTTGACCAGACGAAAAGATGTCGCGACCACAGAAACTGACCCCTTGACCGGTAACTGGAGTCAAAGCATAGTCCTTGATTTTTGCTGTTGTGGTTTTTATAGAAATTTGTTTTACGCGGTGAGATTGCTGAGCTCATATACAACCTTCTTGTGGTGCTATTCACAACATATTTGAACGAATGTAGTAGAAATATTATTCAATTCGGTGATACCATTACGATATTCTGTACCGCTGTCTTTCGTTTGACATCCTCTTTTTGTGAACGCATTTTTTGTGACATCCACTTTCTGTGACAAACTCTTTCATCCTCTTTCTTTGACATCCTCTTTCTGTGTCATCCTGTGTCTGTGTCCTCCTCTCTTTGCAAAATTCTCATTCTGTGACATTCTCTTTCTGTGACAACATCTTTCAGCGACATCCTCTTTCAGTGACATCTTCTTTCAGTGACATCCACTTTTTTTCAGATGAAGCATTTGTACTATCTATCTTTATAACATCAGATGGAAGATGCAATTTACAAATAAAATAATGCAGAATAATATAAGTAAAATTGGTCTTCCAAACCATGAAGATAACATTGTGCAACAAACCATATCGCTGAAACTGAGAAAGATAGTCTGGAACCAGTACTGACACATGGCAGTGAATCATGGACAATCAACAAGCAAACACATATATCTTTGGAAGCAACGGAAATATGGTTTTGCAGAAGAATTCTGCGGATCCCATGAACTGAAAATAATACAAATGATACAGTACTCGAAGAGGCACAAGCCACACAGGCAGCTCAATACAAGGATCAGAACAAGTCAGTCATTCTTTTTCGGACATGTTATGAGAAGAGGCGGTTTGGAGCACGTTGTGGCAACGGGAAAGATACCAGGGAAGACAGACATAGGAAGGAATAGAATAAGATGTTGGACAGACTGAGAGAATGGCATGGGCGACAAATCAACAACAGAGTTGGTAAACGACACGCGTCATAGAAGAAGATCCATGATCGGCAGGGCTCTTAACGATGTTGATGATGATCTTTATAACTCTGGCCTAGTACTTAGAGCGTTTGATTGGCGTAGTGATAGAGCAATTGTTTTCTATAATACTGTTAATTAAAGGCAGCAGGCGAGGGAACTGGCCACCTAATCCCATAAACAACTATTGTCTTGTACAACTAACACTTAAACACTTCATTATCGACAGCAGTGCGTGCTATATATAAACCTTAAACTTATCACATCATATTTAAAAAACATATTCTGTAAGATTTGCCTCCATTAATATAAACACATTATAAAGTTAAGTATGCGCCCCTCAAACACAAAATACAAATGAACATGCATGACTTGCCACGTAAGTATTGTTAAACACATATCACACAGTCACTTCACGAAAAACATTTAACGCACACAACACTAACAAACAATGAATATAGACATGCTCATACACCCCACAAACACATATTGAAAATAAACACACACACACACACCTCACAAACACACTGAAAAGATTCACACATGTAAATGAAAAAACACACACCATGCAAACTCACAGAGAAAATATACTAACAAATCTCACAGTGAAAACACACCATACAAACTCGCAGTGAAAACACACCATACAAACTCACAGTGAAAACACACCATACAAACTTACAGTGAAAACACAATACAAACTCACAGTGAAAAAAACCATACAAACTTACAGTAAAAACAGCATACAAACTCACAGTGAAAACACACCATACAAACTCGCAGTGAAAACACACCATACAAACTTACAGTGAAAACTCCATTCAAACTCACAGTGAAAACACACCATACAAACTCACAGTGAAAACACACCATACAAACTCAAGTGAAAACACACCATACAAACTCACAGTGAAAACACACCATACAAACTCACAGTGAAAACACACCATACAAAAGTACAATCAAATCACACATTGCACAAACATAGTGAAAATATACACAAATCCTAAACACACACACACACACACACAAACACACACACACACATACACACATACAAACACACACACACACAAACACACACACACATACAAACACACACACACAAACACACACACAAACACACACACACACATCCTAAACACACACACTCACACACACATTCTAAACACACACACACACAAAAACACACAAACACACTATACATAACATTCACCGACTCCATCATCAACATATCCAATTACCCAAACGAAACACGCAAACACACACACACACACAAACACACACACAAACACATCCTAAACACACACACTCACACACACATCCTAAACACAAACACACACACACACACAAACACACACACATATCCTAAACACACACACACTCTCACACACATCCTAAACACACACACACACAAACACACACGCACAAACACTCACACACACACAAACACACACACACATCCTAAACACACAAACACACACACACATCCTAAACACACACACTCACACACACATCCTAAACACACACACACACAAACACACACAAACACAAACACACTAGACATAATATTCACCGACTCCATCATCCACATATCCAATTACCCAAACGAAACACGCAAACACACGACATAACATCCGCCGTGGCATAGCCAAATAATTGATAACAATTATAAATCTTGTTAGCTAACCACTTCATGTCCGGAAGTTCAAACATAACTCACAACCAAAATGAACCACACAACAGCGTACTCGATTCCTTGTAAAGATATCGCACACATGATAACCGGCGATGTCTTGCACAGATATGCGTATTATCACAGCCCTAGATTTCTTGCAAAGAAATGCGTACTATATCAGCCCTAGATTTCTTGCAAAGATATGCGTACTACCTCATTCGTAGATTTCTTGCATACCATCAAAACCAATGTTATAGTTGTCCATCACAAGTGATGAAGACCACTCTCTTTGTTCAGCCGTGTGGACAGTCGTATCTCTTGCTGTGTCCGCTGAAATGGGTGACTTGCGCGGTGATTTGGATTAAAGTGAGGAAGAAACTGCGCCTTTTGTCAACCTCACTCACAGAGCCTAAGCTACCTTTTGCCAGTGGCAAGACATTCATCGCGACGACTGGAGATAGCATAGGATGCAGATTTTGCCTCAAGATTACCACCGAAGCCTAAACATGTAACCCGCAGGGTAGAAAGGTGGGAAGGCATCTAACGCAGTTTGTCGTGCCTTTTCGATAACCACAAGAGGTCACATGGACAACAATCAGCGTGTGAGTGAGTCTGGCATCTCTCCCCAGCTGTATTCAGCTCATCATAGTAGCATCTAAAATTTCCACACGCCAAATTCGTGAAGGTGAACCGGCAGAACTAACCCGTGAAATACGACACAGGTATAAGCGTAGTTCCATTCAGCCGGCGTCCAGACCAGGATAAACGGATGGAAGAAATCACAAAAAAAAGAACACGCTATCAAGCCTCAGAAAAGACCGAACAAGCCTGGTAGGTGGCAGGAGGTGCATTATGTCACCGAATCTTGATTTCCCTGTCTAGTCTGATGTCTACTTAAAATATACTGACCATGTTTCTGAACTCATGGACAAATACCTGAACTCATGGAGAAATACCTGGACTCATGGAGAAATACCTGGACTCATGGAGCAATACCTGGACTCATGGGCAAATACCTGACTCATTAACAAATACCTGGACTCATGGGCAAATAGGTGGACTCATTGGCAAATAGGTGGACTCATGGACAAATACCTGGACTCATGGACAAAAAACTGGACTCATCAGAAATGTAATTGACTTATGAACAAATACCTGGACTCATGAACAAATACCTGAATTATTAGACAAATATCTGGACATATGAGCAAATACCTTGGCAAAGTTGTTATTTCGTCCTCAATATTATCTAGACCATTTTACCTGGGGTTAGGCCCGTGTCCTTCATACTAAAAGACATATCCTTCAATCTACGCCATCCGTCCATCGATTCTAATCTTCTCTATTTTTCTCATAATGAAGCGTGTTTCCACTTTTGAATGTGGTTCCTTACAGGAAGCCTGCATCAAGATGATTTATGAGTTCTTCAATTAGTAGCTTCTACATTAACGTGTTCATAGACAGCACAAGTAAAATAATAAGATAAAATAGGAAGATAGCTAATCTACTAAATCAATACTTTGGCACAGTCTTCACACAAGAAGATTGCTTCAAGATCCCAGAGCATATAGATATTTTCAAATGTGAATGGATATAGTGGAATTAAAATCAATCTGTATTACAGAGGAAATGGTTTTTAAAAAATTGTAGCGATTAAAAGTGGATAAATGTCCAGGTCAAGATGGTATCCATCCAAAATTGATATTTGACATTAGAGACCGACTAGCAAAACCATTGTCTACATTAGGTTCTCAATCATATGCACATAGGGATTGTTGCACAGGATTGGACAGATGCAGGCGTACTCCCCTAATTCAACAAGAGAAAGAAATCAGATCCAGCAAATTAAAGACTAGTGAGTTTAGCAAGCATAGTCTGTAAATTGTTAGATTCAATAATCAAAGAAAACATTGTAATACATCTAGACAGGTTTATCCTAATCAAAAATAGTCAGCATGGGTTTACTAGAGGTGATTTGTACTTAACAAACCTAATGGAATTCATGGAGGAGGTTACTAAAATGATAGATAATGCGAGAACCAGTGGATGTTATTTATCTAGATTTTGCAAATGCTTTTGATAGAGTACCGCATCGCAAATTATTTTAAAATTAAAATCACATAGAATAGGTGGGTAGGTTGCCGAATGGATTGAAAGTTGGTTAATTGGAAGAAGGCAGAGAGTGGGCAGACATAAGGACAACTGATTGGTGTGAAGTAAAAAGGGGAGTGCCACATGCCTCAGTTTTATGACCAATATTGTTCTGAATATATATACACGATTTGAACATTGATGTAGAATCCATGATTGAAAAATTTGAAAACACAAAAATATGTAGGAGTGTTTCATCTACAGCAGTAGTGGATATATTGAGGTCGGATTTAGATTAAATTCAAGACCGGTCTGTGAGATGGCAAATGGAGTTTAATATAGATAAATGTACAGTTATCCACATTGGTAGATCCAATATGGAACATAATTACAGAATGGAAGAGAACAATATTAAAAAGATAGATAAGGAGAGGGACCTAGGGGTTATAAAAGATTATACAGGTAAGGTGAGTGAGCAAGTCCAGGTGGCAGTGAACAAGGTAAATGCAAAATTAAGTATGATAAAAAGAAATATTAAACATAGGAGTAAGGAAGTGATTGTCAAACTGTAAAAAGCATTTGCTTGACCTAGAATGGAGTGCTGTGTACAGGTGTGGAGTCCTCATCGTAGACGAGATATAAACATGCTGGAAAGGATACAAAGAAGAGCGACAAAACTGATAGTGGGATTCCAGAATTACAGTTACGAGGAAAAACTGGCCAACAGTGTCTAGAAAAGAGAATAATTCGAGGTGACTTAATACGGGTTTATAAGATAATCACAGGAAAGGTTAAAATAGACTATAATAATTGTTTTCAAAATACAACCACCAACGAGAACAAGAGGACACAGATACAAATTAAATAAAGAAAGGTCCAGATTGGATATTAGGAAATATAGTCAGAGAGTGGTGAATGCTTGTAATTCATTGCCCCGTGAGGTAGTGGAGGCAGGGACAGTTAATGCATTTAAGAACAGATTGTATGCGCATAACTTTTAGAGCAGGGCAATGCAAATGTAATTGGTTGTATACCGACTGTGGTGAGTCTTCTAAGCCAGTACAAAAACGTTAAATGATGTGTTTTGCCTGATAAGCCCACATTATTTCCACCTGAATCATCCAATGTGTAACGTAGACCACCACTACATCTGACGTCTAAAAACAACTAAGTGCATCTACTCTATTTTGTAATGCATTAACTTACTCTTCACCCCCTGTTTCCTGGGGCAATACATTTAAAGCATTGCCAAAAAACTATAATTATTTTAATCTGATCTGGACCTTTATTTAGATAACGGGTATATGTGTCCTCTCGTACTTCTAGCCGGCTGAACTGTGAAAAACGTGTTATCTAATTTATCATTTCCATTGATTAACTTATAAATCTGTATTTGTGATTGCTGTTGCTTGTTGTTGTTTAATGCCAACAATAAGTAAATATAATCTTGTGTGCGCACTGAAAAGGACGGTTAATTTCGGGTTGAAGTAGTTTTCCTCACATCCCGAGCGTGCTGGTGAAGGTGGCCCGCTATTCTCCAAGCGGTTGTACTATGCTTGGCTTCATTTGTGTGACGCTCACTACTACGGGGATCACGTCGATTAACATCAAGCTTTGAAAACAGCCCGTTTTCAGCGAACGTTACGTGGAAGAGATATAGTGGTCTTAGTCGATATTTTGTGAATGACCCCAACTCGGCGTCCTGGTCACTGTATTGTGTCTTGTCGACTAGCGTCTCATTTCACCAAACCAATATCAAAATCGCCTCGAATTCTTCACTTTTCCTAAGCCTGCAGGTCGTTTTTATTGAGTATTTCCACATTACTATAATTCATTATTTCGCTCCAATTCGTAGCGTATGTTTTAACTGCATCTGATCCCTTTACTTGTAGACAATATTCTATTGTTTGAATATAACGTTTTTTTACACAATGGGAAATGATATTAAACAGGGTTAAGGCTCACGTTTGTCAAGAAAGGTCCAATGTAGCAGATAGTTAGAGCACACGTCTAACAATGGGTCCGCTGTAGCAGAGAGAGCACACGTCTAACAATGGGTCCGCTGTAGCAGAGAGAGCACACGTCTAACAATGGGTCCGCTGTAGCAGAGAGTTATAGCGCACTTGTAACAAGGGGTCCGCTGTTGCAAAAACAGAGCGCACGTCTATCAAGGGGTCCTTTGTAGCAGAGTTAGAGCGCACTTATAACAAGGGGTCCGCTGTTGCAAAAACAGCGCACGTCTATCAATTGGTCCGCTGTAGCAAAGAGTTAGAGCGCACGTCTATCAAGGGGTCCGCTGTAGCAGAGACAGAGCGCACGTCTATCAAGTGGTCCGATGTACCAGCCAATCAAAGTGAACACGTTTCAAGGGGTCTGCTGTAGCATGAGTCAGGGTGAGCTCTTATCAATCAGGGCCTCTGTATCAGAGAGTCAGGGTGAGCCCTTATCAAGGAAGGCCGCTGTAGCAGAGTCAGTGCAGGCCCCTATCAAGAAGGACCGTTGTAGCAAAGAGTCAATGCGCACAACTTAAAAAATAGACGGAGTTGGGCGCAGCAGCAAAGAGTCGAGGTGGACGTCTATACGGAGACTAACCAAAACACGAAACTGCGGGAGTTCGAAACCCACAAGATTCAAGTCACTGCTGGTCTCAATGGAGGTGGTAACAAGCGCATAGTCCTCTTGGAGATGGACGATTAATTCGCAAGTTTCGCATATACTCTGTGCGCGTAAAATAACCAATGGCAGATACAAATCAGTAGAAGAGAACAGGTGGTTGCAGCTTTCCTGGCATACATTTAGAAAGATAATATACATTTCGTCCCAATGCATCACCTATCTTCTTCATCACATAGTAACCAACATGAATTAAAATCCGAAAATAAACCCGAGAGCTTCGGCTACCTGGCAGTATGTATACAACTAGCACCAAGCACAACCATCTTTACTTGATGTTCACGATATATTAGGAAAGTGTCAATGGAATTTTTCTTTACATCCATCAGTGCCTAAACGGATTACTAAAAATTACAAGACATTTTCTTGAAAGATCAAAACACATGCAAAAGAGAACGCAGAATACGCATATGGGTAACAACAAAAACGTCAAGAGAGCTGACACCAATGGCTCAGGAAAAGAACACTTTACAAGTAAATGTTGAAGAAATGTTCTTCACTTGGGAACTAGAAGCGATTTGATTGATTTAGTATACTACAGAACTGCCCCGAAAATGATATACAGAGAAAATCTCACTGGCCCATAGAAATAACACTGGAAGAGAAACTTTATGGACCTGTATGTGAACTACAACAGACAGTGCAGTTTATACAAGAGACAACATTGCAGATATAGAAAATATTTTAAAGCGAACGAAAGAAGAAGACTGATTAAGGATGCTAACCCTATTCACAACCCTTATTAGTAGCAGTTTAGGACATGTATGGAGATGCAGTCGGTATAATTTTTAGTACCCAGTAATGGGCCTTGTGGTAGTGAAAGAGACATTCCTATTGGAACACACGTTCAATCTATTCCTCTTATTACTCCTTCCGTACTAAACAAAGACAAGAGAAGCAGAGATAGACAAAAATACACATAGAAAATAGACTTCTACACAAACATTAAAGAAACATAGAAAAACGAGAACAGACGTGGAATGGATGCATTCGGGAATCAGGACTTGTGAGGTATTTAAGACCCGGCAGAGACTGTATACAACCAGTGTATTTTACATTCACTTGATCTAACAATAGATATATGCGTCCAATCTATTCTTGAATACATTAATTGACCTGTCTCCACTATTTTCTGTTGGACTAAAAAAAATATTCATTAGTATCTAATCTGGATCTTTCTTTAATTAATTTATGGCTGTGCCCTCTTGTTCTAGTCCATCGTGTAGCATGTCCCTTATATAACGTCGCTCCTATCACGGTCTGTGTGAAAAAAACTCGTTCCCTTGTCAAAACTTCAGCATCCGCCACAGTCATACTCAGGCATTTCTGGATATCTTGGTGCCATCGTCTTCTTGGTCTACCCCTTCCTCTTTTGCCTGGCACCATACCTTCCATCACCGTTCTCTCAAAATCGTTGTGTCTCTTGATGTGACCAAAGTATTTGCATTTTCTAGCTGAAATGAAATTGATAAACCAGTTCTCCTCTATGATCAACTCTTGCCGAATGTCTACATTTGTTCTTTTCTCTGTCCAGGGTATTCTGAGGATCTTTCTGTAACATTTTGACTCGAAGGATTCGATTCTTTGTCTGGAAGTTTTGGTAATCGTCCATGCTTCACAGCCATAAGCTGCCACAGAAAAAACACAGGCTCTCAAGACTTTTACTTTTATCAATTTGTCGGGGCTCTGCCATAATTTCTTCAATCTGTACAGTCTCTGCATTGCTATGGTAAGTCTTCCTCTGATCTTTTTCGAGATGACTGGCATTTTTGTCAATTCTGGAGCCCAGATATTCAAAATGTGTGACCTGATCTATTTCCTCACCACCCACTGTAAATTTATGATGACATTGTGTTTTGTCGGTGGTCATTATCTTTGTTTTATTTATGTTTATAAACAGGTTTTTAGCTTTACGGTGTCCATTTACGGCTGAAAGTAGCTGCTCTAGCCCTTCTGCACTTCTTAATAGTGTCACTGTGTCGTCTGCCTATCATAACTCTGGAATCTCGTACCCCCCAATCGCAAATCGGTCGCGACTTTCAATGTTCTCGACTTCTCTATCATTTCTCATTATACATTCCGCATAAATGTTTCATAGATAAGGTGAGAGGATACATCCCTGTCTTATTCCCTTTTTATTGCAAACCATTCTGATGTTCTAGTAGGCGGCTATATTTTGAACAAAACTTGTTATAGTTATATTTGATTATCTTATAAACCTGTGTTAAATCACATAGTGCTCCAATGGTCGTGTACGGTTTTGGTATGGACACAAATATTGATAGACAGACAGACAGCCAGGTAAACAAAAAGCACAGCGAAAGTTAGATAAAAAACACAACAAACATATCTATATCTGTCTTGTCTCAGTGCTGCCATGTATTTCCATGCTATCTTATTGATCTGTGCAAGAAATCATTAAAAAAATATTCGCATGCATAGTTCTCTAATGAAAACATGAAGTTTCTATGAAATTCTGTCTGTGTACCAAATTAAGCCTCTTTCATCCGCAATAACATCCCCCCGCCTCTCCCTCGCCTCACCTTCCTTTTTTCTTGCCCACACATTCCGCCCTGGAGAACTGCTTTGATAAATCTGACCAGGTTATCCAGAATGACAAAGAGCATATTAGTTATACAACTGGGAGAAGCGCAATCCTTTATATCTGTCGGTACGTCTTGTTTAGCGTCAAGTATTGCACCCACATACATTGTATCAGTAACAATCATACAAAAACACACTTTAAAATTGACTCAAATATTCCCACAATCGCACGCGCAGAACGTACACACCGACATTACCATCATATGAGTCTCTGTATGTGTAGATCAGGAGCGTGGTGCCCTGGAAGTTGGGCCCAGTTCTGTCTCCTATATTTCAAAATATCTGCTTTGGCTGTAATGGCCAATCCGTTAGTGACAGTCCTTGCCATTGATCGTACAACCATGCTGAGGAGGCTGGCGTGCATGGATGTCCCCTTATCTTTTCAGTCTCTCTTTTCTCTGCATCCAGGTCTCTTCAAGCGTCGGCATCTACTATGCGCCTTCTAACTGGCTGTTTCTAAGCAGTTCGATCCTGCTCAAAGTTTTTCAAGCGTTCGGATGGAATTTCGTATGACTTTATATATACTTGGGGATTCCGTGGCCGAGTGGTTAAGTCGTCGGCCTCGTGATCAGGTGGTGTGGGTTCGACTCCGGACTCTGCCGTCTTTTTCACGGGTGCTTGATGCGGAGTCCCCTGCATCTCGTAGTCGTCCCCTAGTCGTCTTGTCCTTGACTTGCCACTTGGGTCGGGCGGCACGAGACGAGAGAGTGAGGATAAAAAGTAGCGCAGTTAATCCTTACTAAAAAAATAGCACTAGCAAAATAAATTATGCCGTCATCGTCTACGATGGACGGCTACCTTTTGCTTTTGCCTTATATACTTATACCTCTTATTAACATCTTTGAATCGCAATGTGTAGGAGAGCCAATTCTTTTAGCTTCAGTGGTCAGTCTTCCATAGAGGATACCATTTGGCAGCCTCTCATATTTCTCACTCAAGAGCGAGACTGGAAAGGTCTCTCCATGACGCAAGCCAGGGCGATGAATACGGAGACTCAGGGCTGCCCAAACTAGAGAATCACCCTTTTATCCTCACTGCTGAAATCCTAAGGAACACAACGCATGTCAATTTAACATCAGTTTGACTGTAGGAGCTGCCGGAATAAGTTCACAATTTCAAACCATTAGGCGTAGGTGCTACCACTCCGGATTTTCTGTCTGGGTTTACTCTCGTAACCCATTAGATGAGTTAAATATTCACTTCAACATTTTAGGTCGCCTTTTTCAGGGGTCAAAGATGCAACACAATGAATGAGCTAACAACAGCCAGCGACTCATTGCTGAATGCTTGCATCGCGGTCAGCAAACCAGAGCTTACCATGAATCTATCTCGCCTCCAAGAGGCGGTCCTGGAAACAGGCCTTACTAGTGCAGTCTGGCTTAGACAATAGAGATCGCAGTGGGAAGGTAAACCGAGTACCTAAAAAAGTTAGCTGAAGGCGTATTCGTGTGGTCGAAAGGGGCAGATATTGCAGCTCTGCTGTAAACTACGACACATCACTATAACCCTTTGAAGACAAAAGCAGAAAAAAACCCATTTCGTCTTATTATTCACTTTGAAGAATAGAACTACAGCTACAGCTGGTTGCCCTTACAAGAGGCCAGTACCCATTCACTTACAATTTATGTTACTGCGTGCAGAAATGCTAGTAAGTAGTGAGTTTGCTAACCGTATGCACACTTCGATGACATGCTGCTAAGGTTTCTAGTGGGCTGTTCTTTGACTTTGGATATCACTCCGATGGTAATATATTCACAAAATTTATCTAATTTTCGCTTTTTCTGTTTTGCCTTTCAGCGCCAGGTAATGGAAAGATAACTAGAATGGGCCCTACCATTTGCCAAATGGACGGTGACATTCACCACCTCTGATACTTCTGTAAGCCACATTTTTCGTAACCTGCCTTAGGCTTTCTTTCCGTTGTTGCTAAATAGCTTTTCTAGTTCAGGGGAGCTTAGTGCTGATAATCTTGGCTTGGCTTGGCTTCGTTCGTTCTCAATCTTCCACTACCAAACCCTGAAAAGGGCTTAAGTAGCAGAATGTAGTCCAGATAACAGAATGCGTTGTGTCGTAGTTTACAGCTTGACTGCGATATTTGCACCTTTCGGTCCAACACATCCGACTTCAGCAAGCATTTTCTGAGTACCGGGTTAGCATTCCCTCTTCGATCCCTTCTCCTTTGCCAGTCTGCCTTGCTGCAGCCTGTTATCCAGGATTACCGAGTGAAGGTGTAGAAGGGTCTTGGCAGCTGGCCCTGACGCTAGCAGTCAGCTATTGGTCGCTGACCACTGCAGCTCATGCACTGCTCAGCATCTTGATCCCTCGCGTGGCTAAGCATTTTATTTGCCGTCTCTTGATGTAGTCTAATACTGGTGTTGTCCCATGAGTATCCTGATGTCATCGTCTCTGATCGTGTCTCTCCTTGTTGCACACAATATTATATGCAGACATTTCATTTTTGCTGTTACGATTTGTCGCTTTTCAATCGTAGCTAGTGTCCAGTTTTGACATTGTTAGCATAATGTCGGGAGGAAATTCGGTTTAAAAAAAAGCTCTGAATAGGTCATTATTGTCACCTGCTTGAAATCAAGTATTTATGTTATTTGCCGAATGATCTGCTTTGCCTGTTTGCATTTTTGTTGGATTTCCGCCGTTATTCTTCCGTCTGCTTCTACCGTGCCCCCTAAGTATGTGAAATCGTTCACCTGTTTGATTTGCTGTTTTGCAAAGAAAATATTTGTGTGTCCAATTTGTCTAAATATTTTCATGAACTCAGTTTTTGTTATTTCTTCGTTGATTTTCATGCTGTTCTTCACATGTTGTATTTAGTTTGTCTATATGTTGTTGCAATTGTATTTCTGAAGTTGTTACTCCAGCTTGATCGTCCACAAAAAGAAGTTCGTTTAAGAGTTCTCCAATGTTGATTCCTTCGATTGGATTGGTTGTTTTACAAATGTGATCTACATAAGTGTTAAACAGCAAAGAGGATAGCCAAAACAATCTATTTACACGTTAAATAAATGTATATGTTGTTAGAATGTTCTCACTTTGTTTAGAATATGATGACTCAAAGAGATTTATGATTGGTGTCCCTCAATGAATCGCAAGCCACATTTCGGACAATAATCATCTTCCTCTTTCATTTCATGGTCCTCACATTTTATCCAGACCTGTTTTTCAATGTCTGAAAGCGCTGCATATACAATTTTTATTTACATATGCTAGCTTAAAGGTATTGTTGTCACTTGTCACCTGCCTTTTCATCCTTACCGAAACTAATTCTATATAATTTGAGTGTGAATGGTACGTTGGCAATCTAAAACACCTGTGATAATGCACGTGGATTAATTTGAAAATGTGAAACGGCTTTGTCCTTAGTGTATTATTACAAGAGATAACAATTCATGTTTGAAGTGTATTTCCGTAAATTGAATGTGCTTTTTGTTAGCCAAAGTTTGATTTCGTTCTAAGTACTTGTTGACGTCGTGACTTTTGTCTTCCAACGCTACTGCATTATGGTAGAAAGCATTGTCCATTACCAGGCATAGGAAATTATCTAATGACGGAAGTATAGTTTTCTCAATCCACCAAATAATTAAATGGCCATTCATTTCTGAATGATTGTCTAGATTATCGGTAGATTTGAAACAAATGTAAGCTCACCATTCTTCCGCAGCCCATTACGTCTGCTACATGCTTGGGCTATTATTGTCAGTCCCTGCTATCCATTACTACTTGGTACACTTCTCTTGATAGTTCATGCACAGATTACAATTTCTTGTCATTATTTTGGTGTTTATTGATCCATGTTGCATCCATTCACCGAAAATACTTTTCTTTTGCATTTCTCCAATTTCCTGAAAATATGTACTTAGTTGTCGTAAATGATATTTCTACCAACTGTATACTCGCGGAATGTGAAGTCAGCATCCCTGACCTTTCCATAATGTAGTTTTTGAGCAAATAATGTCAGTTTTATATCTCAGTGAAATTATCAATATCCTAAGCGTCAATGCTTTTCTCGTAAATTTCTCGTTTAATAACTTCTCTGTCAAAACTATTAATCATCATGTTCGTCCTCGGTTACCGGCCGTCATGTTTTTGTGCCTATCGTGAGATTGACCTTTCACAAATACCCTTGTCAGGTTGTGTTCTTCTTTCTGGAATGACAACATGATGATACATTCCAACGTTGAGCCACGCGTGAGAAATTTTATTGCCATGTTTTTTTAGTGCAATGAATTTAACTTTCAACACTATTCAAATAATAAAAGCACAGTATATCTCTGTTGCGCCTTTATAACGAACATAATAATGATGACGACGTGGTATCATCAACTGGAAACTTACAGTACAACAGCAAAGCGTTCTAACGATTTCCCGTACAATCGCGTGCAGTATATGATTTCATGAATGACCTTTCACAAAGATCGTCAAGGATTACTGTAGAACTCTTAAAATGCTAGCGAGCAATGACACATAAGTTGTACATAACACATATAAGCCAAAATTGATCGTATTTATTTGTAATTACTGAAAACAATGTAACATAACGTCGATCTTACTATAACTAAGATATATATTTTCATCTATTTAAATCTCAAAATCGCAGAGATATATTTCGTTTAAGATCAGCCTGTATTTCTGAACGAACTATTCAATCTATACATATGAAAATTGGTGAGACGAAAAAATGTGTTAAAATAAAGGTCTTACTGACTTCTTCACATCAAAATATATAGTTAACAAAAAAGACACCCAATACAGAATATGTACATGTACCAAATAATAAGATATTGCATGCGATTATATCTTAAAATCAGCCCAAGGAGTAGATGGCATCATCACACACGTCATTCAGACTTGAGGGTACACAATAAAACACCACTAGCTTAGCTATTGAAAAAATGCTTTAGTGATAATCCAATCCCTCAGCAATGGTACCTGACCAAAACAATTATTTTCAAAAGACAAGAAACAGAGAATCTCACAAACTACCGTCTGATATATTTGCCTTTATTCACATACACATCTTTCTCAAGAGAGATCTTGACTTGATAGAAAAGCAACTCGATGAATATCAACCGCAAGAGCATGAAGGCCTCGGGAGAGCCTGCTCAATCTCCAAGTATAACTTACCTCCGTTCCTTCCACACCCGAGGTATTTCCCGATCCTCTCTTGTCGCCTACATACTGGACAAAAGCCTCAGTGACCAGTAGGTTAGTAGCTATGTGCACGCTAGGCCCTATAACCACCTCGGAACCAACCATGCCTTGTAAGAACAAACATGGTAGTGTTACATGATCACTTGCCATGTAAACACATTCGCTAAAACAGTGTTTGACATAAAAGAGTGATTCGCCTGCAAGACCCGTGAACTCATTTATTGTCATTTGTCGCCACAATGACAGGACATACATCGGGGAACGTATAATCTAGTTGACAGTAGCTGGCTTACTAGACTAGGATTACAGCGTGCCAGGGGTTCGAGATTATGCATGGACAGAAACCAAATCCGCGCCGTGGTTCATGCCTGGGGCGGCCGCTTCCCCAATAGACCCAAGTGTAAATTGGTACCTGACTTATGTGGTATGGAAGATAAAAACAGCAAGAACAGATAACCGTCACCCCACCTCACAATGGCTGCAGATTAGTACATGAAGAGTTATGTTCTTCCTCGACGGCAATTGTTGCCATGGGACTGGCCTTGACCTCTACATCGGTGAGATTGGTTCGGAATTGATTGCCCGTGTCTGGCAACACCTAAATGCCATCTATAAAAACTCTGGTTCCCCTATCGCCAGCCACATCAGTGGTACTGTGCTAGAGGAAAAAGTTGATGTCAATGTCACCAGCATAGTCTCTAGCTCTTCTGATGTTCGAGATTATTTTGCGTTTGCTCTATTTTTCAATTCCTCTCAGGCTGTGTGTGTTGTACTATGTTTTTATTCTGTGCATGTAAGCCCACAGTGCATCCAACTTCGGCAAGCATTTTATGTAAGGGTCTGCTTCCTCCTGCATTTGCCAATGTTTTTCTTCCCCATGTTAACGACCTGTGTGGTGATTGGGGAGCGAACCCAGCACTTTCGGATTAAGAGCCGTGTCATTTAACTACTAGCCCACGCCGTCCCCCATTTCGAACTTGAGAAGCGACTGATGTCCACCACAGTTTGTCTTCAGGCACAGGGCATTCATATTTTCCAAACTTGTACTTAGGATTTGGTGAGGAAGACTAACGTCTGGTCAGACAAAATATACTAGTAAGACATGTTAATCACGGTCAGGCATAACATACTGGCCAAGATCCTCACCTCGGCTTCCTAGTAGCCGTCCCTGGAAACTGGCTGTTGTCATGGCAGCCTGGCTAACGAGGTGAGCGATCAACGTGATCACAGTAGTAGTGAGTGACATGCACATAAAGCTAAGCATAGCACTGCCGCCTGGAGGACCCCATTCCGCCTTAATCAGCACCCTCGGGATGTGAGTAAAGCTACTGCAATCCGCCACTTAACGTCCTTTTCAGATCGCACAAAAGAGTAACCTACTCATTATGTACATTCGCAAACAACAACCTAAGCTTTATCGACTCCTATGCTCCCTCCCTCAATCTCTCCCTCCGTGTGCATTTATTGTTCATGTTTTCCAGGTTAGGTGTTTTGTTATATGTACACGCGTCATCATCTGGTCATTTCCTGTTTAGCCGTTGGGTCTTCCCTAGCTGTTCTCACTTCGTACCCTTTCCTTCCTGAAGATGTAGCATTGTGAAGAACCTGACAGCAGTCATCAACTAATAGCTAACTGCTTCCATCAGGGACATCAAACCAGAGCTGGTCAAGACCATGTTATTCCTGAGACAAAAAGACAGTCAATTCAGTGACATCACCTGCAATTACCACGAAGAAAAAAATTCTTCAGCTGGGAAGGTCATGATCATTGTCTTGTAGGACATTGAAGATGTGATACAAAGAGGAGAGACGATCAATTCGCAAAATTACATTAAGATTTTGAAAAAACTCAATCGACGTTTCCGCAGAGTTCGGCTGCACAAGAATCCAGTAGACCTGCTTCTTCTTTACGACAATGCGAGCCCTCACACAGGTCTAACAACACAAGAATCCAGCAGACCTGTTTCTTCTTTACGACAATGCGAGCCCTCACACAGGTCTAACAACACAAGAATCCAGCAGACCTGTTTCTTCTTTACGACAATGCGAGCCCTCACACATGTCTGGCAACACAAGAATCCAGCAGACCTGCTTCTCCTTCACGACAATGCGCGCCCTCACACAAGTCCGGCAACACAGGAAGCAAACACCAAATCGGATTGGATTGTACTACCCCATCTACCCTATAGTTCCGATTTGGCAGCCTCTGATTTTCACCTGTTTAGTCCACTCAAAGATGCACTCCGTGGGACAAGGTTTGAAGATGATGAAGAAGTGATTCATGCAGCCAAGAAATGGCTACATTATCAAGACAAAATATTGTACTGATTAGGAAGACTTGCACTTGTTTTGCGCTGGCATTAAGCTGTACAAGTTGTTTGGGATTATGTTGAATAATACAGATGTTTACATGACATATTCATGTATATTGTGTCGAGATTTCATGCCTTTTGAATAAACAGCTCCTGGGAAAAACGGTGTGGTTAATTACTGTATAAACGCTCCTCGAACATATATATATATATATATATATATATATATATATATATATATATATATATATATATATATATAGGGGCTTCAAGGTAAACGTATAATGGTATATATGAATAAAGCAATAAGAGAAAGATAGACGGACGAGAATAAAGAATTACGTAAACAGAAAATGGAAGAAGATAATGAAAATGACAGATAAAAACCTGGAAGCAGGTTATGCGCGTTTCATAATGTACAAATAAAGAAGAAAATTGTGAAAGTGGAGCTGAAGATCTGGTGTGCTCCATCGCGTTTACGAGTCACGATGTTGTAAAGATTATTTTGCCTGAAGGATATTTTCAACCCTTGGCTCAAGAACTGCGCGTGAGGGTATTTTTGCGTCATCACGCACGCGAGATCGTTTACAGGTGTAGAGTTTCCTGTTTGATATTGCCTCCAAATTTGCTGTGTCTGCAACATGTTGTTGTTATTTTACAGTGTTTTTCTGATTGTAATGTTTAGCATTGTATGACGCAGTAAATTGGAATGGTTGATATGGTGTTACAATAAAAACGATTCGATTAGTCTTTGATGTGTCCTATCAGGAACCTGCAATGTCTGGTCTTGTATGTGCTTACACCGGCCTGCTTATCATTTTTATTTTGTTTCTTATTTTCTTCTTGATATTCTTGTTCTTGTTCTTTTTCTTCTTCTTCTTCTTGTTTTTGTTGTTGTTGCTTTTATTCTTGTTGCTTTTATTGTTGTTATTCTTCTTCTACTTTTTCTTCTTCTTCTCCTTCTTGTTCATCTTTTTCTTCTCCATCCTTTGTCTCTAAAAAGACGTTGTGGCGCTGTGTCGTAGTTTGCCGCGAGGCTGTGATATTTGCACCTTTCTGTCCGACAAATGTGGTTTCATCACAGCGTTTTTTGGTACCGGCTTTGCCTTCCCTCTTCGATTCAAATTCTAATAGACAGGTTGCACTAAGCGCAGCCAGTTTCCAGAGCCGACATTGGATTGCGAAATACGAATCTTGGTTAGCTGTGGTTTGTTGACCAGGATGCAAACAACCAGCTATAAGTCACTGGCTATCGTCCGCTCATTTTCTTAGGATATTAGCCGGAAGACTTTGGAGAGTACGTGGCCATAAGGAGGAAATTCGCTCAGTTTTCATAATCACAACGTTCCCGGGTCGATTCCCACTTCTGTCCAGTTTGGCGGACTGTTTTTTTTTTTCCTCGGGCGATTGCTTCTTCACATACGGAAAGTAATGGCAACCTACCGTACTGCACACTTGCCAAGAAACTTATAATAGCTAAATAGGTGACGCTTGTAAGAAGCGACGTTCTGTAACTTATTAACCCTTACCCAACCGCATTATTTTGTTCAAAATTTCAAATGTTTCGATTGTTGTTCACTTTGAGAACATGTAACCTTTCTTTTTCTTAGTCATTAAATATGATTTTGTTGTGTGTAGAGACACGCTTGAATAAAGAACTTGTTGGAGTTATTACTTTTGATGTGTGTTTGTTAGTTTCTGAGATACAAGAAGATGGAGGTGACAATTTATTCCTTTTTTTTTAAAATTTGGACTCGGAAGACAAAAGCGGTACCCCATAAAGCTAGCAGAAACTGGATGTGTCGGATGGAAAGTTGCATATATCGTAACCTTGCTGTAAACGTGGATTTCGAGGCGGAGTGGTTAAGCCGTCGGCCTCGTGATCAGGTGGTGAAGGTTCGACTCCGGACTCTGCCGTTTTTATCACGAGTGCTTGATCCGGAGTCCCCTGCATGTCGTAGCCACCTCCTAGCCGTCTCATCCTTGACTTGCCACTGGGTTCGGGTAGCTCGAGACGAGAGAGTTAGGATAAAAAGTAGCGCAGTTAATCCTTACTAAAAATGGCGTTAGAAAAATAAATTACGCAATCATCGTTTGCGATGGACGGCGGCCTTTGCCTTGCCTGTTGTTGCTTGCTGTAAACTACGACACAGCGCCACAACGTATTTCCAGGACAAAGCCGGAGAAGACGGAATAAAAGATGATTCACAGTGCTGTATTTTCAGCTCCAATTAATGATGGTGTACCCAAATAAGTAGCCACCACGGGAACATGCGTTCAATTCTTCGATAACTCATTGATTTCTGCTATGAGAGACTTGTTGTTGTTGTTGTTGTTGTTGTTGTTGTTGTTGCTGCTGCTGCTGCTGCTGCTGCTGCTGCTGCTGCTGTTGTTGTTGTTGTTGTTGTTGTTGTTGTTGTTGTTGTTGTTGTTGTTGTTGTTGTTGTTGTTGTTGTTGTTGTTGTTGTTGTTGTTGTTGTTGTTGTTGTTGTTGTTGTTGTTGTTGTTGTTGTTGTTGTTGTTGTTGTTGTTGTTGTTGTTGTTGTTGTTGTTGTTGTTGTTGTTGTTGTTGTTGTTGTTGTTGTTGTTGTTGTTGTTGTTGTTGTTGTTGTTGTTGTTGTTGTTGTTGTTGTTGTTGTTGTTGTTGTTGTTGTTGTTGTTGTTGTTGTTGTTGTTGTTGTTGTTGTTGTTGTTGTTGTTGTTGTTGTTGTTGTTGTTGTTGTTGTTGTTGTTGTTGTTGTTGTTGTTGTTGTTGTTGTTGCTGCTGCTGCTGCTGCTGCTGCTGCTGCTGCTGCTGCTGCTGCTGCTGCTGCTGCTGCTGCTGCTGCTGCTGCTGCTGCTGCTGCTGCTGCTGCTGCTGCTGCTGCTGCTGCTGCTGCTGCTGCTGCTGCTGCTGCTGCTGCTGCTGCTGCTGCTGCTGCTGCTGCTGCTGCTGCTGCTGCTGCTGCTGCTGCTGCTGCTGCTGCTGCTGCTGCTGCTGCTGCTGCTGCTGCTGCTGTTGAATTCCCATTATGAGTAAAATTATGCGTTTGTACGCCTTGAAAAGGACGTCAAGAGGCGGGTTGCTTTGACTTTCCTGACGTCCTGAGCGTACAGGGGTCTCCCCAGTCAGCTGTATTGTGCATGGCGTCATCTGCGTATCGCTTACTACTACGGGGATCACGCCGATTCTCCACTTTGTTGGCCAGGCTACCATGAAAACAGCCCGTTTTCATGGAGACTTGCCTGGACACAAGGTGGAGGACTTGACCAGTATATTTCATCTGACTAAACATTTTCGATCAAAAACTAAACTACACATCCGATTGGTACTTCCGATGAAAAGTATAGGCCACTGCCATTCTGCTAGTAGACTATAGACGGCTGTGCATGGGATTGGCAATCTCATCATGCTCTTAAAACCGTCACTGTCAAATATTGACTACAGGCTTCGTGCAACCATACCAGCTATAGGTGTAATCTTATTCTTCACTTGTAGCAAAAAGGAAAATCATTAACCCCATTCGCTCCAAAAAGAAATAGTACTCCAAATAAATTATTCAAAGATAAAATTAATAATTTTTTACAAACACAGCTGTTGATGTAAGCCAGAATGGAGAACTAATACAGGACGTTGAAAGTTTCACCTTCATGGGAAATAAAATTACACAGGATGGAAATACAACAAAAGAAACTTCCCCTAGAAATTCCTTGGCCTCATGTGCCATTAACCAACTGACAAACATTTGGAAATCAAAATCAATAAACAAACACACACATCTCAGGACGCTTAGTCCCAACGTAATATCAGTGCTAACATATGGATGCAAACGCTGGAAAACGACAAAGACACTAGAACATAAGCTGGCTGTATTTGAAAATAAATGTCTTAGAAAAGTATTGAATATAGACAGGAAAGAATTCAAGACAAACAGGCTGAAGTGAGAAATAGCAAACTCGTAATATGTTTCTACCATCGTAAGAAACAAAATGGTAGACATTCACTGAGGATAAGGGGGGAGGGGGGGGGGGGTAAGATACCGGCGATTTGAGGTAGTAGTGGGGGAAGAGATGGACTTGTGGGGTGGGAGGGTTTGAAAGTATGTGAGGTATTGATTTAGCGAATTACAGGAAATCAGTGGGTGGGTTGGAGGGTTGCAGGAATAGTGATGTACCGGAGAAGTAGGAAGGAAGGAGAACCTTCAATTGTTGGACTGATAATCTTTCTTTTATTCTGTACTAGTTGAACTGAGGGGCAGATTATCTACACACCTCTACTAGACATTATATTTCACTATCCTCAGTGGCAGTCCGGCAGGTGTGTCTGGAGGTAACCAACAATGTGTTGTATACCTTCCCATCTTTTGCAGTGCTGTGCCAATGCGGGGCCTAGGTATTTGGTCAGTCCCTCTCGCCATGGCATAGGTGTGCGACTCTGTGAATGTGTACATGCATATGACCACCAAAACCTTGTTGTCCGTGTCCATCTGTTGTCGGACATGCGTACCACACGTCCAGCTTAATAATGTTTGCCTGATATAGTCGCTTCGACAAAGTCACTAAAAAAAGTTCGGTGTTGAATTTCTTCGTGTTGGCTCTTTTCCCGTATCGACATTTTTAGTACACACCGTTCCATTGCTTCTCAGCATCTGTTTTGTCCAAGTTCCACACGTCCCATCCGTAAATCATTGCTGGAATAACCATGGAACCGAAGGTGTCTGCTCTTGCGAGGGTGTCTTTCATGTCTTGGAGTATTGACTTAATGGAGTTAAAGGAATACCAAGCTGCTTTTTGTAGTCTACAGATTGTGTGGTCGATTTTGTGGTAGGCATTTAACTCTTGGCCTAGGTAGATGTAGGAGCTGGTGTCCTCGATCGTTTCCTTAGTTATTAGATGGACATTGGGGATCAATATGTTGATAATCGGATGCGCTGCAGTGGTCAGAGCTTACTGCTAGCGTCAGGCCCAGAAACCCAGAGCTGCAAAGACCCTTCTACACCTCCTCGCGGTGATCCTGGATAACAGGCTGCAGCAGGGCAGACTGGCTAAGGAGAAGGAATCGAAAAGGGAATGCTAACCCGGTACTCAAAAAATGCTTGCTGAAGTCGGATGTGTTGGACCGAAAGGTACAAATATCATAGTCAAGCTGTAAACTACGACACAGCGCATTCCGTTCTCTGGACTACATTCTGCTACTTAATCCCTTTCAGAGTTTGGTAGGGGGAGATTGAGAACGAACGAAGCCAAGCCAAGATGGACATTGGAAATAGATCATCGAACCGACTTCATTGGACTAGGACACCTCCATATAGATATGATAAATCGAGCCTACAACGGGTAATACAGAAGGTCAACATTAGATGCAAAATATATGTAGATAATGGCTCGGTTACCTCATCCGGCCACACTTTTGATTGTGATGTCTTCCAATTAGGATGAGGACCAGGTACCTCAGGATCATAAAAATTCCTGCATTGTCCACTTGCAGGGATTTAGCTAATGATGGCAATGGTCGGTTACTGCAGCATATTCATTGCTGGTTTCCGAAAGTTAAATGATGACTCACGCACTGCACGAAGGATAGTTGTATGTATCCTTCCCAGTCACCAACAGTGTCAAACAGGGATGTTTGCAGGCACCGACACTCATTAGATGGGTCTTTGCAGCAATGCTGCCTGATGTTGTACATGTACACTGGTATTGAGATATATATCAGGTAAAGGCCGCAAGGGCAGCTGTTAAATCCGAGACCTTGAAGTCTTACATAAGAGAAATGAAGCACCGCCATCTTGGAATTCTTGTTAGCTGACAATTGCATCTTTAACACCGGCTGAGAACAAGATATGCGGTCTACCATGACTTTACGCTTCTTGCAGTAATTTGTATCTGACTATTAAGACTATCAAAACGGAAGTTCTCTACTAACCAGCCTGCTCACGGGAAGATGTACAGCGACCCAAACATTACTATACAAAACAAACGTTACGACACATCTTACAGCTTGACCTACTTATACAGTACCATCACCAGAGAAGCGTTTATCAATTCTTAGGTTTAAATCAATTTTGTATAGATAAGGTCCCACTTTGGGAGGATAAAAACAAACGTTTGGAGCCCAATATGCATCAGTGTCGTCACCAAGGTAAAAGTGTATCGTGGTGTAGTGTTAACCACTTTGTTGCATTCCTCCGAAACATGAACAGTGTCCCAGACAGCTAAATTGTTTCCACATCAACAGGCTAGGCTGCTCAGCATCATATGGCGGGACAAAGTTCCTAACTCTTAAGTTCTTCTAACGGTCGAACATGTTGAGCATAGACACACTTCTACAAACATCTAAAATACGATTGATGAGAGATGGTGTTTGCAAGCCCAACGAGTATCTCCCTAAGAAGTTGCTATACCATAAGCTTTGAACAGACAGACGATCGCCAAAGGGGGACAGCAGAAACCTTTCAGAGACTCTTTAAAAATATTGTGGTCACATACTTTGGAGATTCTTGCACAGAGCCGTACAATTTGGCGAGCTATCAACACACAATGTGCTCAGTTAGCAGAGAGAAACATCATCGCCTGATTCTTAGGGCTAACCTAGTCGCCCAAAGGAACAGAACAAACGATGACTCCACAGTCGACTCCTACGCCTAGAATCACACGTGTAACAGTCTACAATGCCAGTATTTAGCTTTACAGCCACATGAGCTGATATCCCACAGCACACGTCTGATGTTGTCGTGATATTCGCATGCGATACTTGAAATAATTTGAATACTTGGAATCCTGGTATTCAAACATGCATGTTAATGTCTGTTGCCAGGTAGCCGAAGGCTTCGGCCATACAAGGTAGGCCTTTGACTACTTCCTGCGGCTTACTAGGCCTGGGAGAAGATAAAATTATTTGGGTAGATTTTAAACTACAATTTGTGTCCGGGCAGCGGCTTGTTACGCCTACTCTTATCTATTTCTAACTGCCAAGAGATTTTTAACGTGTTCGACACGGACACGGGAGTCCGATCTCACTACCCAGAGAACAGTAGAATTTTTACCTGAAAAACACGTTAAAAAATCACGGTCTCCATCGTGATTCGAACCCGCGACCTTCGGCACTCGAGGCGGACACCTTACCTCTATACTACTGAGTCCCCCACCCGAGGCGGACACCTTACCTCGAGATCACTAAGTCCCCCACTCGAGGCGGACATCTTACCTCGAGACCACTGAGTACCCCCACTCAAGGCGGATATCTTACCTCGAGGACACTGAGTCCCCCACCCGAAGCGGACACCTTACCTCGAGGACACTGAGTTCCCCACCTGAGGCGGACACCTTACCTCGAGACCACTGTTCCCCACCTGAGGCGGACACCTTATCTCTAGACCACTGAGTCCACCACCCGAGGCGGACACCTTACCTCGAGACCACTGAGTTCCCCACCCGAGGCTGACACCTTACCTCGAGGACACTGAGTCCCCCACCCGAGGCGGACACCTTACCTTGAGGACAACTACTATTATTTATTATTACAATTATTTTAGAATCGACTTCAAAGAATATTTAATTATAAATCACTATCTTACTAACGTCTTAGTGGCTGAGCTGTTAGAGCTACTGTACTAACAGCAGTAGGTCTTTGTTTGCGTCACTGTGTTAACCCTTTTCAGTATTAACAAAATCTTCATGATCTGATATACCGGATACTGCCGTCGGCGATGCCGTTCTATAACTTTGTTTTGTTCAACTTTTTAATTTTTCTGAAGTGGGTTTGACCATTTAATTTCCTAGTCTTTTTGTCTTTCCAAACTGACATTTCAGTACCAATTTACAGTTGGGTAGACTGGAGCATGTCGAGATTAGAGAGCAAACCCGGTCTATTTGCATCTAGAAACACGCTGTCCAACCGCTTGCAACTCAGGCACTCTCTGTCGTGCACACAGAGTTGTAAATTGTTACCTGACTTAAGTCAGGGGATACAACTGTGAAGGAAGCCGATCATCAAACTTATAAACAGCAAAGACAACATACAATAGTCACATACAGATACCACATAGGTGCACCACACATACACAAGCCATATTCAGAGACCATATTCAGAAGTCACATACAAAGACCACATACAGATACTATATATATATATACCACGTACATAGACCACATAAATAAACCACATACAGAGACCACGTACATATACCACATACATAGACCACACACAGATACCACATACATAGACCACATACAACGATCACATACTGAACTCACACACATAAACCACATACAGAGATCACACACATAGACCAAGTGAATAAACTACATACAGAGATTACACACAGCTACAGCATGCATAGATCTCCAAACAGTTTCAACACATAGATCACACACTTAGACCACATACAGAGACCAAGTACATATACCCCATACAGAGACCATACGCATATACCAAGTACATAGTTCAGTTCAGTTCATCCCGTAACCTATCAGGTCGTTGGGGCACACATGAAAACATGAAAATCCCACGCCAGCTCGCTCTGTCTGTCGCCGCCTGACGAATCTCACCGGGACGAAGGCCTGACCACTCAGTGATGTTGTCCACCCATCTCTTCCTTGGACGTTCTCGCCCTCTCTGTCCCGGTACGGATCCAAAGAGTACCGAGTATGGGAATTCCGTTGGACCTCGCGACGTGCCCGCACCAGGCCCTTTTGATAGTTGTGATCACGTGCATAGACCACAACATAAACCAAGTGCATAGACCAAGTACTGCAACTACATTCAGAGACGACATACACAGACCACATACACATACCACGTACATAAATCGAAAGTAGCCAGACTCTACCAAACCATTACAGAGAGTAACTTCCATTGAAACGTTACTTGTTTGCCTCCAAAGTTGTACGATTATCGCGACAGTACGGTTCTTGGAAAGAGGACACTTGCAGAGATAAGGGTCGACAACTATTAGCCCGCATAATTCTTTATGGATTCCCGCGGCCTATCCGTGTCCCCAGTGACTGTCACTGTACCCTGGTTATGTCACTTTTGGATTGTCGTTAAGTGCATACTGCTTGAATAAATGATATCCGACATTTCAAGAAGGTTTCGGTAATGTAGAGTGCTAGATAGTGTAAGTAGGATTCCGTCAATAATTCCGTGTGATATTCAAGAGATAGATACAGTGCCAACAAAATATTTGGGTAAATGGTTGGGCTCCATGTGTAAAACACAGTGTGGGAGTCTAATACCAGGCAATGCTGACAGGGATGAAGTGTTAGAGGCTATTAGGTCTTATATAGTATAAATATACAATCATTAGCTTCGTTTCTTGCTACATTACCTTCCGTAATAGTAAGTCAGGTTTCAGTTTACAGCCGAGTAGACTCTAGACAAGTGCTCTTCAACCAAGGCGCTAGCGGCCATTAGGGGTCAATTTTAGTTTTCTTGGTGGTCGGTCACAGGCTTATATTCTGTATATATAATATATTATTATTATGTGGAGGCTACATAATCTGAGGAAACTACAGCAGACTACCAGCAAACCAAGAAAAGTGAATATTTTGTGAAACTGTGTTTTTCCATGACAACATACCTCGGGGAAACATGGACAGTTACCCAAACATCATGAAAGATAATCGAGTCCTTTGAGTCGAAATGTTATAGGATGGTTCTTAGAATACAATTCACAGAAAAAGGAAGAATGCAGACATTTGACAAGAATTGCGCATTTAGGGGAATTAGTTTGTAAATTCCATCATGACCAAAAAATTGTAATACTTTGACTACATCAAAAGTCACAGCGGTCTTGAGAGAACGGTAATGGAAGGTAGGATGCCGAGCAAGAGAGGCAGAGGCACATCACGATATTAAGGAATGCTTGTGCATGACTCTGGAGCAGGCTGGAGATTTGGTATGATCGAGTTTCTTTCAGACCGGCTGGCATTGAGCGACGTTCTGCAAAGAACATGCTTCATGATGATGATTAAAACAACTACAATATACAGACAGTGGATGATTGCGAACTTTTCTTCAATTTAGATGAAAGTGACATTTCTGGCGGTGCCAGGCAAGATATTCAACAGAACCATCTTGGACAGATTGAAAACTGAAGTAGGCAAAAAAGCTCAAAGATATACGGGTAATTACGCCAGGAAGGCAGCAGGCGCGCAACTTACCCCCTCCCGGCACGGGGAGGTAGTGACGAAAAATAACAATACGGGACTCTTTCGAGGCCCCGTAATTGGAATGAGTACACTTTAAACCCTTTAACGAGGATCTATTGGAGGGCAAGTCTGGTGCCAGCAGCCACGGTAATTCCAGCTCCAATAGCGTATATTAAAGTTGTTGCAGTTAAAAAGCTCGTAGTTGGATCTCAGGCGCAGGCGGGCGGTCCGGCTCGCGCCGGTTCACTGCCCGTTGTCTCCTGCCCTACCGTCTGCCGGCTCTCTCCCACGGGTGCTCTTCGCTGAGCGTCCTGGGTGGCCGGCGCGTTTACTTTGAAAAAATTAGAGTGTTCAAAGCAGGCCTCGGCTGCCTGAATAATGGTGCATGGAATAATGGAATAGAACCTCGGCTCTATTTTGTTGGTTTTCGGAACTGGAGGTAATGATTAACAGGGACAAACGGGGGCATTCGTATTGCGGCGTTAGAGGTGAAATTCTTGGATCGCCGCAAGACGAGCTACTGCGAAAGCATTTGTCAAGAATGTTTTCATTAATCAAGAGCGAAAGTCAGAGGCGCGAAGACGATCAGATACCGTCGTAGTTCTGACCATAAACGATGCCGACTAGCGATCCGCAGGAGTTGCTTCGATGACTCTGCGGGCAGCTTCCGGGAAACCAAATTGTTTGGGTTCCGGGGGAAGTATGGTTGCAAAGCTGAAACTTAAAGGAATTGACGGAAGGGCACCACCAGGAGTGGAGCCTGCGGCTTAATTTGACTCAACACGGCCAACACTGAAAGGATTGACATGCCGAGACCACTTTTCTGGGGTCTAATATCTGGGGTTATGCCCCCTGTGGCTCGGTTGGTTTGCATCGAGTGTTTTGACAAAGGAATTGACGGAAGAGCACTATCAGGAGTGGAGCCTGAGGCTTAAATTAACTAAACACGCCAATACTGTAGAATGACGGTCAAAAAGAGAGCACCTTCGTGGGGTCTAATAGTGAACATGTGCTGGAATTAGACCCTCGAAAATCTGGGGCAACCCTCTATGTAACTTTATTGTCTCGCTAAAGGAATTGACGGAAGGGCACCACCAGGAGTGGAACCTGCGGCTTTATTTCACTGAACACGCCAATACTGTAGAACGACTGACAAATCGAGAGCACTACCGTTTGGGTCTAAAAATGAACGTACGCTGGTATTAGACTCACAAAATACAAGTCAGCTCTCAAACACTCTAATGAAATAACGCTACGGAAATCGTGATTAACCCCGCAGAAACCGCAGATTTCAAATACCTGGTCATTGACAAACAAAAGCCCCCAATAAATTCGTCTGACCAAATAGTGAACGGGTGCTGGAAATAGACCATCTGAAGACAGGTCAGTTTTACCCTACTAATGACAGGGCGTTGCTACGGAAAACCAGCTCATATCGAGAGGAGCCGCAGACACTTTGGTTCACGTACCAGGCTGATAAGCCAATGGCGCGAGGCCACCATGTGGGGGATTACGGCCGAACCCTTGTAAGCCGAAATCCCGCCCAAAATCTCAACACCACTGCAATGGGAGGCTCCTACATGCTCGGGACCTGGGGTTTGCGCCCCAGCCATATCCGGTAGAGCCGCAGCAAGAGGTCCTTGCCGTCCGCCGATCAAAGCGGGCGGACAACTGCTTGATACTCACCTTATACGGTGATGGGGTGCGAAACCACCAACTAAAGACTTAGTACCTGGTCGGGGTGTCGAAAACAGTAGAGCAGCCACCTCACTGTGAACTGTCGAGACTCAACCAATGACCATGAGAGCTGTCCGCACACCAGGCGAACAACATCTCTGTGACATTACCAGGCTTGTCCTCTGGCTAAATGCACGTCGGCTATGATATCTACCTCTGTACGTTATCAGCCATATAACTATCATGCTGGACGCAGAAGAGATGCAGACCAGCGGACATTGCACACCTGCCCCACTGTGTCAACACCCCAGGTGGCGGGGAATGCTAGGCGTACCATCCCTGCATAGAAGCCAAGAAAATAAAGGGAGAAAGAGATACCCCACTCACATGCAAATGCTACGCTTCTGGCAGGACGTGACGATCCTGGGATACAGACACACTGGACTGCCTCTCTTCCGGGTAAACCAGTCCATCTCATATATCATCTCACATATCATCATTGCACCCTATAGACACAAGTAGTGAAGACTCGATAGTCTGGTAAGACTTCCATAAGAGAGACAACTCTGATCGTAAACAACTGCTGCCTTGCAGATAGGCTGGGGAAAGCCAAAGGCTAAGGAGGGCATCCCTACAGAAACGCCTGTTGAAATCGGATGCACGGGGCTGCAAGCCTAACAAAACAGTGCAACGTAAATCGCAGCATGATGGCAGTACAACCTACTAGAAAAACGCATGGCGCTCATCCTGCGGAGTCCCGCCAGGCAGCGATAGTGCCGGGCCTCACGCCTCAAAGGGGCCCACCTTTGACTACTGGTGGTCACCCACCCATGTGTCGTGGAGTCAAGGCACATGGCTATGGGGCAACTTCTATTGGCCAAAACCTCAAGACCCTCAAAATACTACAGTGGAATGTGGAGGGAGTCATTAACAAAAAACTTTCCCTAACACATCACCTGCATGAAGGTAAGATTGACGGGGCATGTATCCAGGAAACGCACCTCAACAATAACCATACATTCTCAATCAGAGGATACCAGACCTTCCGTCTAGATAGAGAAGGCCACAAAGGAGGGGTCCTGATACTGACCAGAAACTGCATACCGAGTAGCGCGGTATCTGTCAATCACACCGGACAAGCAGAAATTGTAGGAGTTGACATAATGGCTCAAGAGACGAAGCTCCGCATTTTCAATCTGTACGGACCACCAAATAGAGACCTATCGCTCTCGAGTATGGAGGTCAGAGACTCCAACTGCATAGTAGTTGGAGATTTCAACAGCCACTCGGAGAGATGGGGATACTCTGACACAGACAGCAGAGGTGACGAAGTGGAAGATTGGGAGATAGATGCAAATCTCTCCCTAATCAATAGGCCGGAGGATAGCCCTAGCTTCTATTCAAGAACATGGCATACCACCTCGACTCCAGATTTGGCCTTCTCCACACAGGACATACACCATAAAATAGAACGCCAGGTGCTAAACCAACTGGCAGGTAGCGACCACAGGCCGATCAGGCTAACCATTGACATGGAAGTAGGCCCACAGGAAACAAAACCGCTCCCACGTTGGAATTACAAACGAGCCGACTGGGACAGATTTGCAATCCTGACAGATGGGCTGTGTGAAACCATCAACACACGAAACACCAAAATGAAGCCCATGGTAGAGAGCCTAAGCAAGGCAATAATGCAAGCCGCCACTGAAACCATCCCAAAAGGAGCTAGGAAAAACTATAAGCCCTACTGGAATGATGAGTTGCAGAAAGTGGAAGATGCAGTAACAAATACTAGGAACATGGCAGAGCGAGAAAAATCCATGGAGGCAAACATCGCCCTCAAAGCCGCCGCGGCGAAGTACAAACTCACTCTCAAACAAACAGCAAGAGAAAGCTGGAAAAATAAAACGGAAAGTCTAAACCTGGACAAACACGGGAACAAGCTATGGAAGCTAGTCAGAGCCATGAACGACGAAACCCCGTCAAATAAACAAATTACTATCAAGCAGGGCGAGAACTTGATCACAGGTAAGAAAGCCGCAAACGCCTTTGTCGATCACTATGCCAGAGCAAACCACATCGAGGTCCCTGCAGATAAGCATACAGACATTAGCGAAGAGCTAAAGGGACACGAAAACATGAATACGGCTCCTGAAGAGCACATGATGGCCAAACTAACAATACGCGAAATGGAAGAGGCTATGAGAACACTAAAGAAAAGGAAATCTCCCGGAAAAGACGGGATAACAAACGAAATGCTGATGGGGCTGGGCCAAACAGCGAAGATAAAACTGCTATCGGTCCTGAACCAAAGCTGGAAAAGGGGAATTGTACCACAGGCATGGAAAGACGCAATACTGGTACCAGTACCAAAAACAGGAAAGGACAAAACAGATCCAAATGGATACAGGCCCATAAGCCTACTGAGCTGTGTCGGCAAGCTGATGGAACGGATGATAAACACCAGACTGATGTGGCATCTGGAAGAAAAACGAATACTAATTCCACAGCAAGCCGGCTTTAGACAGCACAGATCCACTGAAGACCAGGTCATCCTCATAGCCCAGGAGAAAGAAGATGCCTACCAGGCACAGAAACACACAGTAGCTGTTTGGGTGGATCTGGACAAGGCATTTGACAAAGTCTGGAAAGATGGACTTAGAGTCAAGCTAAGAAGAAGTGATGTCTGTGGGAAGATGTACAAGTGGATCAACCACTACCTCAAACAAAGAACGGCCAGAGTACAAGTACAAGGGCAGATGAGCAAAAAGGTGACACTCGAGCAGGGAGTACCCCAAGGGGGAGTATTGTCACCCACACTCTTCCTGGTATATATAAACGATATTACAGAGAATATACCAAGAAGAGTCCATAGCTCAATGTTTGCAGACGATCTGGCTATGTGGACCTCTGAAAAGAATCTCACCATAGCAAGAAATCGGATGCAGACGGCCCTAACATCTCTGGAAGAGTGGGCGAACTCATGGCTGGTCAAAATAAACGAGGAGAAAACCACATGCACAATATTCTCGCTTTCATTAAAACCCCAAAGTACCAAATTAAGTCTAAATGGCAAAATCCTGCAGCCAAACGACAACCCAACCTATCTGGGAGTCACATTTGATCGGCGCATGACATGGAAAAGTCAGATTGAGACAAACCGAATGAAAGCCAGAGAAAGAATGGCAATCATGAGGAAACTTGCTGGCACAAGCTGGGGAGCAGACGAAGGCATACTAAAGAAACTGTACACTGGAAGAGTGAGACCAGTTCTCGAGTATGGCATTGCGGCATGGACAACAGCAGCGAAGGCGAACTTCGATAAAGTTAACAAACTTCAAAACCAAGCCATGAGAATTATAACAGGTGGCATGAAGTCAACGCCAATTGTAGAACTGGAAAAGATTACAAATCTGCAATCCATGACCGATAGAAGAGACTGCAGAGCCCAGCTGCAGTCAGAGAAACTCCGAAGACTGACCGACCATCCAATGCACCAGAGACTAAACAATTTGGGAAATGGGAAACTAAAGCGGAGAAACTTTGCAGAAATAGCCAAAGCAAAGATGCACGAAGATCCCATAAACGCACTAACAACACCAAAACCCATCACTACTGTACGAAAACCTACCTGGAGGAAGGATATATTTCCAGAGGTGGTAGAAAATATACCAGGTATTACAAACAAAAACTGCCAGACTGAAAAAGAAAGGAGAGATACTACCCTAAGCTTCATAACGAAAAGCTACCCAAGCATGGACTGGACCCATGCATACACCGACGGTTCTGTAACAAAAACTACACAGAACGGAGGGGCAGGAGCATTCCTGAACCTACCAAATGGCAGAAAAATAACACTGTCATTCGCTACTGGTAAGTACACAAGCAATTTCAGAGCGGAGGCAGAGGCACTGAGGGCGGTAGTGGAAGAAATGGTGACACACAGTGAAAATGAGAGCCATATAGTCCTGCTGACAGATGCTCTCGCCGTAGTCACAGCGCTAAAAAGCCAGAAAAACACTGAGCTTAATGACTTAAGAGCAGCACTCTGTAAACTGTGCCAGCAGTCCGCACCAAAAAGGGTAGTGGTACAGTGGGTTCCGTCACACTGCAACATCCAAGGCAACGAGGAGGCAGACAGACTGGCAAAAGAAGGTGCAAAACTACCAAAAACAGATACCAGTATGACGTATGAAGAGTCAAAACGGCTTATCAAAGCCAAATACATGACCAAATGGGAAACCGAACATACTGGTTACACCAAAAACGATGCCTATTACCAGTTGAACCGAAGAGAGCAGGTCGTTGTCTTCAGACTTCGCACTGGCCACAACAGACTGAGGTACCACCTATTCAACAAATTGAAGATAGGGTGTACCGACGAATGCCCGTGCGGTACTGGCAAAATGACCGCTGAACATCTGCTGCAGAACTGCCCGACATACGAGGATCAGAGAGAGCAGATGTGGCCATTACCAGTGGAACTGCAAGACAAGCTCTATGGCAGTGGCGACAGCCTCAGGATGACCGCCGCTTTTTTCGAAAAAATAATGGTTACTGTCTGTCTGAGTACGCAGAAGAAGAAGAAGACCGGCTGGCATTGAGCGACGTTCTGCAAAGAACATGCTTCATGATGATGATTAAAACATCTGCAATATACAGACAGTGGATGATTGCGAACTTTTCTTCAATTTAGATGAAAGTGACATTGCTGGCGGTGCCAGGCAAGATATTCAACAGAACCATCTTGGACAGATTGAAAACTGAAGTAGGCAAAAAAGCTCAAAGATATACGGGTAATTTCGCCAGGGAAAATCAGGCACAGATCATATTCCTACGCTACGCTTCATAGTTAAACAAAGCATTGAATGGAAATCATCCCTATACGCAAATTGTATCGACTATGAAAAGTCGTTTGACATTGTGGATTGAAGTACTCTATGGCAACTGTTGATACACTTTGGGATACCAGAGAAGTACGCAACCCTCGCCAGAATATGTACAAAGACACAGTTAGTAGAGTGGTACATGAAGGAGTACTGACTGACAGCTTCGGGGTGCAAACAGGTGTGAGACAGAAGAGGTCAGCCAGAGATGCCTGCTCTCATCTTTCCTGTTATTGTTCACCATAGATCTTACAATGAAGACATCAATCAATGGCAAACAAAAAAACTGGTATTCAGTGGGCACTATTGTCACAATTAGAGAACCTGTACTACGCAGATGATCTGGTACTTTTGTCACACAGTCATAGTAAAATGGAAGAGAAACTTGATATGGTGAAAGAACAATCGGCCAAACTTGGACTGAATATCAACATGAAGAAACCCAAGCTCCTTAAACTCAACACTAACAGCAACGAGCCAACCATGCTGGAGGGAGAGCAGTTGGAGGAAGTGGATACCTTAACCTATTTAGGCAGCACAATAGACACATTAGGAGGTACAGATGTAGATGTTAAGATGAGAATTGGAAAGGCACGAGGGGCATTCCTGACAATATATGGAGATCCATAGATATCAAGATTCACATTAAAATTAGAATATTCAGCACAAGTGTCCAGTCGGTGTTGCTGTATGGAGGGGAAACATGGAGAACGACCAAGGTCATACAAAAAAGACTCCAGTCTTTCGATAACAGATACCCACAAAGGATAAGGGGCCATAAAGTGGCAGGACATGGTGAGGAATGAAGACTTGTGTTCATAAAGTGGCGGGACATGGTGAGGAATGAAGACTTGTGTTCATAAAGTGGCAGGATATGGTGAGGAATGAAGACTTGTGTTCATAAAGTGGCAGGACATGGTGAGGAATGAAGACTTGTGTTCATATCATAAAGTGGCAGGACAAGGTGAGGAATGAAGACTTGTGTTCATAAAGTGGCAGGATATGGTGAGGAATGAAGACTTGTGTTCACAAAGTGGCAGGACATGGTGAGGAATGAAGACTTGTGTTCACAAAGTGGCAGGACATGGTGAGGAATGAAGGCCTGTGTTCATAAAGTGGCAGGACATGGTGAGGAATGAAGGCTTGTGTTCATAAAGTGGCAGGACATGGTGAGGAATGAAGGCTTGTGTTCATAAAGTGGCAGGACATGGTCAGGAATGAAGACTTGTGTTCATAAAGTGGCAGGACATGGTGAGGAATGAAGGCTTGTGTTCATAAAGTGGCAGGACATGGAGAGGAATGAAGGCCTGTGTTCATAAAGTGGCAGGACATGGTGAGGAATGAAGACTTGTGTTCATAAAGTGGCAGGACATGGTGAGGAATGAAGGCTTGTGTTCATAAAGTGGCAGGACATGGTGAGGCATGAAGGCCTGTGTTCATAAAGTGGCAGGACATGGTGAGGAATGAAGGCTTGTGGGAAAGGAGACAACAACAGCCATTGGAACAACAAATTAAGCGAAGAAAATGGAGCTGGATAGGACATACGCTGCGGAAGGGACAGTCTAGCATAGCCAGACAGGCTCTTACATGGAATCCTCAAAGGAAAATAGAGAGAGGTAAACAAAAAATGCGCGGAGAAGAGAATTTGAGAATGAGCTAAAATGAAATAATGACACCTGGAGAGAGCCAGAAAGAGCAGACCAGGACCGTGTACACTGGTGGGATGTGGCCATGCACCGAGAGGAGCGACGAGCTTTGGTTGATTGAAGGAGAATTAACCCACACGAAAGTTATAAAAACTGGGCGACACGTATAAAAAGTTAAATGAACACTGTTCTAGAAGATGCTGAGGAATATGATCGAACGAAGTCCCTTTACGGCTACGAAACAGCACTTCAACTGCTTTGACAATATGATAATATCCAACGTAAGAAGGGTAGACAAGTTTAAATAACTGGCAAGCATCTTTAGGGAAGGTGGAAATCTGATTATAGATATTGATCGCAGCTGTCGGATAACCTCCGCTGTGATCTATCGACTGTCATCGATATTCAAACACACAACCATCAGTCGGGTAACAATACTGCAAAGGGTAAACAGTATATTGATATCAACTTTGAGGCAATTCCTGAAGGGCATGAAGGAAGGAAGAAACCAAAAAATTTCGGCGAAAGACGGAAGGGGAGGGATTGTCCTAGATGTAGGGATAAAATGTGACAAGGAGTAGAAAGGAGAGTATGGGAGTGAGTTGATGAAATGTGACGAGTTGTAGATGGAAGATGGGGGGGGGGGCAGTTGATTAAATGTGACGAGGGGTAGAAAGTGCGGAGGGATGGGGCGGACAGGTCGATGAAATGTGACATGGGGTAGAAAGAAGGAGACCTCGTGTTGCTAAAATGTGACGAGAGGTAGAAAGAAGGATGCCGGGGTGTTGATAAAATGTGACGAGGGATGGAAGGCGGGTGCAAAGAATGTGAAGAAAATATGATTGCAAACAATCAATATAATTTTTGTCGTCCATTGTAATGTAGCCTACCTTATTATTAATTGCATTATTATCTGCTACCAATATCCAACACCAAATATTGATTAAATATCCTCATTCTAACTTAGCAAGGTCCCTGTGTGAAAGGTTGGAATGTATCCAGAATGAGAGAATGCGACTGGTCCCTAGGTACAGACGCGGTACTCATATTGTGAAGATGCGATACATGTATATACTTCTGGGATACCTCCTGCCGATAAAATGGCAGACTACATTTAAGTTATCATCACCATTGGGAGGGAACGTAGAGAGTGATGCAATGGGAACGCGAATCTTGAGGTCGAGCAGCTGGTAAGCTTGTACATTCTGGCCAATGATGCTGTTGTATATACCGATTGATCGATACTGCACGGTAAGAGATCGGGTTGAGAGTCCATTCTAGAATTAGAAGAAAGGTTTCTACCGAACGGAATGGTGCACACATGAAAGAGAACTACAAGTACGAGAATGAAAATCATTGCGGTGATTTTAGATACGAAATGACTATATGAGACCTCTTTAACAAGGGCAGTCATGCATGTAGCCCTTTATCTTTGCTCGGAAGCTGCATAGCGACATTTGCGACGCTATCATACCGCTCCAAACACAAGATTATGCGTAGGCTACCGTTCACAAATGTCTGCACCCTAAAGCATAAATTATCTGTGGTAAAATAAAAGAACACAATTATCATGTACACTGTGTGGCAACTGCAACGATCAGAGATCTTTATTTCTGAGCCATATACAGACTTCCAGAGTTGCTTAGCAACGACATTTTAATTAAACATTGTAATAACGTCAGAAGTGTCGCTGATCTCGCCATTATTGACTCAGATGAAAAGCCCCCAGCGAGACTGTCATCAGGTGCTGACACAAACTTGTACATAATCATTTATAGTTTCACAATTCCATTCTTGTCTATTTTACTTGCTGGAGATGCGGCGGTGAATGGCCTGACGACAGCCAGTGACTCGTAGTTGGCTGCTTGCATCAGGATCAGTGAACCACAGCTGACCACAAACTTATTTCATCTCCAAGCGACGGCCCTGGAAACATGCTCCGCTAGGGTAGTCTAAGAGAAAAGGGATCGCAGTGGAAAGGTCAATCCGATTCCTCCAAAAAAATCCACCTCAAATCGGATGTGTCTGGCCGAAAGGCTCAGTTTTCGCAGCCTCTCTGTAAACGACAGTACAACGTCCCAATGTCTTTATCTTCTTCTTCGGACACTCTCACTTCTTCTTCGGACGCTCTCACTTCTTCTTTGGACGCTCTCACTTCTTCTTTGGACGCTCTCACTTCTTCTTTGGACGCTCTCACCTCTTCTTTGGACGCTCTCACTTCTTTGGACGCTCTCACTTCTTCTTTGGACGCTCTCACTTCTTCTTTGGACGCTCTCGCTTCTTCTTTGGACGCTCTCATTTCTTCAGACGCTCTCACTTCTTCTTTGGACGCTCTCACTTCTTCTTCGGACGCTCTCACTTCTTCTTCGGACGCTCTCACTTCTTCTTCGGACTCTCTCACTTCTTCTTCGGACGCTCTCACTTCTTCTTCGGACGCTCTCACTTCTTCTTTGGACGCTCTCACTTCTTCTTTGGACGCTCTCACTTCTTTATTGGACGCTCTCACTTCTTCTTTGGACGCTCTCACCTCTTCTTTGGACGCTCTCACTTCTTTGGACGCTCTCACCTCTTCTCCGGACGCTCTCACTTCTTCTTTGGACGCTCTCACTTCTTCTTTGGACGCTCTCACTTCTTCTTCGGTTGCTCTCACTTCTTCTTTCGACGCTCTCACTTCTTTGGACGCTCTCACTTCTTTGGACACTCTAACTTCTTCGGCTGCTCTCACTTCTTCTTTGGACGCTCTCACTTCTTCTTTGGACGCTCTCATTTCTTCAGACGCTCTCACTTTTTCTTTGGACGCTCTCACTTCTTCTTTGGTCGCTCTCACTTCTTCTTTGGACGCTCTCACTTCTTCTTTGGTCGCTCTCACTTCTTCTTCGGACGCTCTCACTTCTTCTTCGGTCGCTCTCACTTCTTCTTTGGACGCTCTCACTTCTTCTTTGGACGCTCTCACTTCTTCTTCGGTCGCTCTCACTTCTTCTATGGACGCTCTCACTTCTTCTTTGGACGCTCTCACTTCTTCTTTGGACGCTCCTACTTCTTCTTTGGACGCTCTCACTTCTTCTTCGGACGCTCTCATTTCTTGAGACACTCTCACTTCTTCTTAAGTCGCTCTCACTTCTTCTTCGGACGCTCTCACTTCTTCTTCGGTCGCTCTCACTTCTTCTTCGGACGCTCTCACTTCTTCTTTGGACGCTCTCACTTCTTCTTTGGACGCTCTCACTTCTTCTTTGGTCGCTCTCACTTCTTCTTTGGACGCTCTCACTTCTTCTTCGAACGCTCTCATTTCTTCAGACTCTCTCACTTCTTCTTCAGGCGCTCTCACTTCTTCTTCGGACGTTCTCACTTCTTCTTTGGACGCTCTCACTTCTTCTTCAGACGCTCTCACTTCTTCTTTGGACGCTCTCACTTCTTCTTTTGTCGCTCTCACTTCTTCTTCGGACACTCTCACTTCTTCTTTGGACGCTCTCACTTCTTCTTTGGACGCTCTCATTTCTTTGGACGCTCTCACTTCTTCTTTGGACGCTCTCACTTCTTCTTTGGACGCTCTCATTTCTTTGGACACTCTCACTTCTTCTTCCAACGCTCTCAATTCTTCTTTGGACGCTCTCACTTCTTCTTTCGTCGCTCTCACTTCTTCTTCGGGCACTCTCACTTCTTCTTTGGACGCTCTCACTTCTTCTTTGGACGCTCTCATTTCTTTGGACACTCTCACTTCTTCTTCCGACGCTCTCACTTCTTCTTTGGACGCTCTCACTTCTTCTTTGGTCGCTCTCACTTCTTCTTCGGACACTCTCACTTCTTCTTTGGACGCTCTCACTTCTTTTTTGGACGCTCTCATTTCTTCAGACGCTCTCAATTTTTCTTTGGACGCTCTCACTTCTTCTTCGGACGCTCTCACTTCTTCTTCGGACGCGCTCATTTCTTCAGACGCTCTCACTTCTTCTTTGGACGCTCTCACTTCTTCTTCGGACGCTCTCATTTCTTCAGACGCTCTCACTTCTTCTTCAGGTGCTCTCACTTCTTCTTCGGACGCTCTCACTTTTTCTTCGGATGCTCTCACTTCTTCTTCGGACGCTCTCACTTCTTCTTCGGACGCTCTCACTTCTTCTTCGGACGCTCTCACTTCTTCTTCGGACGCTCTCACTTCTTCTTCGGACGCTCTCACTTCTTCTTTGGACGCTCTCACTTCTTCTTTGGACGCTCCCACTTCTTCTTTGGACGCTCTCACTTCTTCTTTGGACGCTCTCACCTCTTCTTTGGACGCTCTCACTTCTTTGGACGCTCTCACCTCTTCTTCGGACGCTCTCACTTCTTCTTTGGACGCTCTCACTTCTTCTTTGGACGCTCTCACTTCTTCTTTGGACGCTCTCACTTCTTCTTTGGACGCTCTCACTTCTTCTTTGGACGCTCTCACTTCTTCTTTGGACGCTCTC
The DNA here is from genome assembly GCA_036924085.1 of Ariolimax columbianus. Lineage (NCBI taxonomy): Eukaryota > Metazoa > Mollusca > Gastropoda > Stylommatophora > Arionidae > Ariolimax > Ariolimax columbianus. Next base: position 13,673,074 of record JAVGWX010000011.1, read on the forward strand.
GCTTCTTCTTTGGACGCTCTCATTTCTTCAGACGCTCTCACTTCTTATTTGGACGCTCTCCCTTCTTTGGACACTCTCACCTCTTCTTTGGACGCTCTCACTTCTTCTTTGGACGCTCTCACCTCTTCTTTGGACGATCTCACTTCTTTGGACGCTCTCACTTCTTCTTTGGACGCTCTCTTTGGACGCTCTCACCTCTTCTTCGGACGCTCTCACTTCTTCTTTGGACGCTCTCACTTCTTCTTTGGACGCTCTCACTTCTTCTTTGGACGCTCTCACTTCTTCTTTGGACGCTCTCACCTCTTCTTTGGACGCTCTCACTTCTTTGGACGCTCTCACCTCTTCTTCGGACGCTCTCACTTCTTCTTTGAACGCTCTCACTTCTTCTTTGGACGCTCTCACTTCTTCTTTGGACGCTCTCACTTCTTCTTTGGACGCTCTCACTGCTTCTTTGGACTCTCTCACTTCTTTGGACACTCTCACCTCTTCTTAGGACGCTCTCACTTCCTCTTTGGACGCTCTCGCTTCTTCTTTGGACGCTCTCATTTCTTCAGACGCTCTCACTTCTTCTTTGGACGCTCTCCCTTCTTTGGACACTCTCACCTCTTCTTTGGACGCTCTCACTTCTTCTTTGGACGCTCTCGCTTCTTCTTTGGACGCTCTCATTTCTTCAGACGCTCTCACTTCTTCTTTGGACGCTCTCACTTCTTCTTCGGACGCTCTCACTTCTTCTTTGGACGCTCTCACTTCTTCTTCGGTTGCTCTCACTTCTTCTTTCGACGCTCTCACTTCTTTGGACGCTCTCACTTCTTTGGACGCTCTAACTTCTTCGGCTGCTCTCACTTCTTCTTTGGACGCTCTCACTTCTTCTTTGGACGCTCTCATTTCTTCAGACGCTCTCACTTTTTCTTTGGACGCTCTCACTTCTTCTTCGGGCGCTCTCACTTCTTCTTCGGTCGCTATCACTTCTTCTTTGGACGCTCTCACTTCTTCTTTGGTCGCTCTCACTTCTTCTTCGGACGCTCTCACTTCTTCTTCGGTCGCTCTCACTTCTTCGTTTGGACGCTCTCACTTCTTCTTTGGACGCTCTCACTTCTTCTTTGGACGCTCTCACTTCTTCTTTGGACGCTCTTACTTCTTCTTTGGACGCTCTCACTTCTTCTTCGGACGCTCTCATTTCTTCAGACGCTCTCACTTCTTCTTCGGACGCTCTCACTTCTTCTTCGGTCGCTCTCACTTCTTCTTCGGACGCTCTCACTTCTTCTTTGGACGCTCTCACTTCTTCTTTGGACGCTCTCACTTCTTCTTTGGTCGCTCTCACTTCTTCTTTTGACGCTCTCACTTCTTCTTCGGACGCTCTCATTTCTTCAGACTCTCTCACTTCTTCTTCAGGCGCTCTCACTTCTTCTTCGGACGCTCTCACTTCTTCTTTGGACGCTCTCACTTCTTCTTCAGACGCTCTCACTTCTTCTTTGGACGCTCTCACTTCTTCTTTGGTCGCTCTCACTTCTTCTTCGGACACTCTCACTTCTTCTTTGGACGCTCTCACTTCTTCTTTGGACGCTCTCATTTCTTTGGACGCTCTCACTTCTTCTTTGGACGCTCTCACTTCTTCTTTGGACGCTCTCATTTCTTTGGACACTCTCACTTCTTCTTCCGACGCTCTCATTTCTTCTTTGGACGCTCTCACTTCTTCTTTGGACGCTCTCAATTCTTTGGACACTCTCACTTCTTCTTCCGACGCTCTCACTTCTTCTTTGGACGCTCTCACTTCTTCTTTGGTCGCTCTCACTTCTTCTTCGGACACTCTCACATCTTCTTTGGACGCTCTCACTTCTTCTTTGGACGCTCTCATTTCTTTGGACGCTCTCACTAATTCTTTGAACGCTCTCACTTCTTCTTTGGACGCTCTCATTTCTTTGGACACTCTCACTTCTTCTTCCGACGCTCTCACTTCTTCTTTGGACGCTCTCACTTCTTCTTTGGTCGCTCTCACTTCTTTTTCGGACACTCTCACTTCTTCTTCGGACGCTCTCACTTCTTCTTCGGACGCTCTCATTTCTTCAGACGCTCTCACTTCTTCTTTGGACGCTCTCACTTCTTCTTCGGACGCTCTCATTTCTTCAGACCCTCTCACTTCTTCTTCAGGTGCTCTCACTTCTTCTTCGGACGCTCTCACTTCTTCTTCGGACGCTCTCACTTCTTCTTCGGACGCTCTCACTTCTTCTTCGGACGCTCTCACTTCTTCTTCGGACGCTCTCACTTCTTCTTTGGACGCTCTCACTTCTTCTTCGGTCGCTCTCACTCCTTCTTTGGACGCTCTCACTTCTTCTTTGGACGCTCTCACTTCTTCTTTGGACGCTCTTACTTCTTCTTTGGACGCTCTCACTTCTTCTTCGGACGCTCTCATTTCTTGAGACACTCTCACTTCTTCTTAAGTCGCTCTCACTTCTTCTTCGGACGCTCTCACTTCTTCTTCGGTCGCTCTCACTTCTTCTTCGGACGCTCTCACTTCTTCTTCGGACGCTCTCACTTCTTCTTTGGACGCTCTCACTTCTTCTTTGGTCGCTCTCACTTCTTCTTCGGACACTCTCACTTCTTCTTTGGACGCTCTCACTTCTTCTTTGGACGCTCTCATTTCTTTGGACGCTCTCACTTCTTATTTGGACGCTCTCACTTCTTCTTTGGACGCTCTCATTTCTTTGGACACTCTCACTTCTTCTTCCGACGCTCTCACTTCTTCTTTGGACGCTCTCACTTCTTCTTTTGTCGCTCTCACTTCTTCTTCGGGCACTCTCACTTCTTCTTTGGACGCTCTCACTTCTTCTTTGGACGCTCTCATTTCTTTGGACACTCTCACTTCTCCTTCCAACGCTCTCACTTCTTCTTTGGACGCTCTCACTTCTTCTTTGGTCGCTCTCACTTCTTCTTCGGACACTCTCACTTCTTCTTTGGACGCTCTCACTTCTTCTTTGGACGCTCTCATTTCTTCAGACGCTCTCAATTTTTTTTAGGACGCTCTCACTTCTTCTTCGGACGCTCTTACTTCTTCTTCGGACGCTCTCATTTCTTCAGACGCTCTCACTTCTTCTTTGGACGCTCTCACTTCTTCTTCGGACGCTCTCACCTCTTCTTTGGACGCTCTCACTTCTTCTTTGGACGCTCTAGCTTCTTCTTTGGACGCTCTCACCTCTTCTTTGGACGCTCTCACTTCTTCTTTGGACGCTCTCCCTTATTTGGACACTCTCACCTCTTCTATGGACTCTCTCACTTCTTCTTTGGACGCTCTCGCTTCTTCTCTGGACTCTCTCATTTCTTCAGACGCTCTCACTTCTTCTTTGGACGCTCTCACTTCTTCTTCGGACGCTCTCACTTCTTCTTTGGACGCTCTCACTTCTTCTTCTGTTGCTCTCACTTCTTCTTTCGACGCTCTCACTTCTTTGAACGCTCTCACTTCTTTGGACGCTCTAACTTCTTCGGCTGCTCTCACTTCTTCTTTGGACGCTCTCACTTGTTCTTTGGACGCTCTCATTTCTTCAGACGCTCTCACTTTTTCTTTGGACACTCTCACTTCTTCTTCGGGCGCTCTCACTTCCTCTTCGGTCGCTCTCACTTTTCTTTGGGCGCTCTCACTTCTTCTTTGGTCGCTCTCACTTCTTCTTCGGACGCTCTCACTTCTTCTTCGGTCGCTCTCACTTCTTCTTTGGACGCTCTCACTTCTTCTTTGGACGCTCTCACTTCTTCTTTGGACTCTCTCACTTCTTTGGAAACTCTCACCTCTTCTTCGGACGCTCTCACTTCTTCTTTGGACGCTCTAGCTTCTTCTTTGGACGCTCTCATTTCTTCAGACGCTCTCACTTCTTCTTTGGACTCTCTCACTTCTTCTTTGGACGCTCTCGCTTCTTCTTTGGACACTCTCATTTCTTCAGACGCTCTCACTTCTTCTTTGGACGCTCTCACTTCTTCTTCGGACGCTCTCACTTCTTCTTTGGACGCTCTCACTTCTTCTTCGGTTGCTCTCACTTCCTCTTTCGACGCTCTCACTTCTTTGGACGCTCTCACTTCTTTGGACGCTCTAACTTCTTCGGCTGCTCTCACTTCTTCTTTGGACGCTCTCACTTCTTCTTTGGACACTCTCACTTCTTCTTCGGGCGCTCTCACTTCTTCTTCGGTCGCTCTCACTTCTTCTTTGGACGCTCTCACTTCTTCTTTGGTCGCTCTCACTTCTTCTTCGGACGCTCTCACTTCTTCTTCGGTCGCTCTCACTTCTTCTTTGAACGCTCTCACTTCTTCTTTGGACGCTCTCACTTCTTCTTCGGTCGCTCTCACTTCTTCTGTGGACGCTCTCACTTCTTCTTTGGACGCTCTCACTTCTTCTTTGGACGCTCTTACTTCTTCTTTGGACGCTCTCACTTCTTCTTCGGACGCTCTCATTTCTTCAGACGCTCTCACTTCTTCTTCAGGCGCTCTCACTTCTTCTTCGGACGCTCTCACTTCTTCTTCGGTCGCTCTCACTTCTTCTTCGGACGCTCTCACTTCTTCTTTGGACGCTCTCACTTCTTCTTTGGACGCTCTCACTTCTTCTTTGGTCGCTCTCACTTCTTCTTTGGACGCTCTCACTTCTTCTTCGGACGCTCTCATTTCTTCAGACTCTCTCACTTCTTCTTCAGGCGCTCTCACTTCTTCTTTGGACGCTCTCACTTCTTCTTCGGACGCTCTCACTTCTTCTTTGGACGCTCTCACTTCTTCTTTGGTCGCTCTCACTTCTTCTTCGGACACTCTCACTTCTTCTTTGGACACTCTCATTTCTTCAGACGCTCTCACTTTTTCTTTGGATGCTCTCACTTCTTCTTTGGACGCTCTCACTTCTTCTTCGGTTGCTCTCACTTCTTTGGACGCTCTCACTTCTTCTTCGGTTGCTCTCACTTCTTCTTTGGACGCTCTCACTTCTTCTTCGGTTGCTCTCACTTCTTCTTTGGATGCTCTCACTTCTTCTTTGGACGCTCTCACTTCTTCTTCGGTTGCTATCACTTCTTCTTTGAACGCTCTCACTTCTTCTTTGGATGCTCCCACTTCTTCTTTGGACGCTCTCACTTCTTCGGTTGCTCTCACTTCTTCTTTGGACGCTCTCATTTCTTCAGACGCTCTCACTTCTTCTTTGAACGCTCTCACTTTAGTTCTCCGCTCGCGCTCCCTTTCTTTTGGTTCGTTCCAAATCTCCCTTTTCAAGTACTGAAAAGGGCTTTACAAGTAGCGGGATGTTGTCCGGAGAAAAGAATGCTTTACGTCGTAGTTTACAGCTTGATTGCGATATTTGCACCTTCCAGTCCAACACATCTGACTTCAGCAGGCATTATTGAGGACCAGGTTAGCCTTCCCTCTTCAATCCCTTCTCATTATCTTGTCTGCTTTGTTGCAGCCTGTTGTCCAGGACCACAGCGATGAGGTGTAGAATAGTCTTGACAGCTCTAGTTCGCTGGCCCTGACGCTAGCAGTCTTCTATGGATCTCTTACCACGGTAGCTCGTGTACTACCTTGATCCAAAATGTCCTAATATGGACCAGGGCCAAAGAAAGAAGACAGGCAAAACGAATGTTATATATTCAATTATGTCTATATCGTAAAGACAAAACACTTTGAATGGTTAAAATAAAATGGAAAGTGCTGCCGTAGACCATGAACAAATTCAAGAACTTGGCAGCAACAGACACAAATCGAAATACCGAAACCACTGGAGTAAAATGGGTTAAAGGACAACATAATAGTGTTTTTGTGTGACTGCACGCAAATCCTAGAGGCCACACAAAAGGGTACATGAGATAACATGAGAAGAAAAGTGATATATCAGCTAAAACAACTTGCAGACTATAATAACATTACTCTCTATTGAATACCATCTCATTAAGGCATATCGGGGAATAATACGGTAGATAGACTAGTCATTGAGGACAGACTAGCCAGTGAGAGGGGAGATTCAGACTAATAAGGTGGGAGGGCAGTTATTGAGGGCAGACAGACTATCCAGGGAAGGCAGACAGACTAGCCAGGGAAGGAGGGTAGACAGACTAGCCAATGAGAGGTGGGCAGACAGACTAGCCAAGGAGAGGTGGGCAGACAGACTAGCCAGGGAGGGTAGACAGACTAGCCAGGGAAGGAGGGCAGACAGACTAGCCAAGGAGAGGTGGGCAGACAAACTAGTCAGGGAGGGTAGACAGACTAGCCAAGGAGAGGTGGGCAGACAGACTAGCCAGACAGGGTAGACAGACTAGTCAGGAATGGGGGGGGGGGCAATCCGAATAAACAGAGAGGACAGACAGACTAGCCAACAGTTGGAGTAAGGGGAGGGCAGACATACTAGCCAAGAGGGAAGGACAGACAAAATAGCATAGGAGAGCAGACATACTAGCCAGTGAGAGCAGACAGACTGACCAAGTAGGACAGACAAGAAGAACAATTCACCACCCAATGTCACTGCGAGAAGTTAGGGCACACACCCAAAACAAATATAAACAACTGTGAGAAAGCAAACAAGACCTCATCAGCAGACATAACAGGAAACAGTATACCACAACTTAACGCCTTAGAACTGGTCATTGTTGACTAAATGCACACATGCACAACATGAAAGCAGCACAGACTGCACAATGGGCGTATCATAAAGGGTCCCAGATACCAACACGATCTTAAAAACATGCCTACTGCATCAAAGCGCCCTTGAGAAGGAAGATCTGACCCGAAGAAAGAAACATGGGAGTCAAACTCTGAGGAACTATTAGGGACCTCCAACTGATGTGTCACTTTATTGAGAAGGTCCATCTGGTGGCATAAAACCCAAGCATACGAAATCGAAGTCATAGAACAATAAGACATATTTTAAATGTTCGCCACTAATGTAATACTTCTTTTTCTCTTCTTCTCCTACTTTCTTTCATCTTCTTTATTTTTCTTCTTCGTTCGTTCTAAAACTCGCGCTACCAATCACTGATAAGGACTAGCATAGATAAGGACTAGCATAGATAAGGACTAGCATAGATAAGGACTAGGATAGATAAGGACTAGCATAGATAAGGACTAGCATAGATAAGAGGTAGCATAGTGTATTCCGGAGAATGGAACGCGTTGTATCATAGTTTACAGCTTCACTGCGACATTTGCACCTTTTAGTCCGACACATCCGACTCCAGCATGACATTTTCGTACACCCGTTCGCCTTTCCCCTTCGACCACTTCTCCTTACCAAGTCTAACCTGTTACATCCTGTTATCCAAGACCACCACGTATAGGTGGAGTAAGATCTTGGTAACACTGGGTCACTGACTAGCAGCCATCTTTGAGTCGCTGACCTTAGATGCTCATGCACTGATCAGCATCTTAATCCCCATTTTAACAAAATCGAAGAGCGTAGTCTGACAGCCATTTTGCTTAGGCCGGATCAGTGACCTCTGGTAGTCTTCTTCTTCTTCTTCGTACGCTGTCAGACGTCAACCTGTAACATCTGGTAGTGATTACGTTTCTGTTTCTACGAATCGATGTTACTGCACTCCGGGCATACCCATAGGTGCTCAGTCTCTCTCGTCAAATGGCGTAAGGTATGGATGCTGATGGTCCCTGTAGCTCGCTGGTTGTACATTCTCCTGCGCCGTCCTCTCATACGCCCCACTCCGCTCGAACCTCGTTTATTGTCGAAACTCTGCAGTCTGTGGATTGCTGCTTCATCTATTGCGGTGTCCCCATCCAGCAGGCGGTCATTGGTTGATTTCAAAATATCATTTCTATCCATCACCAATGTGCCCATGATGGGAGCCCGTGAAGCCAAAATGTCAGCTCTTTCATTGCCCTGAACCCCGGCATGAGCAGTACAGTAGATCCAGGTCAGCGCCTGGAGGTTTGAGGCCTCAACGGCAGCTATCCACTCGCACCTAAGCCATCACATCTGTACTTTCTTAAAAACGGCTTGCGCGTCTGTCACGATGACTGCCCTTGTTATAGAAGTCTCAGATATCCATTTCAGTGCTGAGGTCACTGCTTCGGTCTCCATTCTCATACTGTATGCCCTACTGCGCTCATCAACGACCTCTCCTGTCACTCTAGACGAGAAACCCCAGCCTGATGTCCCACTGCGCACGACTGATCCGACGGATCAGTGATTACGTAATATCTGCAAGAGGTCTTTTACAAGTACTGTAGCTGGGGGCCGGGCGCTTGCTGCTCGTCGAGGGGCGGGGGTAATTGTTTAGATAGGGAAAGTGTGCTGATGTCATTGACATTAATATCCATTGAGGAGTTTGTTTTTTGGTTACCGGGGAAACTTATGAAATATTATATTAGGGCGGTTAAAGGTCAGGTGGACCGATTTGATATTCTGTATGGAGAGTTGTGTCTAGAAGAGGATTCAGGGCATGATCGAGTGAGAGGTAGTGTGTGATGAATTGAGAGTGAATGAGCGAAATAATGGTGGTGGGGGGGGGGTGGTGTTGGGGGGGGGGGGGGGGGGTTGGCGGGGGGGGGAGGAGGAGGGGTAATAGGAGGAAAACTAAATGTCGAGAGGGAGACAACGAAATGAGAGTGCGAGAGAGAAAGGGTGGGGGGGGGGGATGAAGATGGAGAGGGAGAAAGAGATAGGAGGAGAATGAGAGAAAAAGAAATAAATGAAGAGAACGTATGGGAACAGGAGAAAGAGAGGGATAATGGTAGAGGACAACGGCAAAGTGAGTGAGAGTAAGACAAACAATACGAGGCGAGAAAGACTTGGAAAGAAAGAAAAAAAGAAAGAATGGAAGGACTACAGGAAAAAAGAAAGAAAGAATGTAGAAAAGAGGATGCAGAAAAACTGTTAAAGGAGGAAAACAAAGAAGCGGAGGTAGACAACAAAAAAAACAGTGGCAGAGGGAAATAATGGAGAGGGCACGACATTAACGAACAGACTAAGAGCGAGACAGAAAAACTGACAGAGAGGGATGGACAGAGTGAGAGATGGAGCGGGAGAGCGAGGGCTGGAGCGAGAGAGCGAGGGAGGGAGCGAGAAAGTTTCATACATAGGCTGCAAAATATAAAGATAGAGAATGGAAGAAAAGGAGCATGAAAGGCGAAGACGGAAAGATAAATAAAGTGGGAAATATCATGGCAAAGAAGTATAATAACAAACAGCATTTTATGTACATACAGACATACATACACACATACGTATATACATACAGAAACAGACAGACATACATATAGACATACATACATACATATAGACATACACACAGACATATATACATACATACATACAGACATACATACATACATACATACATACATTCATACATACATACATACATTCATACATACATACATACATACATACATACATTCATACATACATACATACATACATACATATATACATACATATATACATACATACATTCATACATACATACATACATACATACATACATACATACATACATACATGCATGCATGCATGCATGCATGCAGGCAGGCAGACAGACAGACAGACAGACATACATACATACATACTAACATACAAACAGACAGACAGACATGCACACATACAAACATATAGACATACAAACAGACATACATAAAGACATACATGCAGACATACATACTTACAGACATACATATATATAGACATACCGACATACATACATATAGACATGCATATAGACATACATACATATAGACATACATACATACATACATACATACATACATACATATAGACAGACATACATACATACATACATACATGCATGCATGCATGCATGTATCCATGCGGGCAAACAGGCAGGCAGGCAGGCAGACAGGCAGGCATGCACGCACGCACGCAGGCACGCACGCACACAGACAGACACACATACATACATACAAAACATGTGTTCGAGCACACGTACTGGTAAGTCAGTAAGTAGGTCACAAACGGATATGGGATTATTCATAAATGCAGTTTTTAGCTTTTAAAGATGCAATTAGATGGCATCAACACCCAGCTTTATGATTGCTCTATGTAGCAAACGCATGCACGTGCGCACTCGAGTTATAAAATTGCGTTTTGTGCTCACAAAGGTCGCAATCAAAGAAAACAACAGCGTGTGGTTTGATAATAATACTTTCTGAAAAGAATGTTCATAAAAAATGCTTCCTATTTACAGTGAAAAGTGATATTCGCGTAAATGGGTGCAGGACTGGGTCAATCCATTTCCTCTTTAACGCTGAAAAATTGCTGGTGTAACCCGACCTAGGCGTCCTGCCTCTGTCCTGTCCTGTGGTGGATGGGGAAGATATTTAAAGCAGACACGGGAGGAATGATAGACAATGGTAGCAACTGTAATAGGATGTAAACATAATAATAATGTTCGGTTATGCGTCTAAGGTCCGTTACGTCGTTCGGCAACACCCATGAGCCACAGCTGCGGCGTGGTTCCTGACCTCGTGCAGGGATGAAAAGGAGGTTGACATTTGCTGGAGCATTACTGTGCGGGGGGGGGCCTCTTCTGCGCCTCCAGCCGGTCAGGGGAAGACTTTTTGGCGCTGAGGAACATGACCGAACGAAGAAACTCGTCATCGGTTAAGTGTTTCTAAGATTGGGTGGTGGCCTGTTTTAGCAGAGACCTTCGTGTTGTGGATGTAGTCATACCATTGGGTGCGCAGATACGCCGCTGGTTGCGCATGTTAAAGGCTTCCAGTCTCGACATTTCATGTTTCAGAAGTTTCCATGTTTCGGAGGTATAAAGTAGGACTGGGACCACTCAGGTCTGGTGAATGCGGATTTAAACAGGGTAAACCGAATGTCTAGAAAATGTGCTCACGTTTTGGACTTAGACAACAGACTGATGACAACAAAATAATCCAATGGTACACTGAAAAACCAATGGGGCTGCACTGGTGCACTGAAAAACAAATGAATCTGCACTGGTGCACTGAAAAACCAATGAATCTGCACTTGTGCACTGAAAAACCAATGAATCTGCACTGGTGCATTGAAAAATCAATGAATCTGCACTGGTGCATTGAAAAACCAATGAATCTGCACTGGTGCACTGAAAAAACTAATGGGACTGCACTAGTGCACTGAAAAACCAATGGGGCTGCACTAGTGCACTGAAATCCAATGGGGCTGAACTGTTGCACTGAAAAACCAATGAAGCTGCACTGGTGTACTGAAAAACCAATGGGGGGGGGGCTGCACTGATGCACTGAAAAACCAATGGGGCTGCACTGGTGCACTGAAAAACCAATGGGGAGGGTGGGCTGCACTGATGCACTGAAAAACCAATGGTGCTGCACTGGTTTACTGAAAAACCAATAGGGCTGCACTGATGCACTTAAAAACAAATGGGCTGCACTGGTGCACTGTAAAAGCGATGAGAAAGACACACAGAGAGAGAGAGAGAGAGTGGGAGAGAGAGGGAGATGAGATAAAAAGACCAAGACAGAAACGTCAAGATCACAAATGAGAGCAACTACTTCAAACAGTAAAGTTCTTAGTCGACCTGTACTTCTACAGAGGCAGATGCTTCCATGCAGGATCCTGCTCTGGTAAGAGCTAGATTTAGCCGGGAGAAATATTTCAAACACTGGAGCAAAGTAGAATCGCAGCCTGTTAGGCGCCGTCTACGCTGCTCTAAACAAACCACTTAACCATGGCCGGTGTTCTTAGTCGACCTGTACTTCTACAAAGGCAGATGCTTCCATGCAGGATCCTGCTCTGGTAAGAGCTAGATTTAGCCGGGAGAAATATTTCAAACACTGGAGCAAAGTAGAATCGCAGCCTGTTAGGCGCCGTCTATGCTGCTCTAAACAAACCACTTAACCATGGCCGGTGTTATGCCATGTCACACAGTTAGTCGTCTCTTACGACATGCTCTCTGTGGGCCCGAGTGGTCCGCCGGGGTATTTGTGTATTACAAGAATAACAACAGTACAGTTGGATGTGTAACAGACAGGTCTAGGAAAATACCTAATGAAAATAAAACACGGCAAACGTCACAAACGGTCGGTGAATAACAAAAGAAAATACTAGAATAATGGGCCAAAAGCAAACAACGGAACTCACACCAGTAGCACAAATAACTGGGACATACAATCTGACACCTTTGTCACATCCCATCTCAATGTAAAATGGTTCGAATCTTTATTGTTCATGGTCTCGAATTTGGCACGTTCTGGGGGGCACAACTGACACTATACAGACTCCTCAATAAGGTCTGTCTGTCTGGTCTTTTGGGAACAACCTACAATATTTTTCGAGGGCAAAATTAATCTGTTTGATAGCGTCCATGAAATGTTCATCTGAGTAGTACCCGGTGAGGAGGGGAGAATATAACGACCGTAACCTGACATAAAAAGTAGTTAAGTGAAATAACAGATGGATGTCCATGACGCTAGCAGCCTCGTCATGCGTCAGGAAATACTTCTTCTTTTCCTCCTTATTCTTTTTCTTTTTTTTTTCTTCTTCTGCTTCTTCTTATATTACTCTTTGAATCATGCGATTAATTGACTCAATTCAATCCTCATATTAATTCATTATATTGGGGAGAGGCAACTTATGTTTGATCAGGCACAACATACTGATAGAACATGCTAGGCAGGCCCAGGTAAAATGTTGTGACTAAGATCCTGACTTTAATTCCACATTGGTCTCCTTAGAAACGAGCTGTTTTCATGGCAGCCTGGATAACTAAGCATGGGTTCGAAGTGGTCCTCGTAGTAGTGAGCGAAACGTAGAGGAAGACAAGCGTTGCGCAGCAGCCTATAGGACTAAGATCTACCGTCAACAGAACACTCGGAATGTAAGGAAAGCTACTACAACCCGCCTCTATATTATGTTTTAGGGCGCACAAAAGAGTAGACATACTCATAGTGGGCATTAAACAAAATCATTTCATTTTATTAATTCACCTTTTCAATTTACTCTATTCTTTCCCATTCATGCTTTTTTATTCATTTAATTAATTTTTTTAATTCATTATATTAATGTTTTGAATTCACTTGTAATTCTTTATAATAATTCAGTGGATTAATGTATTTTAAAATTAAATGCTCTAATTCGTTGTATTAATTAATCCTATTTATCCATTCTATTAAATACCATTTAAGTTAATATATTTATTAATTCTTTAAATAATTAATTAATTAATTAAATCTACTAATTATATTAACTCATTCCATTAATTAGCTCTTCTAATTCACTCGACTCATTCTAAAAATGTACTCTATTTATTCATTTAATTAACTCATTCTATTAATTAACATCATTCTAATTCATTCTATTTATTCACTCAACTTATTCATTCTATTAATTCACTCTTCTAATTCATCCTAGTAATTCACTCAACTTATTCATTCTATTAATTCACTCTAATAATTCACTCTACTAATTCATTCTATTAATTCACTGTAATAATTCATTCTATAAGCTCACTCTATTAATTAATTCTTCTGATTCGCACTGTTAATTAACTAGCAGGCCTGTTCTATCAATGTCACACACAAACACATTTATGAAGAATTCACAACTACAACGGTATACTCGATTACTTTAGCCCAGGCATCTGCAGTGGTCTTGCCATACTTCGTATGCGGATACAAAGATGATGATAATCGTAATCGTCATCTGGTAGGCCAGTCCAAAGATTGGTTGCAAGGTTATCTGAGTATTTCTATCCGTTCGACACTATCATCTGATAGATCCGGACTGGTTGTAAGTATGTCGGGGTAAGTCTCTCAATTTGACACTGTGCGCTGGTAGATCCGTCTTGAGACTGGTTGTAAGGTTGTTTGAGCATAACTCTTCATTTGACCCTATCATCTTAAATATTTGTCCTAAGACTGGTTGTAAAGTTGTCCAAGCATGTCTCTCCATTTGACCCTATCATCTACAGTTTTTACAGCTAATATTATAACATGAAAATTCTATAGCCATTAAAAGTAACCAGAACTCGAGTAGTAAATAGGTAAGCAACTTAGAAGCAATTTATTTTTCCCGAACCGGCAGGAAATTTCTGCGAACCAGCAGCGGTACGATGACCAGCTGTTGGTAATCACCGACCTAGATTGTAAAGTGCGAGACCAGGACACGGGAAAGCGATCTTTATTTCCCAGCCATATAAATTCTCCCAATCGAGCTCACAGGTGGGGATCACATCTGTTCATCCCTCCCTCTCTCTTCTTACCTCACTCTTGTTTCATTTGACTCTTTCCTACAGTCACATTCTTGCACAATTTTCACACGCGCTCTCAGGGTGAGGCCCTTCCATTGCACTTTGGCTGGGCTGGCTTCTGAGAGCGCACAAACTTAGCATAGGTACATACAGACGCACACATACATCCAAGCACTGGTTTATGCGTCTCAAAATCGCCCAGTTGACTACGGTATAGGGTGAAATAGGGGCGCCTCCGCCAGTAGAAACTAGTGAAGCAAACACATATAATAAAATTAAAAATTTAAAAAGTGGGGATGAAGGCCGTTTTGATAGTCTGTTTTTGCACGGTTATTGTTCTGTGTGTATATTCCGTACGTTACTTTTGGGACAAAATAACAACTTTATTGGATTATGATATGACAAGGTAACACAGGAACGATAGATCACGATATGAAACATGAAATTAACTGACTGCGAAGAGCCGTGCGAACGACAATAACATTATTTTGTCTCAAAATTAACAATACATAATTATGACTTATTTTTCTTGTTACTCACATTTGATCGGCGCATGACATGGAAAAGTCAGATCGAGAGAAACCGAATGAGAGCCAGAGAAAGAATGGCAATCATGAGGAAACTTGCTGGCACAAGCTGGGGAGCAGACGAAAGTATTCTAAAGAAACTGTACACTGGAAGAGTGAAACCAGTTCTCGAGTATGGCATTGCGGCATGGGCAAAAGCAGCAAAGGCGAACTTTCACAAAATTAGCAAACTCCAAAACCAAGCCATGAGAGTTATAACAGGAGGCATGAAGTCAACGCCAATTGTAGAACTGGAAAAGATTACAAATCTGCAATCCATGACCGATAGAAGAGACTGCCAAGCCCAGCAGCAAGCAGAAAAACTCAGAAGACTGACTGACCATCCAATGCATAAGAGACTAAATAATTTTGGAAATGGGAAACTAAAGCGGAGAAACTTTGCAGAAATAGCCAAATCAAAGATGAACGAAGACCCTATGAACGCATTAACAACATCAAAGCCCATCCCTACTGTACGCAAACCTACCTAAAGGAAGCATATATTTTCAGATGTGGCAGAAAATATAGCAGGTATTCGAAAAAAAAAAGAAGAGACATAACTCTGCGGTACATAACGAAAAACTACCCAAGCATGGACTGGACCCATGCATGCACCGACGGCTCTGTAATAAACACAACACAGAACGGAGGGGCAGGGGTATTCCTGAGCCTACCAAATGGTAGAAAAACAACACTATCAGTGGCAACTGGAAAATACTCAAGCAATTTCAGAGCGGTGGCACAGCCACTGAGGGATGCAGTTGAAGAAATGGTGACATGCAAAAGAAATGAAAGCCATATAGTCCTGCTTACAGATGCCCTCGCCGTAGTCATAGCACTAAAAAGCCAGAAAAATACTGAACTCAATGATTTAAGAGCAGTACTCTGTCAACTATGCCACCAGTCCGCACCAAAAAGAATAGTGGTACAGTGGGATCCATCCCACTGTAACATCCAAGGCAACCAGGAGGCAGACAGACTGGCAAAAGAAGGTGCAAAACTGCCACAACCAGATACTAGTATGACATACGAAGAGTCCAAAAGGCTTATTAGAGCTAGATATATGACAAAATGGGAAACAGAACATACTGGCTACACAAAAAACGATGCCTATTACCAGTTGAACAGAAGAGAGCAGGTCGTGGTCGTCAGACTTCGCACAGGCCCCAATAGACTGAGGTACCATCTATTCAGTAAATGTAAGATAGGTGGCACTGACGAATGCACCTGTGGTACCGGGAAAATGACCGCTGAACATTTGCTGCAAAACTGCCCGAGATACGAGGATCAGAGAAAGCAGATGTGGCCATCACCAGTGGCAACACTAGACAAGCTGTATGGCAGTGTCGACAGCCTCAGGATGAACGCTGCTTTTTTTCGAAAAAATACAGGTTGACGTCTGACAGCGTACGAAGAAGTAGAAGAAGATTCTTGTTACGGTGCACTCTGTACAAGCTGTCGCCCTAGACAAGGACATTGGAATCGAATATATTTTAAGGGAAACTTGGTAACGACATGTATAGAATATATTGACAGTCGAAGAATTGAATGGTTTTGACAATAATGCCTCATGAAACAGTGCTGTGTATTGTGTTTTGCGACTTATCGTCATGTGCATACGACTTCAGAACACATTTCTAAATGGGTATACTCAAATGGAGCGTATAGCCTGGTGGATATTGAGCTGGCTCGATAAGGCTGGAATTACACTGCGCCAGGGTTCGAAATTACCGACGACCAGAAACAAATTAGGTCGTGGTTCGTTCATGGTACGACCGCTGCTCGAGTCAACCCAGCTGTAAATGGGTACCTGACGTATGAGTTGGGAAATGTATGAAAAGCATTGAAGGGAACTTGGCAACCTACCTTACACAGGCTGCGGATTAGTCCTTCAAGAGTTGCCATGGGACTGACCTTTACTTTCCTTCACATTTACATTTTGGTCGACTTGAACGTGTAATGGACCAAAACATTGAGCTTACATTTGAGCAAAAATCTGAACGTTGAAGACTATTAACTAGCAAATATAAAAGCACCGAAGCAGCTCATTCCTGCAAGATAAGAACGGCTCGGACGTCAATAAAATTATTCTAGCCGTAAAGAAAACGTCATAATAAGGTCGGCCATCATATTTCTTCCGCTAATTTCAGCCATTAACGGCAAATTGGGGCCAAGCCCTTGTTGCTGTCATAAGGTTAATGGCCGAGAAACAATTGGAGGGTTCTACGTTAGTGGAGCGAGACACGATACATACATTTCTAGAGAATGATGTGCTGAAAAGGTTAAACTTTGATCGGCAGGTGAACAAGGCGGAGTAAAAGAAGAAGTGAAATGAGGGCAAAAAGAGGAAGAAAAAGATAGAAAAGTAGCAGAAAGAAAGAAAGGAAGAAATAAGGGGATTAAAAGAAAGAGGAGAAAGCATAGATACATAGATAGATCGAAGATGGAAAGCTAACCCGGTAACAAAAATGTTGTGCTGAAGACGGATGTGTCGGACCAAAAGTAGCAAATAACGCAGTCAGGTTGTACACTACGACACAGGGTATACTTTTTTTCTGACTACTTGCAAAGTCATTTTCAGGACTTGACAGCCGGATTTTGAGAACGAATAAGGAGAAATAACAAGCTAAAGGGAATGAGCACATATGGGTCTGTCTGGAGTACAGTAACGTTGAATGAGAACATAACAGAACAGAACTGACTCTGTTGTTCTCTCTTGGTGTGTATTTTAATAAGTTTCTGCTGTATATGTATCTCTATATCCTTGTCAGTCGTGGTTCAGTGACCACGCTAGGACAAAAACAAAAACAAAATAAAACTCACGTTTCAGCCACAAGACCTTTATCAGGGACCAATTTAAACCAAAACAACTAACAAATCACATTAATATCGAGACATGGTTATGACTGTCGTGCATTTTTGTTTTAATAGCTACCCACTGAAACCGTTTTGTATCGTCATCATGTCTTTATTTGTTGTTGTGGTTTAGTTGTTCTCGTTTGTTTGTTGGCCCAGACGATAGACACGTGGCCATTACGTCTGTATGTTTTGAGTTTGTCCTGGTGCTGTTACTAAGCCATTACTGACATGGTTTTATAATGTTTGGTCCATCAGTACCCCATCAGTTTCAATTTATTTATTCCCTGGTACTTTTTTGACAGATATCGACATACAAACGCATTATCATCTTCAGCATCTTCTTCTTCTTCTTTTTTCCTCTTAATCTTTTTCTATGCCTCCCTCTAATTCTCCTTCTTTGTTCCCTTATTTTTCTTCATCGTTTTATGTTTGTTATTCTTCTTTCTCTTTCCCATCTTCTTCTTTTCTTTTTCTTCTTTTTCTATTTCTTCTTCTTCTTCCTCTTCTTCATCTTCTTCTGCGTCGTCTTCTTTTTCTTCTCCTTTAATTGCTATTCCTTCTTCTTTTCCTTTTCTTTCTCCTTCTGCTGATTCTTCTGCTCATCTTCGTTCTTTTTCTTCTTCTTCTCCTTCTCATTCTTCCTCTCTTTCTCCTTCTTCTTTGCTCCGTCTTCTTCCTTCTCTTTTTACTCCTTCTCATTTTTCAACTCTACTCCTTCTACTCCTTCACCTTCTACTTCTTCTCCGCCTTTTTCTCCTTCTTCTTTTTATTCTTCTTCTCGTTCGCCATGTTTTTATTATGTCTACACGCGATGGCCAGGTCTCTGTATAAAGGTTGATGTTGTGAAATGTTCTTTAAGGCTTCCAGTCATATTTTCTGTGGAGATTCGTCTCTGTCGATCAGTGCTAAGTACTCAATTGCCTAAACATATCACAGATTCGCAGAATATGTTCGGCTCTCTTTGCTGCTTATCCACATGCAGATATGGTTGACTATGCCCATTTGAGCATGTATCAGTGGTCATTCACTCTGAGGGATCAAGATGCTGAGCAGCGCATGGGCTGCAGTGGTCAGCGACTCATAGTTGACTGCTAGCGTCAGAGCCGGCGAACCAAAGCTGCCAAGACCCTTCTACACCTCCACGCCGTGATCCTGGATAACAAGCTGCATCAGTGCTGACTGGCTAAGAAGAAAGGATCGAAGAGGGAATGATATCCCGGTAATAAAAAATGTTTGCTGAAGTCGGATGTGTTGGGCCGAAAGGTGCAAATATCGCAGTCAAGCTGTTAACTACGACACAACGCATTCCGGTCTCTGGACTACATTCTGCTACTTTCAGTGTTTGGTAGCGGGAGATTGAGAATGAACGAAGCCAAGCCATTCACTCTGATATGTCCCACTGTCATTGGAAACAGGAACACTTGCTCTGCCCGATCAAGACAGTGATAGTTGTCTCTCGTCCGGTCGACTATAATGATGGCTTGGATACGGGTCTTACTCGCCTCAAAAATTATTGTTTCTTGTGGCGTTAAGTTTGTCTAAGTCATTTTCAACCTCTTACAGTATATCTTCTTCTTCATCGATCAACTGATGCTATGATTCTAGTCCTGTGAGCGTCACGAATGAGACTGTGCGTTTCAGGTCTTCGCCGGTCCCCTACAGCTTTTCAAGCATGGTCCCTCAGCCAGGCCAGACTGTCTACCTTTGGTCTGCATAGGTAGGGCATTCTTGCATAATTTACTCTGGTGTTTTTTTTTGGTGCTCCACAATCGCACGTGGCAGTGTTTCTGAGACCCATTCTGTGGAGGTGGGCCTTGAGTCTAAAATGTCCCGTTCGGAGTCTAAAGATCTTTGTCAGCCCATATCTACCAAGTTTGTCTATGCTGTCATTTTCTGGCTTGTATACTTTGTGCTGTTCTCTCCATTCTGTCCTCGTGGATCGTTTGATGAGTGTCTTTGCTTCATTATAGCTATGTGGATTTGAAATCTGCTTTCGTCACTTCCGGCTTTTGCGAGCTCATCTGCTTTCTGGTTTCCAGGTATCCCACAATGGGCCGGAATCCATTGTAGGACTAAAACTATCTGTTTTTTGAGACATCAATCATATGTTGTATTTTATTTCATGTGAGAGTCTATCTTGTTTGTGGCTTGACAGTATATCACCCTTGAGTGCTTAGAACACTGACATTGCATCGGTAAGAAAAACAAACCGCTGGCATTGGCTTGTTGTGTTGTTTATTATTTCTGCAGTCCACATACATATATACAAACTGATATGATGAAATATAACCAGCTTCCAGAACCTTCGTGTCGGTTATTGCTCGCAAAGGTCGTTCTTTCAACCAAGAATGGAGTAATTTTTAAAAATCCCAAGACGTTAGTTAACTAGATAACTCTAGTGTGTAGCCATTTTGTATTCCTATAAAAACTGAAATATGAATTTGTCTTTCAGTGCAACAGCAAAACCTTGCACAAATCTACATAGACTGTTGTATAGACGGCCGCTCTAAATGTCATGTACACAAACATAATTGTTTGTCTGTCGTCTATGTATAATTTGAGTAGAGAAATCGTTTGAGGAAGCGACAACTGTAATATTCTAAAGATGCGAGCATGCATATATTAATGTGCAATGTTGTTTGCAATATGTGCCAGTGTGTGCATATGCATACACATATTTATATATATTTATATGAGGCGTGTTCAAATGAAAAAGGACCTAACTGCACTAAGTGAACATACGGACAATGCGCATGATGAATGACGTCACTTCTGATCTAAACAGCACATACCAATCGTCAAGTTTGCAAAATTTCATTATCTTTGGACTCAAAGTTTTCCCAGAAGACCGTTGAAAACCATGGCGGGTGTGATAAGGAATCCGTCCAGAGTTGATAAGCGAGCAGTGATTTGATTTATAACATCCGAAGGATGTCAACCAGTTGACATTCATCGCAGAATGCAGGCAGTGTATGGTGGCAAGTGTGTCGAAGACAACAGTGAAGAACTGGACAACGATGTTTAAAGAAGGTCGTGAGTTAACGAAATATTTTCTGAGACCAGGTTAGGCGCATATTGTTGCCTTAGAAGATGACATCGCCAAAATTGATGCAGCGATTCGGGTCACCATAAATTGAAATATATATCTTATTCTCAGTCGACCTATACTTCTAAAGGGGCATAAGCACTTATGTAAGTCCCCTCCCTGATGTGGGCTGGATGTAGCCACAAGGAGGATGTTCTGCTTAGCGGCTAGGCTCGAGCAGCTTTTTACCCCACTATGAAGGGCGGTTAACTGATGTGCGAGTCCATCATAATAGACTCAAACATTATAGCAAAGTAGACCTGCAGCTTGTTAGGCGCCATCTAGGCTACTCTTTAACAAACCACCTAACCACGGCCGGTGTTATGCCAGGTCACAAAGTTAGTCGTCTCTAACGACGTGCTCTCTGTGTGGCAGTGGTGTTATTCTTGTCCTTGTCATACACATACAACCCAGCAGTATACATTGTGACGTCATTTTAGGAGAACCACAGCAACAATGCTCCATCCCTTCCCTTCTCCACCACATCCCCCCCCCCCCAAACCCCCACCTCCCACAGAAAAAATAACAACAAAACAACAATAGAAGCAAAATGAAACGGATAATGAACTCTTCTTATGAAATATGAAGGCCCACGTTGGTGGACAAAGAAACAGGAGTGTGGAGCGAGGTGAAGGTATGAGGGAGTTTAATTAAGTAAGGGGTGAGGGGGGGGGGGATGAGCGGGTAAATTGTGGGAAATGGACGACAGCGAGAAGGGAACACGTTATCATTGTTAATCTTATTTTTCTTCTTTTATTTTGTTCAGTCGACAACCCGCCACTTAACGTCTTTTTTCAGGGCACACAAAAGAGTAACCTACTCATTATGGGCTTTCGCTAACAACAACCGGCGGACAGGTCATGTCCAGGCGTCTGCTAGTGTGTGTGCCGGTGTATGTGCGCGTGTGTGTGTATGTGCTTGTATCTGTGTGTGTGTGTATATATGTGTATGGGTGTGTATGTGTGTTACAATATGATTGGGTGTGTGTGAGGGTATGTGTGTTTATGTGTGCGTGTGTGTGTGTATGTATCTGTTTGTATGTGTGTGTTTGTGTGTTTATGTGTGTGTGTTTGTATGTGTATCTGTGTGTATGTCTGTGTTTGTGTGTGCATGTATGTATGTGTATGTATGTATGTACGTATGCATTTATATATGTCTTTCTGTCTATAGCATGTATCTGTCGGTCGGTCTGTCTGTCTTATCTATTTTATCTGTCTGTCTATCTGTCTGTGCGGGTGGGGGGGGGGGGGCGTGTTCTGGTTGGTTTTAGGATTGGGTGTGTGTGTGTTTGAACATGTCGTCTGCAGACGGCCCAAAACAAACGTCTGTTACAGAGGAAGGAGCAGAGAAGCTACACTTATCGGCAACAGAAAACCTAATGTGCAAACCGTGCAATAGAATATTCAATGCTCGCATTGAACTGATACGCCACATAAGACCCACCAAACACCGGACCGAAACATGACAGCCCGTGCAGAAACAAAACAATATAGAACACATACAACACGGATGAAGTCGGGGCGGGGGGGGGGGAGGAGGTTGTCATCGGCAACGATGGGTTATTATAATCTAAACAAATAGGAGAGGGTGTGGCCTTGTGGTTAGTGACACGTCTCACAATCCGAAGATACTGGGTTGGCCTTCTGGAATTGAGGAATGAGGCGAACGTCAAAACATTTTTTAAAAATATATATAAACATATACCAAGGTGTCACAGTTGTCTGAAGCAGACTGGCGTCTGACAGCGTACGAAGAAAAAAAGGAGAAGAATAAGAAGAGTATGAAGCAGGCGCAACTGGGGCACATTTGGCATCTTTATTGACGGTAGATGCCACAATCATCTTCGATCTGCGGATTACATAGTGTTCATCGCAGAGTCAGAAGCAGTAGCCAACCAAATGATGCAGCTACTCAATGGAGAGGACAAGAGAGCGGGCCTGGAGATGAATGTTTCGAAGGCCAACGTGTTGCGCAATCGCTTCGCCACTTGTGATCCAGTCTTCCTTGGCGAGGTAAGATTAGATGATGTCAACGAGCACTTCTATTTTGGACGTCTTCTCAATATGGAGAATAACCTGGAAACCGAACTGACAAGACGTCGCAGGGCGGATTGGGCAGCCTTGTCGTCCATTAACACGGTCCTGGACGGTTGTTATAGATGGCACATTGAGAGCCAGACCTCTCGTGAGAGACGCTTGGTCGGAATCACTCTCCGGAACCAAAGCCCGAGTTGCCTCTAAAGGATTACTTACCACGAACTGGACCGATGGCACAAGACAGGGTCCGCTGGAAACGAAATTGGGACCCGTGTCATCAGGATCAAGATCAAGATAAACATATATATATATATATATATATATATATATATATATATATATATATATATATATATATATATATGTATGTATGTATGTATGTATGTATGTATGTGCGTGCGTGCGCGCGGTGCGGTGCGGTGTTGTCATATGTTTATGTCCAGTATATGTCACAACGTAGACATCGTTCCAAAGCAAGCACTATCGTCGTAGAAGAAGTGTTAAGGATTGAATATTCACTGACCTGACGTGTGCATTTAGGTACTCGTTGTATTACCTTCTATAAATAAGTCATGTACTAATTTCCCGTTAGGTATTAGGCTGAACACTTCTTCAGGTTATCACCTTAGGAGAGCATTGACCGTCAACCAATCCGCTCAGAGCAGACATATCTTGTGATAGTTGTCCTACTTATTTCAAACTCCACCTGATGTCTCTATGTGCATTTCCTGTGTGTGGTTTGTCTTCCTTCACATCTTTCTTTCCCTGGGGGTTCCCTGACAGAGATTGTGTGATGATCGTGTGGCATATCCAGTGATACCTTCTTGAGACTTCAATTCTATCTGCTCTTGTTCTGTTTGCTCCCGTACGCTTTCGTTTGTAACCCTGTCACACATGAATTTGTTGAAAAACAACCTGTAATCTCTTAATTTTGAGTGTGGTCTACCGCCATGTTTCCGCTCCACTCAAAAGAACCGACTTCACGTCGAAGTTGAAAATCCTTAGCTTGGTATGCATTTTTATGATTTTTGATCTATAGGCACGGAGATTCTGACTAATGCGTATGTCTTCTTCTGTATAAAGAGTTGGCTGTGAGAAAAGAGGACTTTGTCTGCAATAAGCTAGCTTGATATCCCAGAATGGTGTCATCAGTAACAATAGACCACATCAAAGGTGTTTAAGAGACAAAAGCAGTTATTTTTTAAAAAAGCTAATTTGGATATGCTGATAAAAAATGTGAGCTTATCCAGATTTAGCATTCAAGAACCGGTGTGGAAGAGTGGGGTGTTGGCTCAGTAGGCTGATATCTACAACTTTCCAATGCACGCGACCGTGTCATTATCTGTTCTTTGGGGCGTGATCTTCTAGAGTCGGATATCCCTGATCGCCTATTGGATGACGTAATCTGTAACAGCTACTGCAACCACATAACGTGCTTGTCACCATTTGTGTGTTGTTTTATGTGAGGGGAGACGTACCGCCCAAGATGCTTCATGAATATTTTAACAGTGCGGATTATTTTTGCCGTGCTCGCCAGCAAATAACTTTGCCACCACAAAGACGATCCATTACGCCGATCATAAATAAAGCTTGCAGATTTGTTTTGACTGTCAGATCGGCGATCAAGACGAGTAAAGGACCCCACAGAGATGCTGTCAATCCTGTGCAATGACTCTGTGCTGCTTGCTAAACCAAAAATGCGTTTTGCGGTCCCAATGGTGTGAAGGGAACCGACAAATCATCTACATGACTGCTACTTGTGCATGACTCCTCTAAAGTGGTGGGGTATTGCTAACAAAAAAAAAGCGCAACTGACCTATCCAAATATCCCCTCTGCTATACAGCGAGTGCCTCACAGGGAAGGACTTCCTACGAAGGACCCACAATAATCTTATACCATGGATAATGAGGAAGAGAGTAAAAGATCTACACCAAGAAATCCTGATTCTGTGCCTATTGAAGAGGTCCTTTCTTGCCTATTGAAAAGGTCATGATTATGTGCCTTTTGAAGAGGTCCTGATTTCTTGCCTATTGAAGAGGTCATGATTCTGTGCCTATTGAAGATTCTGCACAGTCACATACAAGTATCGAGAATGAATAATCTAGTGAGAGATCTGAAATTGCCGAAAAATAAAACCAAACTTTTGGGGTCCAGACTGCAGCAATGGAATCTTATAGAAGAGACTGTCCATGTTTCGCGCTCGGTATAAAGATCTTCTTCCGTATTTAACAAGAACATATAACTTCATTGATTGCGTTGATTTAGTAAGCCTGATGGCAGCGCTACACATAAACTACACAGATGCATTTTGAATAATGTTCATTGATTCTTCCAAGTTGAGCTTAACAGCTATGCGGCTATATAATGGTAAGAGTTTGCAATCTCTTCAAATCGGGTATGCAGCCCACATGAAATAATAAATGTAATCCAACACGAAACAGCTGTTACACACCATTAACTACGGCAGATATAAGTGACAGATTTATGGTGACCTGAAGGTCATTGCCATTTTCATGGAACTACAGCAAGGCTACACTAAGTGTTGCTATTTCTTCTCTATGTGGAACATCCTAGCCAGGACTTCTCACTACAAGAAAAATAATTAGCCCCCAACGAAAAACAAGTCTTTGAAATTACACATTTTGCCGTCATCTAGATTGTTTCCCTGCTTTATTCGGTGCTGTCAGTGACGAGCATGGCGAACGATTTCATTGGGCATTTTTACACTCGAAAAAAAGGTACAATAAGAAATTGCATGCATCAATGTTAGCAGACTATTGTTGAACTCTTGTGGGAGATGCTCCAGAAACGCATTACAACTCTCAGCCAAAAGGACGGAACTGTGATTCATTTCCGCTATCAGCATTATAACATTTGCAATTGCGTAAAACTTGTTTTATAGATATTTTTAGTTTTTAATTAGAGCTAATCTGGTGTTTTAATGGCCATATTTATTGTCAGCAGCCCAGACAACATAAAGGTGACTCCATTCAATCTCAGATACACACAAAAATTCAAAATGTTGTTACCCATTGTTATGAAGCTAATGGTACCTCACGTCTCTCTTTGGATCTGCCACCTTGAGGTGTTTGGTTCAAATCCAGATTGTCTATTACTCCATTATCATTTCTATTGTCTGTGTATATTTTTAGTTCTCTTGTCTGTGTATATGTTTAGTTCTCTTGTCTGTGTATGTGTTTAGTTCTCTTGTCTGTGTATATGTTTAGTTCTCTTGTCTGTGTATATGTTTAGTTCTCTTGTCTGTGTATATGTTTAGTTCTCTTGTCTGTGTATATGTTTAGTTCTCTTGTCTGTGTATATGTTTAGTTCTCTTGTCTGTGTATATGTTTAGTTCTCTTGACTGTGTATATGTTTAGTTCTCTTGTCTGTGTATATGTTTAGCGAGTGCTAATAATATATTTCTCTCTGCTATTGTTAATCTGCAGTCATCTCGTGACATATTCTTTACAGCGCGTGAACACATCTCGAGTTCTGACAACACGACCTACTTCACACACGGACATCTTCAAACTTCCAGTAAAGTCCTGACCTCATCTTCTTCCAAAATGAGCCCATTCCTTCTTCCTAGGTCCAATGCCTTCTTCTATCTACCTATCCAAGCAATTTTGTATTTTTATATGACTGAAATAAACTAGCTTCTTCCTCGTGGTGTTATTTATAACCCATTTTTCTTACACCTAGTTTTTACAAAATTTATTTATTTTATTTTTTCTACGTCCAAGCTATTTTCAATGTCTTTCAATAACACTTCATTTCGAAACATGATATCTTTTCTGGAATGGTTTTATTTCATGTCCATGTCACGCCCCATGGATACCACATCTTCAAAGCAGTTGAATCTTCATCTTCTTTCTGGTGTCCTGTCACACACTTTCTATCTACAGTAGTTTCCGTGTAGAACTTGATAACCTGTGCTATCGTTGACGCTAAGAAATCGTCAGTTTTCCAGCTGCTTTCCTAGATACTTTTCCTTCTCTGAGCTTTAACCAATCTGCCACTCAGTTCCTCACGTTTGTAAGAGTTGCTGTTGATGTGAAAGCACCGGGGATTAATTCTGTCTCACTTCAACTCACTGCAACAATTACATTTACCGTTTGGAAATCCGAATGATTATTGGCAGGGCCCGAAATGGGAGCAAGAATAGTCACTGTGTAAACTTACTAAGCTATCGTACGAAGTCACTATGAAAAGTTGGGTACGGGACTGCCTGCCTCATTCTATAGTAACTCAAATTTACAAAACCTATTACCAGTTGAACAGAAGAGAGCAAGTCGTGGTCTTCAGACTTCGCACTGGCCACAATAGACTGAGGTACCGCCTATTCAACAAATTGAAGATAGGTGGTACCGACGAATGCCCGTGTGGTACCGAGAAAATGACCGCTGAGCATCTGCTGCAGAACTGCCCGACATACGAGGATCAGAGAGAGCAGATGTGGCCATCACCAGTGGAACCACAAGAGAAGCTCTATGGCAGTGTCGACAGCCTCAGGATGACCGCCGCTTTTTTCGAAAAAATAATGGTTACTGTCTGACTGCGTACGAAGAAGAAGAAGAAGAAGAAGAAGAAGAAGAAGAAGAAGAAGAAATTTACAAAAACATCAACAAATATGCACAACTCAACAAAGTGGAAAAATGCAGCTCAACCATCCAAGACACAAATGGATTATCTGTCAAGGGGCCAAATGACGCGATGCAGAGAAAGCCGCAGGAAATCGACATCGCTGCCTTGCATATTTTTTTATATGGGATTGCCTCTAGGTTTGAAGGTGCGTTCAGTGTACCTGGCTGCAAAGATTGCCCAACTGGCAGCAAAAATGATAAACTACAGAATTGATAAAAAAAATATACAGGGTAAAGAGAACGTCCCAAATACATACAGAATATGAGGATACGTGAACAGAGCTGGAAAAGGAACATAAGAATGGCGTTAATGTCTGTCCGGCAACGCTGTTTGAAGTGAACACTCAACTAGAACACATTCTAGCAATAGCGAGATGAAGGTTTTTTAAGTTTCCTGAGCTGTGAGTTGGCAGTATCTATTGTATCCATTCCAGTTATGGATAAACTTGCAGGTTTCTCATGTCTGCTATCTCCACGTCCAACATTGGACATCCCATTTAGTGTATTTTCTCACTCGGTGGTCGAGAAGTCTCCACGTCCAACATTGAACATCCCATTAAGTGTATTTTCTCCCTCCGTGGCCGAGAAGTCTCCACGTCCAACATTGAACATCGCATTTAGTGTATGTTCTCCCTCGGTGGTGGAGAAGTCTCCACGTCTAACATTGAACATCACATTTAAGGTATATTCTCCCTCGGTGATGGAGAAGTCTCCACGTCTAACATTGAACATCACATTTAGTGTATATTCTATCTCCGTGGTGGAGAAGTCTCCACGTCTAACATTTAACATCTCATTTAGTGTATATTCTCCCTCTGTGGTCGAGGAGACTAAACACGTCACTCGTTTCTGTCCATGCTTGGAGGGGCAACTCACATCAATCAATCAAAGCCCGTCGCTCCTCTCTGAACATAGGTCATTGACAACACCTCGACAGCATACACAGCCCTGTGCTGCTCTTTCTGCCTCTCTCCAGGTTTAATCATGTAATCTTAGTTCTTTCTCACATTGTCTTCTTCATGTATTTTTGGGTCTACCTTTTTCACTTTATTCCCTCGAGGATTCCATATAAGAGCCTGTCTGGCTATTTTGGACGATTCTTTGCCGCAGCATATGTCCTATCCAGCCGCATTTCAACGCTAAATTTGCTGTTCCGGTGGTTGTTGTTCGCTCTTCTTCTATAGGTCTATTTTCCGCAAGGGAATTCACATACTCCTCCAAAATTATGTTTCGACGTCATCATAAAATGATCTCCAAAGAAGGCTTGGAGATCAAGAAGGGTACCAACAAAGAAAGTTCAGACGTTCATAAAGAAATTCATCAGCAAAATAAATTTTGGGGTAGAAAGTGGGCAAGAAGATTGTTAGCGTTGACATGCGCAATAGAATTAGGAAGATGGTAGTTATTTAGTAAATAAAGGGAAGGCTTTAGCGTTAAACAGGAAACTTTGCGTAAATGGGTGGATGACAGTAGCTGTTCTGGAACCCAAAGGACACGATACTTAGAGAACTGTCAACGCACACGTGTCGAAGGGGACTTAGAGGGAGGCAGGGCAGATGATGCAGATGAGGGGAAAAAACAGACATACTTCGCATGTGCTAGTTGAAGACCTTTACCATACAGGGAACATATGATCATGGGTCAAGATACTCAGAGGCGCATGAGCTGCAGTGATCAGCGACCCATAGACCTTTCTGCTCCTCCTCGCGGTGACCCTGAAAACAGGCTACAGCAGAGCAGACTTACTAAGGAGAAGCGATCGACGAGGGAACGCTAGTCCGGTACTCAAAAAATGCTTGCTGAAGTCGGATGTGTTGGACCGAACGGTGCAAATAACGCAGTCAAGCTGTAAACTACGAAACAACACATTCCGCTCTCTGGACTACATTCAGCTACTTAAGCCCTTTCGGGGCTTGGTAGCGGGAGATTGAGAACGAACGAAGCGAAGCCAAGCCAAGCCAAGCCAAGCCAAGCCATATGATCATCATTGACTAATTGATTGATTAGTTTATTTATTATCAACCGACACTCTAAGTGGAATTAATGATTAGCTTATCCAACAATCGTTTGTCGTTTAAACCCTTCTCCACTTTTTATTTTTATTTTTTAGCTAGTCAGTTGTATTTGCCCTAATGCCGTTGAGCGTCAATGAGTCTCCCCTGTCCCAAGTGCGTTTCGTCGGTCGTTGTGAGTCTGTCCCTTTGCATACTTACTCCAATGTCGTATATCCACCTACCTCGCGGCCGCCCTGCTGCCAGATCTACCAGCGTTGTGTAGCCATCAGGAGAAGGTGACGAGAGTGCATTCTCAGGAGATGACTGAACCAGCGTATTTTGTTCATACAAATGTACTCTGCACAAGAAGTAATGCCAACCATACTTTGAATGTCTTCATTTCGCAGTCTATCTCTCCTGGTAACACCGATGACCTTCCTCAAACAATTAATTTCACACGTCGAAATTATTCTTTCACGCGCCTTGGACACTGCCGGTACCCCTGAGGTCGGGATATCAGCTATTTCAACCCACAAACCCCCATCCCATGATCTTCACCAAGGTTGAATGCCTTCCCACAAACCCCCATCCCATGATCTTCACCAAGGTTGAATGCCTTCCATCAAATCCCAGCGTATGATCTTCACCAAGGTTCAATATCTTGTTATAAAACCCAAAAATTTCAACTGACTAACCTTGATTTATAGCAAGTTAATATGACTGTAATTTATACATCTTTTTTTTTTTAATTCTCAGCTAACAGATGTAAGCGTCATATTTTTCTCTTCAACGATTCTTATGTTTTCTTGATATTATCGTGCATGCGCTTAGTCTTTCAGTTTTTTCTAGAATGTGTTGATGTAAATGTGGAAAAGGGGCATTGCTATATGCATATTCCACATCGTGCAATGTAGAAAATAATATCGATCTTCTTTCTCTAGGGACAACCTCTGTGGCATCACCCAGTCAGACAGAGAATGGCATTCGTTTCGTACTCCTGTTTTCACAACAAAAGTCTGGTCGTGATGTTTTGTATAAAGACTTTTATGAATTGAACGAAATATCTAGCAATTTCAGAGCGGAAGCAGAGACACTGAGGGCTGCAGTAGAAGCAGTGCTGACAGGCAAAAGAAATGAAAGTCATATAGTCCTGTTTACAGATGCCCTGGCCGTAGTCACAGCACTAAAAAGCCAGAAAAATACTGAACTTAATGACTTAAGAGCAGTACTCTGTCAACTATGCCAGCAGTCCGCACCAAAAAGAGTAGTGGTACAGTGGGTTCCATCCCACTGTAACATCCAAGGCAACGAGGAGGCAGACAGACTGGCAAAAGAAGGTGCAAGACTACCACAACCAGATCCTAGTGTGACATACAAAGAGTCAAAAAGGCTTATTAGAGCTAGATACATGACCAAATGGGAAACGGAACATACTGGCTACACAAAAAACGATGCCTATTACCAGTTGAACAGAAGAGAGCAGGTCGTGGTCTTCAGACTCCGCACTGGCCACAATAGACTGAGGTACCACCTATTCAATAAATTGAAGATATGTGGCACTGACGAATGCACGTGCGGTACCGGGAAAATGACCGCTGAACATTTGCTGCAAAACTGCCCGAGATACGAGGATCAGAGAAAGCAGATGTGGCCATCACCAGTGGCAACACTAGACAAGCTGTATGGCAGTGTCGACAGCCTCAGGATGACCGCTGATTTTTTCGAGAAAAAAAATGTTGACATCTGACAGCGTACGAAGAAGAAGAAGAAGAAGAAGAAGAACGAAATGTCTAGGGATACCAAAGACTGTCCCTGTGTGTGCTATGGAAGACCTTTTTAGCATCAACATTCTGAGCACTGTTCTATTTTGTTTGTGGATACAAGTTTAGGTCTGTGCATCCTCTGTTTCTTATGAACCTTGTTTGTTTTTTCCTCTATGTTTTATGGAAGATAGTTCATATTCTCTTAATGAGTCTGTCTAGTTGATCCGAGGAAAAAGTAAGTCTTCTTCAGATATTACAGTCTATAAAGTCCTCTTTTATGGATAATTTCACAGTCGTTTCTTTGCTAAAGTTATTTCTGTCTGACATATTTGTGCGAATATTGCTTGGAATACATATGCTGCTAATTCAAGGTCTGTTTTAAAATGTTCCGCCTTCAAATTGAAATGGCCTGGGGCATTTCCATCATTCAGCTCTTTGTTAGCCGCCATAATTCATTCCCTTCGAAGAATGTCTGTGTTTATATCTTGATCTGTCTCGGCCTAAGGATCCAGGAATGTTAAGCTGTGTATCTAATAATAATAATAATAATAATAGCTGTCCATCGTTGTCGATGAGGACCGCCGACATCATCCTTGTCACAGATTTCCCTGTTGGGTGTGGGTGCGCATGTGGCTGAACAGGCCAATGCGAGCACGAAAATATCTGCTACATATCGGGCACACGAGGTTTGTAGAAGGGGATGGTGTTCCCGCTGCTCGGGATTTCCGCGTCTCTCGTCTGTTCTGGGCTTTCACAACACGGTCATCTTCACCGGCAGCTACACCCGATTAGACTGCGCTTCTCCAGTCAGATCTGTTTTGCGCAAGACATTCCCAGGTGTCGATGTCTATCTGGCAACTTTTTAGTGAGTCCTTCAGACCGTCTTTAAAACGTTTCTTTGGGCGCCCCCTCTCGCGCCATCCCTCTCTCAGCTCGCCGTAGAGAAGCTTCTTTGGGAGCTGTGTATCTAGTAGATTCTTACTACCTGTTTTTGTAAAATATTATGCTTGTCATTCTTCTTCCTTTAACGTTGTGATAATGAGATATAATGGTTTTTCTTTTACTAATCTAACGTTACTCACAATTCACTGTTCGACAACTGTGACTTTTGGTATCTGTGTTATGTTCATTTCTAAGTGCTGTTCCTTTTGCCTGTAAAGGTATTTAAGAGTATTCTTTGTTTGCTCTCATCATCATAATCATCATCAAGTGCCGTCTCTGCATCGGAGGTTGACGGTAATGGATCTCCAGATGCCTCTGTCCCGTGCTAGGTTGGTACACTCAGTCAAACTGTGTACCGACCACATCTTGATGTTGTCTGTCCATCTGTACCTCTGCCGCCATATATATCTCTTTTGCTATTCGCTCCAATATAACTTACCGCAGACTGTCATGTCGCTTACCATGACCAAAGTATTTTACTTTATCTGATTTTTATTTCCTTCAAAAGTATTGTATTCACCTTAAGCTGTTCCAGAACCTCACTATTTGTTTTCCTATCTTGCCAAGAAACTCTTTCAAGTCTTCTGAATACCCATATTTCACAAGCTTCAATACTCTTCACCAATGTATTGTTCTGGTCCAGGTTTATACTTTATACAATAGCGGAGCGTATTATTTGCTTGTTCAGCAGCCTATACAGTTTCCTGCTACTTTAGATAAACAGTCTGAATCACATGGAAAACCCCCTTTAACGTCACATTCCAAGGCCGAGTAAATAACAGAACTGATATTGTGCCAAGATTTATAATCAATATATTATCCACGCAGAGAAATAAAACAAATTCACCGTACAAAACACAACACATCACTGTTGTGAGTGATCTTTTCACACGACTTTATGTCATTTTTAGGGCGCACGCAACAGTAAACTTACTCACTGTGGGCACCCAACAACAACAACAACAGCTGCTGTATCTCCCCACTACGCTGCATGTATTCTCTTTCCTATTTGCCATTAAAGTGTCCCGTTACTAAGATCAGATCATATCTGGCAACTATTTCCCTTCCCCACGCGCATGTTGAATTCCCCCTACACTTATCCTACCCGTGTCACGTGTTCCAGTTTGCCAGTGTACTACAGTGACGTTTGTAAATCTCCGGAAATCAAACGAAGGAAACAGGAAAACGAGCTTAGACACCCGATGTTTGGCTATCAGGAACTTCTTCTTCTTCTTCATCGTACGCTGTTTACAGCGATATTTACGTTGCACTGATTTAATTTGTTAGCCAGTGGCTCAGTGCATCCGATTTCAACAGGCGTTTCTGTAGGGTTGCCCTCCTTAGCCTTTGGCTGTCCCCAGCCTGACTGCAAGGCAGCAGTTGTTTTTGGTCCGAGTTGTCTCTCTTGGGAAGTTGTCTTGCAGGACTATCGAGTCTTCCCTACTCGTGTCTATAGCGTTTGGCAATGATATGATGGACTATGTACTAGTTTGTACTATCCCGGAAGAGATGCAGTCCAGTGTG
Source organism: Ariolimax columbianus (assembly GCA_036924085.1). Lineage (NCBI taxonomy): Eukaryota > Metazoa > Mollusca > Gastropoda > Stylommatophora > Arionidae > Ariolimax > Ariolimax columbianus. The sequence goes on from JAVGWX010000011.1 coordinate 13,706,658, forward strand.
ACTTTTTCCCAGGATCGTCACGTCCTGCCAGAAACGTAGCATATGCATATGAGTGAGGTATCTTTTTGCTCGCTTTATTTTCTCGGCTCATCTGCTGTGATGGTACGCCTAGCATTCCCCGCCACCCGGGAGCTTGTCACCATAGGACAGGAGGTGCAATGTCCGCTGGACTGCATCTCTTCTGCGTCCATTGGAATGACTGATAGCAGACATATGCAAAGAGCGAGGAAGGAGTGCATTTTACCAGGTGCATTCCTGCGGCTCGATCGGGCCGGGACACAAGCCCCAGCCATGTCGTAGCCTCCCATCGCAGCGGTGCTGAGATTTTGGGCGGGATTCTGGCTTAGAGGCGTTCGGCCGTAATCCCTCAGATGTTAGCTTATCAGCCAAGCACGTGGACCAAATGTCAGCGACCTGTGATTCCTCTCGAAATAGTGCATTTGACCAGGTGACAAGCCTAGTCTTGCACGGAGATGTTGTCCGCCTAGGGAGCGGACATATCTCAAGGTCAAGGTTTAAGTCTCAGCAGTTCGATGTGAGGTAGCTGATCTACTGCTTAGGGCACCCGACCGAGAACTAAGTCTTCTACAAATGATGTCATTCCTCATCGCCGTATGGGGTGAATATCGAGCAGCTTCCCGCCCGCTTTAATCAGCGGACGGCAGAGACCTCATTCTGCGGCTTGAGCGTGGCCCCCAGGACCCCACCATGTCGAAGCCTCCCTTTGCATTCGTGCTGGGCTGCTTTTGGGCGGGATTTTTGGCTTAGAGGCGTTCGGCCGCAATCCCTCACCTCGCACCGTTGGCTTATCCGCCTAGTACGTGAACCAAATGTCTGCGGCTCCTCTCGGGCTTAGCAGGATTACCATAGCAAAGCCCTGTCATTAGTAGGGTAAAACTGACCTGTCTTCAGAGGGTCTATTTCCAGCACCCGTTCAATATTAGCCAGACCGTATCAATAGAGGGCTTTTAGTTTGTCAATGGCCAAGTTTCTGGAACCTGCGATTTCTGCAGGGTGAAGACCAGATTACCGTAGCAGGCGCTCTTTCATTTTGGGGTTTGGAGACTGAACTGTCTTCCGTGGGTCTAATACCAGCACATGTTCACTATTAAACCCTACGAAGGTTCTCTCTTTTTGACAGTCATTCTACAGTATTGGCGTGTTAGGTTATTTAAGCCTCAGGCTCCACTCCTGATAGTGCTCTTCCGTCAATTCCTTTATCAGAGCACTGGATGCAGACGAACCGAGCCACAGGGGGCATAGCCCCAGATTTCTGAGGGTCTAAATCCAGCACCAGTTCCATATTTGACCCCAGAAAAGTGATCTCGGCATGTCAATCATTTCAGTGTTGGCCGTGTTGAGTCAAATTAAGCCGCAGGCTCCACTCCTGGTGGTGCCCTTCCGTCAATTCCTTTAAGTTTCAGCTTTGCAACCATACGTCCCCCGGAACCCAAACACTTTGGTTTCCCGGAAGCTGCCCGCAGAGTCATCGAAGCAACTCCTGCGGATCGCTAGTCGGCATCGTTTATGGTCAGAACTACGACGGTATCTGATCGTCTTCGCGCCTCTGACTTTCGTTCTTGATTAATGAAAACATTCTTGACAAATGCTTTCGCAGTAGCTCGTCTTGCGGCGATCCAAGAATTTCACCTCTAACGCCGCAATACGAATGCCCCCGTTTGTCCCTGTTAATCATTACCTCCAGTTCCGAAAACAAACAAAATAGAACCGAGGTCCTATTCCTATATTCCATGCACCATTATTCAGGCAGCCGAGGCCTGCTTTGAACACTCTAATTTTTTTCAAAGTAAACGCGCCGGCCACCCAGGACGCTCAGCTAAGAGCACCCGTGGGAGAAAGCCGGCAGACGGTAGGGCAGGAGACAACGGGCAGTGAACCGGCGAGAGCCGGACCGCCCGCCTGCGCCTGAGATCCAACTACGAGCTTTTTAACTGCAACAACTTTAATATACGCTATTGGAGCTGGAATTACCGCGGCTGCTGGCACCAGACTTGCCCTCCAATAAATCCTCGTTAAAGGGTTTAAAGTGTACTCATTCCAATTACGGGGCCTCGAAAGAGTCCCGTATTGTTATTTTTCGTCACTAGCTCCCCGTGCCGGGAGTGGGTAAGTTGCGCGCCTGCTGCCTTCCTTGGATGTGGTAGCCGTTTCTCATGCTCCCTCTCCGGAATCGAACCCTGATTCCCCGTTACCCGTTACAAACATGGTAGGCATGTCACGTACCATCGACATTTGATAGGGCAGACATTTGAAAGATGCGTCGCCGGCACATGAGGCCATGCGATCAGCAAAAAGTTATTCAGAGTCACCAGTGGGGACGCCGCAACCCCGCGAGGGGAAACGACGATTGGTTTTGAACTAATAAAAGCGCTCTTTCTGCGACGGTCGGAGCTTGGTAAGCATGTATTAGCTCTAGAATTGCCACAGTTATCCAAGTAGGATCGTGTCATCTAAGGAACCTCGACTGATTTAATGAGCCATTCGCGGTTTCACCGTGAGACAGTGTGAACTTAGACATGCATGGCTTAACCTTTGAGACAAGCATATGACTACTGGCAGGATCAACCAGATATCTGTCGGAGACGCACGTACAGCACACACCGGTCGGCGGAGGAAGGGTGTGTAAAAAGCCTCCCTGAGACGGCCGCAGGGACCGACTGACGGGACGGACGGACGGTTGTTCCACCCGTCCCTCACTCCGTCGACCTAGGACCGCCTGACAGGGGCCTCCCACACGCACCAGACGACCGACCGACCGGGCTCGCTAGAGGAGAGATGGCAGCGCTCTGTGCAGAACGGATCCCAACGACCTCGGCGATGAATTTCACTGGGACTAGAGACAATTTGGCCTGCCGGCCTGCCCTTCTCCGTAGGAGAACGCATGGCTTCGAGGCAACGATTCCTGCTTTCCATTTGCCGGTCACAAGCTCTTTGCGAGAGTCGGACCACCAGCGAGACGTACTGTCGAGCTCTGCTATAAGCCTTAGATAAATCACCACGGACGGACCACGTTTCCTTATACGGGCCAGACGAGCGCACCTCGGTTGAGGAGCCGCTACAACAAACCGCACCCAATTCGCTCTACGGGGAAAGGCAGGCGAGCGTTTTCCGCAAGCCCGCGCTATCGCTCCGCCTGGCGGGCCTGAGATCGCTTTACGAACACTGGTTGAAATTGAGTCGCTGCGGCGAGACAACTACCCCAGATGGCTATCAGGAACACGCCACAAGACTTAAATGAAGACACATTTTTTTAAAATCGACAGAGACCATCCAGACAAGCCCGGAAGGTCGAGGCATGGAGAGGTGGCGCGAAACAATGCAGGATCCATGGATAGAGCTCAAGGAAGAGGCTGCGCCTGGACACCACCTGCCCTATGCTGTATGGAAAGGAATGAACAGACTTCCAACTTGTGTGTCAAGGTGCAGAGTGAACTTGAAGAAATGGGGATACTCAGATGTCGACACATATGAATGCGGCACAGTTCAGGACCAAGATCTTCTGACGTCCTGCCCCAGCCTCCTTGAAACCTGTGACATGAACGACATGATGGAGACGAACGACAAGGCAGTTCAAGTTGCTGAATACTGGACGGATGCCGTGTGACATGGTGTTTGGACACGGAAAGTAAGTAAGTAAATCTCCCTCGAAGGGTCACTCTATTCATTCCATCCTTGATCGGTGTCCCATTCAGCAATGATGTTACCATTCTTGTCGTTTGACCACGCATTTGCTTTCTTCTAGAGTAGAATATTGTTTTTCTTGCTGCTGTTGTCTCCTTCTTGCAAATCTACTCTTTCTTATTGGCTTGGCTTGGCTTCGTTCGTTCTCAATCTCTCGCTACCAAACCCTAAAAGGGCTTAAGTGGCAGAATGTAGTCCAGAGAACGAATGCGTTGTGTCGTAGTTTACATCTTGACTGCGATATTTGCACTATTCGGTCCAACACATCCGACTTCAGCAAGCCTTTTTTATGTACCGGGTTAGCATTCCCTCTTCGAACCCTTCTCCTTAGCCAGTCTGCCCTGTTGCAGCCTGTTATCCAGGATCACCGCGTGGAGGTGTAGAAAGGTTTTGGCAGCTCTGGTTCGCTGGCCCTGACGCTAGCAGTCAGCTATGGGTCGCTGACTGCTGCAGCTCATGCGCTGCTCAGCATCTCTTTCTTATTGAAAAGGTCGGTAAACAACAGCTTAGCATTTCGTATGTGATCTGTTCTAATTTAACTGCCTCCTTCATCGTCCTTTCGTTCCAATTTCCAATTCTTATTTCTTGTTTCCTGCTCAGAAAATCAGTAATCAAACAAGTTGCCCCCCTATCGTCTGCCTCCATTGACAGTTATGGGAACTTCTTACCTCCGATACTTATTTCATAGTAAATTTATTTTGTCACTGTTTCAAGAGCAACGATGCTGGATTTTGTTTGTATGGACAAAGCAGTCTGTGCTGTGTGAAGACTCATTAGACGTGTGTTTTGTGTATTGAGAGGTTTCAGTTAAACTCAATACACGAGATGTTTCCGTTAAACTCAATACACGACAGGTTATAGTTAAACTCAATACATGACAGGTTTCAGTTAAACTCAATACACGAGAGGTTTTAGTTAAACTCAATACACGACATGCGTCAGTTAAACTCAATACACGACAGGCGTCAGTTAAAATCAATACACGACAGGCGTCAGTTAAACTCAATACACGACAGGCGTCAGTTAAACTCAATACACGACAGGCGTCAGTTAAACTCAATACACGACAGGCGTCAGTTAAACTCAATACACGAAAGGTTTCTTATACTATCTCCTATATTGAGCTTTTCTCCAACCTCGCCTGCATTGTTTTTCTCCAACCTCTCATATATTGAGCTTTTCTCCAACCTCTCATGTATTGAGTATTTCTCTAACCTCGCCTGCATTGTTTTTCTCCAACCTCTCATGTATTGAGTATTTCTCTAACCTCGCCTGCATTGTTTTTCTCCAACCTCTCATGTATTGAGTATTTCTCCAACCTCTCATGTATTGAATTTTTCTCCAACCTCGCCTGCATTGAGTTCTTCTGGAACCTCTCGTGTATTGTTTTTCTACGACGTCTAGCGTTTTGTTTTTCCTATAACGCCAAGTGTATTGTTTTTCTACAACATCTCGTGTATTGCATTTCTCCAACATCTCGTGTATTGAGTTCCTCCTCAACCTCCCGTTTTGAGTGGAGAACACCCGCCGAGCTTATTTGTTAAACCGGATCATGCACGATTAGACGGCTGCTATAAATTTCCAAAATCCAAGATTTGTAGAAACAGAGAAAACATATCTTTATGAACAACATTCAATATGAGTTCACAGGAGATAAAGGCACAGCCAGACATAGACAGAGATAGAGAGAGAGAGAGAGAGAGAGAGAGAGAGAGAGTGAGAGATAGAGGGAGAAAAAGGAGAGAGAGAGAGAGAGAGGGAAAGTCGATATATTAGAGACAGGAAAAGATTTTTAAAACGCCAAACTGGACAGAGAAAAAACGATTAAAATAAAATAAAATAGATAAAGAGAGCGTTAGAGAGAGAGAAAGAAAGAAAATGGCTCAATAAGAGAGAAAAAAAGTTATGAAAAAAAAACGAAATAAGAGAAAGAACTAAAAAAAGCTATATAAGAGTGAAAGAGAGAGAGAGAGAGAGAGAGAGAGAGAGAGAGAGAGAGAGAGAGAGAGAGAAAGAGAGAGAAAGAGTGCGTGTGTCTGAGGCTGGGGGGAAAGACGCAATAAGAGAGAATGACAGAGAGAGCGAAAGGATACGAAATTGGATTGGAAAAGAGAAGCAGATAAAAGCTAAACAAGAGAGTGAGAGAGGGAAAAAAGACGAAATGAAGAGAGAAAGAAAAATGGGAATTAATTGAGGGATAAAGAGAGAGAGAGAGCGAGAAAGAAAGCGCTTTCTCATCTAGAGTTCGTTATTCTCACATAATCATATCGTACTCTCTTGTCAAATTGGCCTCCCCGTCTGAAGTTTCTCTTATCTGCGTACAGTTCCTAGTTCACCTTTCTGTATTTATGAAGAGGCAGATGTTCCTGTGCAGGTCTCAGCTCTGGTATGCGTTGGATGTAGCCCAGAGAAGGGTTTCCTGCTTAGTGGGCTAGGTTCGAGCAGCGTAATACTCCGTTGCGTTAGGATAATCGCTTACAAAGGGTGGTTTACCGATGTGCGAGTCCATCTTAATAGTCTCAAACACTAGAGCCAAGTAAGCCCGCAGCCTGATAGGCGCACCCTGTGCTGCTCTAAACAAACCACCTAACCATGGCCGCTGTCATGCCATATCACAGTAGGTTGCCTCTTACGACATGCTCTCTGTGAGGCAGTGGTGCTATTCATGTCCTTTGTAATACACAAAGATCCTGGCAGAGCACTCGAGAAAGACTATCCATAAAATAGACTGGAATTGAAAATACTGTCATTATGTTGTCTTTGTGGAGTCGACATACCTGAGAACACCATACTGCTTTGTTTAACCCTTTGCACGAGAGCACATGCACGTGCGCTTGATTGTGTTTGCGTTATAGGAATTGCATACAACGAACTGTTGGTAATCTCAAATTATAACGTTTTCTGTTCTGCCTCGGTGTCGCAATGGTTAATGCACAGGCCACATTCTCGATAGATCTAGGTTCAATCCTGATTTGGTTCGGGATTTTGTATATCGTAAACGAAACTAGGGTCCACCCAGTTGCTACATTTGAGCACAAGAGCAAGTTTGAGAATGAAGGCCATCTGTGTGATGCTGGCCAAATCATCCTAAAAATAGGTATTCCCAATAAGTCACATTGGCTAGCTTGCAAGATCTAGAATTTAAAAAAAAATTACTATATATTCCTTGTATTTGCTTCTATCTCTTCTTGTTCTTCTCTTCTTCTTCCTCCCTTTTTCATTTATTTCAAATGTTGGCGTTAACTGAAATTCATCTTTTTCCTTTTGTCTTCTTCTTCTTCTTCTTGTTCCTCAATTATTTCAAATGTTGGCGTTAGCTGTATATCTTCTTCTTCTTCTTCTTCTTCTTCTTCTTCTTCTTCTTCTTCTTTGTCTTCATCTTCTTCTTCTTTTTCTTCTTCTTCATTATTATTATTATTATTATTATCATTATTATAATCATTATTATTAGTCAGCCGTCTCTGACCGATTAGCTCTTGTGAGTTCTAGTTAATAGTTCTGTGGCTTTCCTTCCCCACCCCGGACAGAAACCAGAAATGTACTTGGCTCCTAGCCGACCACACCGGGGATCGTGATACATTCGACTGTGTCCAATGTCGAGCTAAAACAATTCAGAGGAACCATGGCAGGCTTACCATCTCAACAACATAAAGACCTCGAGATAGTCTCGTGTCTTACCATCTCCAACAACACACAAGACCTCCAGAGAGTCTCGTGGCTTACCCTCCAACAACATACAAGGCCTCGAGTTAGTCTCGTGGCTTACCATCTCCACCAATATACAAGACCTCGATAGAGTCTCGTGTCCGTCAGTTCTATCGTGTTTTAGTTTAGTTTAACAATTTGGCGAAGGATACGTTTCTCAAAGTTCAATGGTCAATTGATTACATACGGCGAAGTGCTCGCCGAGCTGTTACCTGAGTTCTGGCCGGTATAGCACACCCGCCAATCCACGGGGGACTCAAGAAAATTTGCTAATCTGTCAGTTTTATAGTGTTTCAATTTTGCAATAGCTGATGGGACACGTTTGTCGTAGTGCAATACCGCTCTGTACGCAATCAGCTCATTGCAATGCCGAGATAGGCACTCTCAGCGCAGCTCAATGCAGAGTTGAATACCATTGAGGCAGCGCAATGCTGAGTTAAATACCATCAGCGCAGCCCAATGCAGAGTTGAATACCATCAGCGCAGTGCAATGCAGAGTTAAATACCATAATACCATCTAGACAGTGCAATACTGAGTTAAATACTTTCAGTGCAGTGCAAAACTGAGTTAAATACTCTCAGTGCAGTGCAATACTGAGTTAAATACTTTCAGTGCAGTGCAAAATTGAGTTAAATACTCTCAGTGCAGTGCAAAACTGAGTTAAATACTTTCAGTGCAGTGCAATACTGAGTTAAATACTATCAGTGCAGTGCAATACTGAGTTAAATACTTTAAGTGCAGTGCAAAACTGAGTTAAATACTCTCAGTGCAGTGCAATACTGAGTTAAATACTTTCAGTGCAGTGCAATACTGAGTTAAATACTCTCAGTGCAGTGCAATACTGAGTTAAATACTTTCAGTGCAGTGCAATACTGAGTTAAATACTATCAGTGCAGTGCAATACTGAGTTAAATACTTTAAGTGCAGTGCAAAACTGAGTTAAATACTCTCAGTGCAGTGCAATACTGAGTTAAATACTTTCAGTGCAGTGCAATACTGAGTTAAATACCATCAAGGCAGTGCAATACTGAGTTAAATACTCTCAGTGCAGTGCAATACTGAGTTAAATACTAGCAGCGCATTGCATTAGCGTGCAATGCATATGTGACTGTTCTTTGTGCCATTTTTCGGTACATATGTTCTTATTATATATCTTGTTTCATCAAATCTTGCAATGTCGTCAGTCTTAGGATTAGAGTTCAAGAGAAGGAAACAAAAACAGAGAGATAGAGAAAGAGAGAGAGAGAGAAAGAGAGAGCTAGAGTGTGTGTTAGTTGATGAATAAAAAAAAGTGGAAGAGAGGCTATGTGAATAATCCCTAAGGATTTCACGAAAATGCGAATTGATTAATAAGGTTGGAACGTTAGAATTAAACAAAGCTAAACAGGAGAAAACATTAAAGCATTGCACGAATAGCAAACAAAACAAGCACACACACCCGCGCGCACACATACACCCGAATTAGAACATTCAAATAAAATACATGAGCACTTCGAAAAATTTGTGTGAGCTAGGCGCAGAAGGAGAAAACGACCTTCAATAAAAAACATTGCTCTGGTATTCAGCGTAATTATGATGATAAGTGTAATTAAAGTGGCTAAGGGGTCCGAAATGTGAGCAAAGAACAGTAACACTGGAATCTTCCAAGCATGTCGTCATATGTGATTAATGAGGCAAGCTCCCTTATCCTGTAGAAACCAAATCTGCAAATATAGACAGGTTAGCGTTTGATGACTTCGTATCCGTTTTTTAAGACCTGTGCTCTTCGTAAGCTCAACATATTGAGATTGATGACGATTGATTGATGTAATTACATTTGCTCCCAAAAAAGGCAGCATCAACAATCGCAAAGACAATTGTGTTGATGTACTCAAACAGCATGTATATCAGACAATAGACAAGGAAGGAAGCTCTCGACGTAGTTAGTTAGTTTTCTTTCCACTTGTGTCGTTTAGCGTCGTGGGGAGCTTGAGTCGTCTATCCTGCGCCTAGTGCGTTGTGTCGGTCAATGTGAGCCCTTGTCGTTGTACAATCACTCTAATGTCATATATCCACCTACCTCGTGGCCGTCCCCTTGCCCTGTAGCCAGATCTACCAGCATTGTAAGCCATCAGTGGAAGATTATGAGGGTGCATTCTCATGAGATGACCAAAACAACTTATTTTCTGCCTGGAAATGTATTCGGCACAAGATGTAGTAAATCACTTTATGTACTTGGAGTCCTTAGTCATTAATAAACTATCCCAGGACCAAGAGATCAATACCAGGATAGGAAAGGCAGCAACAACAATGAGCAGATTAATAAAACGGGTCTGGGAGAACAAACAGCTCACTGTTAAAACAAAAACACTTGTTTTCCAGGCCTGTGTCCTCAGCACCCTTCTTTACGGAAGTGAGACATGGTCTACCTACATGCACCAGGAGAGGCGGTTAAAAAACTATCACATGAGGTACCTGCGCAGAATCCTGGGCGTTGGGTGGCAAGACAAGATCACCAATTCAAAGGTGTTGGAGAGAAAAGGAACTCTCACAATTTTTTCTTTACCAAGTCATCGAAGGCTGCGCTGGCTGGGACACATTCGGAGGATGGATGATGGCAGAATACCAAAATATCTTCTTTATGGGGAATTACAGTTGAGGAAGAGGTCTCGGGGCCGGCCACTACTTCGGTACAAGGATGTATGCAAGCAGGATATGAATGACGCAGGCATTGATTTGGAATCATTGGAACAGGACGCCATGGATCGTGTTACATGGAGGGGCATGATTAAGCATGAAATACAGAAAAAAGAGATACTGATTGCTGATAGGCTAAGGGCTCAGAGTTTGAGAAGACACGCCACACCATGCCATGCCGCAAACGGTCCTGACTTTCCTTGCACACACTGTAGGAGACGCGTCTCTGCCTGGATTGGTCTGACGAGTCACATTCGTTACCGTCATGGACTGTAGTTGCATACCTTTTCTAAGCACAATTACTATCGTCTGACAAGACGGAAAAAGCTAAAGGTAATGATGAGACAAGGAAGGCGAATAATGTACACCAAGTAATCGAACCCCAGCCATCCATGCTAGGAATATGCCTATAGCTGAGACATAAGTTAGGGTACTTATCCTTCTGAACATATTGCAATACCTTTTTGGGTTATGTAAAGGTATGCAGTCTACCGAACATGTAAAAAGACTTGTTTGAGGATATAAAGGTATACAGCATACTAAACAAGAAAAATACATGTTTTTGGTATATAAGGGTATGCATCCTACTGAATATTGAAAAATACTTGTTCTATTATATAAGAGTATGCAGTCCACTGAACATATACAATTTTTTTTTTCGCTTCTATCTGAATGTAGCTTACTGGACAAATAAAATTACTTTTTTGGTAGATAACATATGCAGCCTATTGGTCAAATAAAATTACTTTTTCTTAACTTAACTTAACGTATTTATACTGGATTAGAAGACCATGCAGAGTCTGTATACAACCAGTTACATTTACATCACCTTGCTCTAAAAGCGATGCGCATCCAGTTTATTCTTAAATGCATTAACTGTCCCTGTCCCCACTACCTCCTCTGGCAATGCATTCCAAGCAGACACCACTCTCTGACTAAAAAAATATGTCCTAATATGTTTTCGGTAGGTAACTACTATATGCAGCTTATTGGACAAATAAAATTACTTTTTTGGTACATAACTGAATGCAGCTTACTGGACAAATAAAATTACTTTCTCGGTAGATAACTGAATGCTGCTTACTAAATATGTAAAAAGACGTTTTGGCTACATAACTGAATGCTGCTTACTGGACAAATAAAATTATTTTTTTCGGGATATAACTGAATGCTGCCTTCTGAATATGTAAAAAGACATTTTGGATTATAAGAGTATTTATCCTAATGAATATCTAAAGTGACGTTATTTTGGGGTAAATAAATAAATTAGGACACTGAACATAAAATAACGTTATTTTCGTATATCATAGTAACCAGCCTACTTTACACACATAAGAACATCATTCCATTAGCAGCACCTCGTCTTTTCAGGACAATCTTTTACACCTGCGAGATGTAAACCTTGCTGGATCCAGGTGATTATTTAGCCCTTTTATTCTAATGCAATGTCGTGTCACAACAATCTGCTTTTAAATAAGTACTATACAAACCAATGAAACTCTGTTTGTTGTGAATTAAGACACAAGTGCCGGGCAGCGGTTCGAATCCCCCGTAAGACATGTTGTTTAATTGTTGTGGGGTGACTTGCCAGACACTGTCAACACACGACGTGGCGACAGCAGTGGCGAAGCGCACTGAAAGCATCAGCCTGACAACCCGTCGTTTTACCCCAGCAGTGGAAATAATAAAAAACGAAAGACGGCTGGACAATAGGAAGCAACATTGTTGTTACAAATAAATAAACATGCAAATAAAAACACAAGCGCAAAACACTATTCAACTGGGGAACAATGTTAGAAAGAAAGCGGGGCAAAATCAGATCTTAAAAAGGGGATCAAGATGCTGAGCAGCGCAAGAGCTGCAGTGGTCAGCGACCCATAGCTGACTGCTAGCGTCAGTGCCAGCGAACCAGAGCTGCCAAGACCCTTCTACACCTCCACGCAGTGATCCTGGATAACAGGCTGCAGCAGGGCAGACTGGCTAAGGAGAAGGGATCAAAGAGGGAATGCTAACCCGGTACTCAAAAAATGCTTGCTGAAGTCGGATGGGTTGGACCGAAAGGTGCAAATATTGCAGCCAAGGTGTAAGCTATGACACAACGCATTCCGTTCTATGGACTACATTCTACTACTTAAGCCCTTTCAGTGTTTGGTAGTGGGAGATTGAGAACGAAGAAGAAGAAGAAGAAAAAGATCTCAAAAAGTACCCTCACATTTTTTAAATTGACTAAATTTGAAAACAAGTTAAAGGTCTTCCGGACACAAACATGCAAAACAGAAAACAAACAGACGGTGCAACATATTCTACAGGTCTGTAGGCTCATCGAGAAGAGCAGAGTGACAATTTGGCCCTCTCACAATTCAATTGCGAAACTAAGCTATGACAATGAGAGAAGGTTGGGAAGGATTGTCAGGGTAATGAGGGAATGTTGGGAAGGATTGTCAGGGTAATGAGGGAATGTTGGGAAGGATTGTCAGGGTAATGAGGGAAGGTTGGGAAGGATTGTCAGGATAATGAGGGACGGTTGGGAAGGATTGTCAGGGTAATGAGGGAAGGTTGGGAAAGATTGTCAGGGTAATGAGGGAAGGTTGGGAAGGAGTGTCAGGGTAATGAGGGAAGTACTTGCTGTTGTTTTAGAGCAATCGACGACGAAGAAGGAGAAGAATATGATGGAACAAACATACTAGTAAATAAACAGACATACATGCTCACAGCCAATCAGATGCACAAAGAATCACACAGACACACTCTTAAGCTAATGGAGAGACACACTATCAAACAAACACACAGACACACTGGTAAACAAACACACATACACACTATTAAACAAACACACAGACACACTATTAAACAAACACACAGACACACTGGTAAACAAACACACAGACACACTATTAAAAAAACACACAGACACACTATTAAACACAGAGACACTATTTAAAAAAACCCAGACACAATATAAAACAGAGAGACACTATTAAACAAACACACAGAGACACTATTGAAAAAACACACAGACACACTATTAAACAAACACACAGACACACTATTAAACAAACACAGAGACACACTATTAAACAGAGAGACACTATTTAATCAGCACGCAGACACACTATTAAACAGAGAGACACTATTAAACAAATACGCATAAACACTATTAAACAAACACACAGACAAACTATTAAACAGAGAGACTATTTAACCAACACACAGGCACACAATTAAACAGAGAGACACTATTTAACCAACACGCAGACACACTATTAAACAGAGAGACACTATTAAACAAACACACATAAACACTATTAAACAGAGAGACACTATTAAACAAACACACATAAACACTATTAAACAGACAGACACTCTTAAACCAACACACAGACACACTATTAAACAGAGAGACACTATTAAACAAACACACATAAACACTATTAAACAAGCACACAGACACACTTTTAAACAGAGAGACACTATTAAATAAACACACAGGCACACTATTAAACAAACACAGACAAACTATTAAACAGAGAGACACTATTAAACAAGCACACATGCACACTATTAAACAAAGAGACACTATTAAACAAACACACAGACAAACTATTAAACAGAAAGACACTATTTAACCAACACGCAGACACACTATTAAACAGAGAGACACTATTTAACCAACACACAGACACACTATTAAACAGAGACACTATTAAACCACGCACAGACACTATTAAACAGATAGACACTATTAAACAAACACACATACAAACTATTAAACAGAGAGACACTATTTAACAAACACGCAGACACACTATAAAACAGAGAGACACTATATAACCAACACACAGACACACTATTAAACCACACACAGACACTATTAAACAGGGAGACACTATTAAACAAACACACAGACAAACTATTACACAGAGAGACACTATTAAACCAAAACATAGACACACTATTAAACAAACACACAAACACAATATTAAACAGAGAAACACTAATAAACCAACACACATACATACTATTAAACAGAGAGACACTATTTAACCAACACACAGACACTATTAAATAGAGAGACACTATTTAACCAACACACATACACACTAGTAAACAGAGAGACACTATTTAACCAACACACATAGACACTATTAAACAGAGAGACACTATTAAACCAACACACAGTTACACTATTAAACAGAGAGACACTATTTAACCAACACACATACACACTATTAAATAGAGAGACAGTATTTAACCAACACACATACACACTATTAAACAGAGAGACACTATTAAACCAACACACATACACACTAGTAAACAGAGAGACACTATTTAACCAACACACATACACACTATTAAACAGAGAGACACTATTTAACCAACAGACAGTTACACTATTAAACAGAGAGACACTATTAAACCAACACACATACACACTAGTAAACAGAGAGACACTATTAAACCAACACACAGACACACTATTAAACAGAGAGACACTATTTAACCAACACACATACACATGTTAACAAGCTAGCAGCACAAACAAAGAGAAGCAAAAACAAACACACATACAGTCAATTAAGCGAACAGACACGCGTGTTCACAAGCAAGCAGCACAACAAGATGCATAAAGAAACAAACACACATTTAATAACATTAGAATGCAATTTAGCTAAAGTGGGAATAAAAATTGCAACTCTTAAAAGACCATCAAAACAACAACATGCTAAAAACACGATAATTTTAACATGGTGAAACTCAACTGGGGAAGACAATTAATGATACGTGCAGGTTGACACACACGCAAATAGAAGCATTAACAATTTAAACATCTTCTTTGCCAGATTATTGTAGAAACACAGTTATTCACTGTGGTATTCCTGTATCACATATTGTATATCGTTTCCAGATTTTTCTTTCATAATCAAAATGGATGTAGCATATTTGGCAGGATGTTTGTATTTGTGATTAGGGGAGTGTGTACATGCAGGAGTTGGAGAGTCTTTTAGTCTGATGATGATGAAGATTTCAATTGCCATCTCCAAAACTAAGGATGACTGCACTTGACTTCCAACATTCTCTTCCTCGTTTCTTGATGTTAGAGACTTCGAGAGACTGATATTAGTCCCTCAATATCAATAAACGAGGCAGGTAGGATAGTGTCATGATGCGTGAAACCCACCCCCGCTGCTAAAATATACCATACAATTGACATAGCCCCACCTACCGCTAAAAGAAGTGCGGCTTCTGAAATTTAATGAAAAAAAAAAGGAAAACGATCCTAGTCACCCAATGTTTGGACACCTGGAGCAGATCACAAGACTCAAATCCAGGCATTATTACCAGTTGAACAGAAGAGAGCAGGTCATGGTCTTCAGACTCCGCACAGGCCACAACAGACTGAGATACCACCTATTCAATAAACTGAAGATAGGTGGCCCTGACGAATGCACCTGCGGTACAGGGAAAATGACCGCTGAACAAAATTGCCCGACATACGAGGACCAGAGAAAGCACATGTAGCCATCACCAGTGGCAACACTAGACAAGCTCTATGGCAGTGTCGACACCCTTAGGATGACAGCTGCTTTCTTCGAACAAATACAAGTTGACGTCTGACAGCGTATGAAGAAGAAGAAGAAGAAGAAGAAGAAGAAGAAGAAGAAAAAGAAGAAGAAGAAGAAGAAAAAGAAAAAGAAAAAGAAGAAGAGAAAGAGAAAGAGAAAGAGAAAGAGGGAGAGGGAGAGGGAGAATAAGAAAAATAAATCCAGGCATAGTTTCCTTTAATCGACAAAGCCACACAGTTAAGTCCTGAAAGTCGTCGCACTGAATTATGGCACGAAATGATACAAGACCCAGGGATCGAGCTTCAGGAGGAACCTGCTCCTGTACACCACTGACCCTACTTACTTTGAAAGACAGAAAGTAGACTTCGAAATGGTGTATCACGATGTAAGAAGAACATGAAGAGATTGGGGTCTCTCAGACGACGATACATGTGACTGCGGTGAGGTACAGGATCCAGGTTATCTGATGATTTGTCACAACCTTCCTTCCGAATGACAGGGCAATTCATGTCACTGAACACTGGATGAACGCTATATAACGTGGTGCTTGGACAAGGAAAGCAAGTAAGTACTTGATGTTGCTTTGCCATGTAAAGACTTCTTTTTGCATACCTGTTTTCCTTATTTCCCCCCAGTAACGTTTCCAGCATACTATCGTATCTATTTAAGCTAGTTCAAGTATTCCCAGAATTACAAGTATTCTACGCATTCCAAGTATTCAAAGAATTCCTAGTAATCTAAGTATTCCAAAAATTCCAAGAATTCAAGTAAGAATCTCAGAAATTTGAGTTGAAATATTAGATTGATAATATTAGGTGCGCAATTCGGTACGAACATTTATGTATCTCAAAGAGTTTAACCCTTTTATGTGACATTCGCAAAATCGATTAACTAAATAGTTGAAAACAGGAAATGTTGAATATTGAAGGCAAGGAGAAGTTATGCTGTCATCTGAGCATTTAAAAAGCCATCTAGGGCGCTGAAAACAGAATGGATCAATAATAACCTTCGAAGAGTGCTCTATTAAACACGCACAGATTAGTTGTGTTTTGTTTAATTCATCAAGCTTGCTGATATTACATTGACATTTCCAAGTACGTTTTATATTTGCATCTTTAGGGCTAAATACAGAATAAATATACGATTTTGGCGGTATAGAAAATCTTACTTTTAATATAAATACAACAGTGCTTTGAAATTTAGTTAATTATGAAGTCGTTTGATAAATTTTTATATTCTCTATGAAATAAAATATCGTGAATATGTATTTTATTCTTGCTTCTGGAATTTAATTAATTTTTGAGGCAAAGAAAACAAACTGTTGACTTCTACTGCACGCGTATAACAAAAGTAGAACTGTTTGGGTGATCCAAGGAAAACCCCATGGCGGATAGACATATGATGGGACATAAATCCTACAAAAACATGTATATCGTAGGATTTTTTTATTGCATGACAGCTCACCCCCCCCCCCCCCCCCCTTCCCAGTGAACCCAGCTGTAAATCAGTACCTGGCGAGATCAGTGGAAAATGTTGGAGCCGCGTTGCAAGCTGCGGAGTTCTTGCTGTTTCCTGCACTTTCAGTAATGAAAGGAACTGAGACCAGCTGAGAGCACCCTGGGGCAATGAAGTCGATTATATGAGTAATTTTGCATTTTTCAAACTGTCAGCTTGTCTTGTAAGACTTTTTTTTATTTCCAATCCTCAATTAGATTAATATTCTTTGAGAAACTGAAGATGTGGATATTCAGAGGTAAATAGGGAGTGAGGTATCTAGTTAGGTCTTCGTAGAGTGAGAGGGCGGGCTGATTATCGCGGCGCAGAGCGGTTCGTACAGAACAAAAGCTACTAGCGACCATGGAGATGAAAGTAGTGACTGCAGATCTGAGATGACTTTTCTGGACCTTTTTAACAGGGACAGTCATCGTTTCAGATTCCCATTCTTTGCTTCATAAGGTACAGAAGTGCTGGCAAAGACATGAGTGGATGGAAACTTGAAGCATCAAACCTGGAAGAGCTGGTATGGATCCACTACCCTTGTCATTCTGGGGTTGAGGGCAATGAAAGAGCTGACATCCTGGCTTCACAGGCAACAATTACAGGTAGATTAGACATGGAATAGCAGTGACATTTGTAAGTCTATCAATGATCACCTGTTGGATGGAAACATTGCAATAGATCAATCATCAATTACATTCTGCAGATATTTTACATCGAACGAGGTTCTAGCGGACTTGGGCGCAAGAAATGACGGAATAATAGTGTGCACAACCAACGAGCTGAAGAAACCATCATCATCAACATCCTTCGCCATTTATTGAAAAATTGAGCACCTACTGGCATGCCCGGAATTCTGTGAAGTAGACTCTTAGGAACAGAACAGACTTGAAAAGCTGAATGCGCATCAAGTGGACAGAAAACACAAAACAGCAGCATATCAGAAAGTCATTGAGAGGTTTAGCTGGAAAAGGTGAATAGCGCATAAAGTGAGCAGAAAACACAAAACAGCAACATATCAGAAGGTCATTGAGAAGTTTAGCTGCAAATTAAAACCATTGAACATATCAGTGCTGTTCATTCCATGACCTTCTAAGATCGTTGGGGCACCCCTGTTGACACCCCCACAACCCAACGCCGTCCCTCTCTGTCTGAGGTTGCTTTATGTACATCCTCGGGTCGTAGGTTAGTCCATTTATGGATGTTGTCTTCCCATTGTTTTTTTGGGCGCCGCTTCATCGTTTTCCTTGTACTGTGTCTTGTAGTATCGTATTTGCAAGACCTTTGGACCTCCAGACGTGACCATATCTAGTCAGCTACCGAATTTTGTCCAGATATAACGTGAAACAAACACGAAATGTCCAGATTTGACGATAAGCATGACATGTCCAGATATAACGACAAACACAACATGTCTAGATATAACGACAAACACAACATGTCTAGATATAACGACAAACACAGCTTGTCCAGATATAACGACAAACACAACATGTCTAGATATAACGACAAACACAGCTTGTCCAGATATAACGACACACACAACATGTCTAGAAATAACGACACACACAACATGTCTAGAAATAACGACAAACACAACATGTCTAGATATAAGTAAAGGTAAAGTAAAGGCCGCCGTCCATCGCAGACGATGATGGCATAATTTATTTCCTGGAGCTATTTTTAGTAAAGATTAAATGCATTATTTCTTTTTATCCTCACTCTCTCGTCTCAAGCCGCCTGACCCCAGTGGAAAGTCATGGAACATACGACTAGGGGGAGACTACGAGATGCAGGGGACTCCGCCTCAAGCACCTGTGAAAAAGACGATGGAGTTCGAGGTCGAATCCACACCACCTGATCACGAGGCCGACGGCTTAACCACTTTGCAACGGAATCCTCAATGTCCAAATATGACGACAAACACAACATGTTCAGAAATGACGACAAACAAAGACAAGATGTCCGGATATAACGACAAACACAAAATGTCCAGATATAACGATAAAAACAACATGTCTAAATATAACGACAAACAAACAACATGTCCGGATATAACGACAACACGAAATGTCCAGATATAACGACAACACGAAATGTCCTGATATAACGTCACACACAACATATCCAGATATAACGTCACACACAACATATCCAGATATAACGTCACACACAACATATCCAGATATAGTGACAACACAATATGTTCGGATATAAGGACATACAAACACACCATATCGCGATATAACAACAAACACAACATGTCCAAATATAACAACAAACACAACATGTCCAAATATAACAAAAAACACAACATGTCCATACATAACTTCAAACACAATCTTCTGAAGATAACTGATATTATCTGATGAACTAAAACAAAACAATACTGATCACATCTTCAAATAACAAACACAATAATCTTGGCACATAAAGTAGCTGGACAAATATAATAATTGCTGTATGACTTTCATACCCCCGTTTCGTTCAAAGATAGCATCAAGAGAATTAGTTATTTTATCCTGTATTATATTTATATGAATTAAACATTTGACGTTCGCAAGATTTCCATTGACATTTCCAAGAAAACATAAAATGTGTACATTGACATTTCCAAGTACGTTTTTTATTTGCATCTTTAGCCCTCAAAAATGCAGTTTAAATATAAGGTTTTGTCGATCAGAGGAAGGCAAGTAATGGAGATATTTTAGGATCATCAATATTAATTAAATGTCGATCTTCAACTTTAACAAACATGCCTAACAACGTCGCTAACAAATAAGCCTAAAACGTGGACCTATGAAGTCTATCTACAAGAAGACTTAATATTTATATCTTGGATGTCTACAAAAAAGACCTACAAGCTTTATGTAACCGTATAACTCTCGAGACGTAAATAATCATTGCTTTTTTTCAAGCATGTCGTGAGAGACGACAATGAAGGTTGTGTGTGGCTCCGGCAAGATCACCTATTACTATAAAACCTAACTCACTAAACGTCTTTATACTGGCTAGGAAGACTTTGCAGAGTCTGTATACAATTAGTTTCATTTACATTTCCTTGCTCTAAAAGCTATGCGCATGCAATCTATTCTTAAATGTATTAATTGTCCCTGCCTCCAGTACTTCATGAGGCAATGCATTCTAAGGATTCACCACTGTCTATATATCTCCTAATAATATTTCCTAAATATTTCCTAATATCTAATCTGGACCTTTCTTTAATTAATTTGTAGCTATAGCCTCTGGTTCTTCTTGGAGGTAGTGGTATTTTTTTTTTAAACTTGTTATAATCTAATTTACCCTTTCGTTTGATTATCTTATAAACCTGTATTAGATCATCTGGAATTCTCCGTTTTAGACACTGTTGGCCGGTTTTTCTGAGTCTTTCCTCATTACTGTAATTTTGGAATCCTACTATCAGCTCTGTCGATCTTTTTTTGTATCCTTTCTAGCATGTTTATATTTTCTCCAAGATAAGGACTTCACACATGTACACAGTACTCCAATCTAGGACTAACTAATGCTTTACACAGTTTGACTATCACTTCCTTGCTCCTAAGTTTTATTTGTTCTTGTTATCATACCTGGCATTGCATTTGCCTTTTTCACTGCTATTTGGACTTGCTCACTCACTTTACCTGTATTATCGATTATAACCCATAGGTGGGGAGGAAGACTAACGTCTGGTCAGGCAAAATATACTGATCAGACATATTAGTCAGGGTCAGGCACAACATACTGATCAGACAAGTTAGTCGGGGTCAGGCAAAATATACTGATCAGACAAGTTAGTCAGGGTCAGGCAAAATATACTGGCCAAGACCATGACTTCGGCTTCCTTGTAGCTCTCTCTGAAATCGGGCTGTTTTCATGGCAGACTGGCTAACGAGGGGAGGGATCGACGCGATTCAATTAGTAGTAGCGACACGCAAATGAAGCCAAATACAGAACAACCGCCTGGAGAACCTGGTTCACCTTCATTTGCACGTTTGGGATGGAAGGAAAGCTACTGTAACCCGTCACCTAATGTCTTTTTAGCGCACAAAAGAGTAACCTACTCAATGTGGACATTCAAAACAACAACAACATAACCCTTAGGTTATAGAAACGGTACTAGAAATAACACCAAGCAAACTTTCATAAAACTCCATAAAGCTACATCAAATGCGGTATTCCACATTGATTCCACCAAATGCAGTTACACCTACATTCTATCAAAAGCAGTGTTAAGCCTAGATTCCACAAAAAGCAGTGTTACACCTAGATTCCACCAAATGCAGTGTTGCACATTGATTCCACCAAATGCATTGTTACATCAAATTCCATCAAAAGCAGTGTTAAACCTATATTCTACAGAAAGCAGTGTTACACCTAGATTCCACTAAAATCAGTATTACACCTAGATTTCTCCAAACGCAGTGTTACACCATGATTTACCAAATGCAGTGTTAAACCTAGATTCTACCAAATGGTGAGACGAGAAAAGAATGTAGTTTAAAATATAGATATGATTCGGACATTAACAAATGTGTCTAAAATATAGACATTTCATTTGTCTAAATTTTAGACTTTTGACATCAATCCAAAATGTTGACCTATGACATTAACAAATATGTCTAAAATGTGAACATACAAAATTAACCGAATTGAAACCTTTGATACTGACAGGTGAGCCTAGTATGTGCATGATCAATACTTGCAAATAAGCCTAAATTATGGACATGGGACATTGTGACATTGCAAAGTTTACAGCCTGTGCATGTTATGTCTAGTTACACAATCTCACTGCGCTGGAGGGCAGGGTCACTTGAAAACTACGAAACGAACATTTACATTTTCATGCGTTCGTTCGTTTTCTTAGAGGCTCCGTTCGTTTTCTTAGAGGATCTGTTCGTTTTCTTAGAGGCTCCGTTCGTTTTTCAGAGGCTCCGTTTGTTTTCTCAGAGGCTCCGTTCGTTTTCTCAGAGGCTCCGTTCGTTTTCTTTGAGGCTCCGTTCGTTTTCTTTGAGGCTCCGTTCGTTTTCTTAGAGGCTCCGTTCCTTTTCTTTGAGGCTCCGTTCGTTTTCTTAGAGGCTCTGTTCGTTTTTATTTAGGCCCCGTTCGTTTTCTTAGAAGCTCCGTTCGTTTTATTAGAGGCTCCGTTCGTTTTTATTTAGGCCCCGTTCGTTTTCTTAGAGGCTCCGTTCGTTTTCTTAGAGGCTCCGTTCGTTTTTATTTAGGCCCCGTTCGTTTTCTTATAGGCTCCGTTCGTTTTCTTTGAGGCTCCGTTCGTTTTCTCAGAGGCTCCGTTCGTTTTCTTAGAGTCAAGCCCCTTACTTCTCAGCTATATCTGTAAACTACGAATGAAATCGGTTCAAATTGCAACAAGTGAAAATACGTACGATGTGCATGATGACGTCACTTATGGTGTAAACAGCACATACTAACCGTCAAGTTTGCAAAATTGTATTATCCTCCGACTCATAGTTTCCTCAGCAGACCGTTGAAAACATGACGGACGTGAGAGTGAATACATGCAGAGTTGATCAGTAAGCGGTGATTCGGTTTCTGAAGGGTGTTGACCAGTTGACATTCATCGCAGAATGCAAGCAATGTATGGCGGCAAAAGTATGTCGAAAACAACAGTGAAGAACTGGACAACGATGTTTAAGAAGAGCGCGAGTTAAAGAAATATTATCTGAGACCAGGTCAGGCGCATATTGTTGCGTTAACACACGTCATTCTTTAAACATCGTTGTTTGGTCTGGTTTTATTTGAACACGCCTCATATATAAATCATAAATGAATAAGGAAGCAACAAATAGTTCCAGTGAAATGAAAGTACAACAAAATCAGTTACGAGTGCAGTAAAACCGAATACCGATAAGAACTGGAGTCAGACAAAATCATGCCACCAATAAAGACCGCGTAAGGTTGAAAGATCGATTTACGTTTGTTACTGTTCTGTAAAATCAATGAATACGCTTAAGCGACCAGGCCCCGTCGCGTTGAATGACCACGTCCTTGACCATGTCGGATGGCCGCGTTCAATGTGGCCTGCCGTTCTGTTGGGAAAGTGATGATCGGTTTTAGCCAGGTGTTGCGAGGGCGGCCCCGAGCACGTCTGCAGGTTGAGCACAGCCTCTTCCTGTCGTTCGTCCCCACAGCCAGTCGAAGCATCTCGTGGGCTGGGACTTCCAGGGAAAGGGAAAGAACGTCACCAAGGAGAAAGAAGTGACGGCGATCAATCGTTTAGACACTGTTAATGGACACTAAACATATTCTAAGAACTACCCATTGTGCAACATACGTTTCCTGGCAGAAAATTCGATGGTTGAGTCATTCCATTCAAATGCGGCATAATCAGGCTCGGCTGCAATAATATAATATAATATAAACATACAAGAAACGCTGACTACAGGGCACGAGGGAAACCGCACGGAAAATTGATATATGACATACGATTAATACATCAACAATTGGGGATACAGCCACCAAAGCAGCAAACTTAGCCCAAGACAGGTGGTGTGAGCTCCATTTGTTGGTCCAGGTACGAAACGAATGCCAGCTCGACTAAACTATTCTCAAACAGAGATTGTAACTAACTAGGTAGGCAGGCAGCTAGGTAGGTAGGTAGTTGGTTAGTTAGCTAGTTGGTTGGTTAGTTCGTTTGTTGGTTCGCTAGTTCGTTGGTTCGTTCGTCCGTCCGTCCGTCTTTCAGTCAGTCAGTCAGTCTTCTTAAGCGACAAGGGCCAATTGCACCAACATTCCCCGTGCGATGAGTTCCAGGCTGCATGCAATTAGGTTGACGTTTTTCCGATTTGACCTAACCAGATCGCGTAGCCTGCCGCGCAAGCTGGAACGTTAGGCGGAGAAGGCTCTTTACCACACTGTCTATGGTCTGTTTTAAGAAATCTGGTCGTGTACATCCTTGGCATGGCGGGCTACATGTCCACATAGGACCAAACGGCGATAGATTAGATTGGCGATTGTGTACTAGAGGCGTGTCTGTCGGGTGACTTCGTGGTTTGCGACCCGATCAAAACAGGGCATCGCAAGAATTCGCATCTGGATGCGCGTGTGGAAGGCTTCAGTGCTATTCTGATCGTCGTGTAACATAGTCCAGGTTTCAGAACCGTGCAACAGGATGAGGACGAGACATAAATGTAAATATGTAGCTTACTTTTCAGTTAAAGCCTTTGTTGGTTTGTGACTCAATGCAGGTTGTTCATAGAGCCGGCTTCAAATCTACTTCTTTAACATTACTTATTAACTCCCTTTGCACAGAGCCCTAGGTCAAATATAATATTTCAATTGTTCACTAACGTGGATTGCCTTGTTATTCCCTTAAACACGTTATCCATATTTCAGGAGGTTTGGGCAGATCATTAGGGGGTCTGGGTCTTGTTTTTCTGCATAGTCGCATGTCTCATCATCCCTGAATTGCCACCTCTTTAAGTTCTTCCTACAGCATGATACACCAGTTCGGAATCTATTCATTTACTTCCACGTTGCGTAATGCAAGTGATGTCCTGGCACAAGCTCCACCATTAGCTCGATCTATGGGACCTGCATCAGTTCATTCCATTTTCCGAAGCGTCGTGTTCCGAGACTAATCTGTCGACACTGTGTTAACTGTAATAAACTTCGTCTAGATGTGAGTCTTGTGCAATGCATCTTGTGTCCAAACACAGTGTCTTGGGCTGTTTGCTTATTTCTCGTATTAAATTTCTAATACGACCATCATACCACTTCTTCGTGCTACCCATTCACAGCCTAGTAAACTAGAGCAATACACGTTTAGATAACACATCCTTTCAGTTCTACACAGTGAGGTATGCTTTGTATTAACTATATCCTTCACCATCTATATTACTAATTCCTTTAACTAATTTGTACCATTAAAGAATGTTCAACACGAAAATAGTGACATATCTTATAACAATACAACAGACCATCTACCCAGTTTCTTCGCTCTACAATCAGTGTTCAACTACCGTGGATTCTAACACCATCTGGTTGACAGCCATTGCTGTCGTACTGTAATTGTTTGAGCAAATCGATTTGTGTGTCGCTAATGATTTGAAGTGAGGAATATTTTGGGGAGCTGTGCGCTTTTTCCTATAAAATTATATTGAACAAAGGTTCTATAAATAAAGTGGGTTTTTCTGAATGTTCGTAATGGGGATTGTAATACGACAATTTGATTTTACTTTTCCTGTTTAGTTCTGCTCGGTTAATATGTCTTTAGCTGTCAGTCTTCAACGATCCATACTTTGCAGGCGTCTTTCTAAATTCGACAGTCTGAATATCAGAGTGGTAGAGCTTTCGTTTCTTGTTACAGAGGAACCAGTTTCGATCCTCGTTATTGATACGTTCCAGTCGACCTAGCTGTGAATGGA
Organism: Ariolimax columbianus; assembly: GCA_036924085.1. NCBI lineage: Eukaryota > Metazoa > Mollusca > Gastropoda > Stylommatophora > Arionidae > Ariolimax > Ariolimax columbianus. Next base: position 13,732,190 of record JAVGWX010000011.1, read on the forward strand.
TCCTTGGTTTAGTGATAGGGAAGGAAAGACATCGATGAAGGAAACCGTCCATCCCACTTCATTAAATAGCTGAGGACTAGTACAATAACACGTAGTTCTTGACAGTAATGTCTACACCTCGCCTACTTTCATCGATTAGTAATGTCTACACCTCGCCTACTTTCATCAATTAGTAATGTCTACACCTCGCCTACTTTCATCAATTAGTAATGTCTACACCTCGCCTACTTTAAACAATTAGTAATGTCTACACCTCGCCTACTTTCATCAATTAGTAATGTCTACACCTAGCCTACTTTAAACAATTAGTAATGTCCACACCTCGCCTACTTTCATCAATTAGTAATGTCTACACCTCGCCTACTTTCATCAATTAGTAATGTCTAGATCTAGCCTACTTTCATGAGCATAAGTCAGCTCTGACGGCCTCCCTACGACCTATCAGATCTGTCTCCACGCTACAGAAGAACCCAGTAGATAAAGTACTATAGAGTAAGGTTATTCTTCTTAAAAACCTTACCAGTAACCCATCTGTACAAATGTGTCTCCTATTGGACATGATGCATGCACGTTTTGTGGTTGGAAAGGTCGCCTATTGGACATGATGAGTGCACCCTCTGTGGTTGGAAAGGTCGCCTATTGGACGTGATGCATGCACGCTCTGTGGTTGGAAAGGTCGCCTATTGGACATGATGCATGCACGTTTTGTGGTTGGAAAGGTCGCCTATTGGACATGATGAGTGCACCCTCTGTGGTTGGAAAGGTCGCCTATTGGACATGATGCATGCACGTTTTGTGGTTGGAAAGGTCTCTGTCCTAATGAAAGAGCGTCTGCTACGGTAATCTTGTTTTAACCCTACATAAATCGCAGGTTCCAGACACTTGATCATTGACTGACTAAAAAGCCCTCTATTGATGCGTTGGGTCTAATAGTGAACGGGTGCTGGTATTAGACCCTCGGAAGACAGGTCAGTTTTACCCTACTAATGACAGGGCGTTGTTACGGTAGTTTTGCTCAACACGAGAGGAATCGCAAATCGCAGACATTTGGTCCACGTGCTAGGCTGATAAGCCAACGGCGCGAGGCTACCATAGGAGGGATTACGGCCGAACGCCTCTAAGCCGGAATCCCGCCCTAAATCTCAGCACAACTGCGATGGGAGGCTACGAAAGGGTTAGGACCTGGGGCTCGTGTCCCAGCCCGACCCGGTAGAGCCGCAGAAAGAGGTCTCTGCCGTCCGCCGATCAAAGCGGGAAGGCAGCTGCTCGATATTCACCCCATACGACGTTGAGGTGTGAAACCACTAGTAGAAGACTTAGTTCTCGGTCGGGGTGTCGTAAGCAGTAGAGCAGCCACCTCACTGCGAACTGTTGAAACACAACCCTTGATCATGAGATATATCCGCACACCAGGCGAACAACATCTCCGTGCCATTACCAGGCTTGTCCCCTAGTTAAATGCACTCCTTCGAGAGGGATCGCAGGTCGCTGACATTTGGTCCACGTGCTTGGCTGATAAGCCAATGGTGCGAAGCTACCACCTGAGAGATTACGGCCGAACGCCTCTAAGCCAGAATCCCGCCCTAAATCTCAGCACCGCTGTGATGGGAGGCCACGATATGGGTGGGACCTGGGGCTCGCGTCTCAGCCTGGCCCGGTCGAGCCGCAGAAAGGCACCTGGCCAAATGCACTCCTGCCTCGCTCTTTACCTATGTCTGCTATCAGCCATCGCAATAGACGCAGAAGAGATGCAGTCCAGCGGACATTGCACCTCTGCCCTATTGTGACAACGTCACAGGTGGCGGGGAATGCTAGGCATGCCATCAATCAGATAAGCCGAGAAAATAAAGGGAGCAAAGAGATACCTCACTCACGTGCATATGCTACGTTTCTGGCAGGACGTGACGATCCTGAGACACAGTCACACTGGACTGCCTCTCTTCCGGGATAGTACAAACTAGTACGTAGTCCATCATATCATATCATTGCCAAACCCTATAGACACGAGTCGGGAAGACTCGTTAGTCCTGCAAGACAACTTCCCTAAGAGAGACAACTCTGACCAAAAACAATTGCTGCCTTGCAGATAGGCTGGGGACAGCCAAAGGCTAAGGAGGGCATCCGTACAGAAACGCCTGTTGAAATCGGATGCACTGAGCCACAGGCTTAACAAAATAAAACAGTGCAACGTAAATATCGCTGTAAACAGCGTACGATGAAGAAGAAGAAGAAGAAGAAGAAGAAGAAGAAGAAGAAGGAAAGGTCTCTTATTGGACATGATGCATGCATCCTCTGGTTGAAAAGATATCCTATTTAACATGATGAATGCACGCTTTGTGGTTGAAAAGGAACCAGAAATGTACTACGCATCACTGGAGACGAGCAGACAAATTTCACCGCGTTCTTGTGTCTGAAATCCATCATAAAGGCACAGTGGCTCAGGACGTGACGATCGGCACAACCGAGCAGGCAATCGGTGGCGGTGAATGAGCAGAAGTAGCCCTATCTTGGCTACAGTATCTCGGTGCTAAGCTTAGTCGTTAACTTATGTCCCACATTGATGTGACAGTCTCGTTCTGTTTTCAGACTTTGGTGGATATAAAATCCACAGACATACCAGCAACAGGATGCCAGCCTACTTTAATAAATCAGTAATGTCTACTTCGAGACTTCTTTCATAAATCAGTAATGTCTACTTCGAGACTACTTTCATAAATCAGTAATGTCTAATTTAATATCATTTTCATAAATTAGAAATGTCTACTTCAATGCATATTTCATAAATTAGTAATATCTTCTTTGAGACTACTTTAATAAATTAATAATGTCTACTTCGAGACTACTTTCATAAATAAATAATAGCCACTTCAAAGCTCCTTTCATAAATTAGAATATCTTTTTCTGGACTATTTCCATGTATCAGTAATGTTTATTTGTAGACTACTTTCATAAATTAGTAATGTCTACTTCCAAGCTACTTTCATAAACAAGTGTCTACTTCGAGACTACTTTCATGAATTAGTCATGTTTACTTCGAGACTATTATTATAAAATATAATGTCTGCTTCGAGGCTAATTTTATAAATTAGTAATATTTACTTTAAGACTACTTTAATACATTTTAGTAATGTCTACTTTCCTACTCCATCCCTCTTTTGTTGCAAGTTTTCTCCTTTCCCTTTTATCACTGACAACCACTACAAATTCCTCTTTATGTTGCCAGTTTGCCTTTTGTCATTTTCTCGTCAACAACCCTCATCAATGCCACTTCATGTTGCCAGTTTCCATCTTCACACTCTCTTGTTAACAACCCGTACAAATTCCTCTCTATGTTGCCAGTTTCCATCTTCACACTCTCTTGTTAACAACCCCCACACATTCCTCTCTATGTTGCCAGTTTCCATCTTCACACTCTCTTGTTAACAACCCGTACAAATTCCTCTCTATGTTGCCAGTTTCCATCTTCAAACTCTCTTGTTAACAACCCCCACACATTCCTCTCTATGTTGCCAGTTTCCATCTTCACACTCTCTTGTTAACAACCCCCACACATTCCTCTCTATGTTGCCAGTTTCCATCTTCACACTCTCTTGTTAACAACCCCCACACATTCCTCTCTATGTTGCCAGTTTCCATATTCACACTCTCTCTTTGACAACCCCCACACATTCCTCTCTATGTTGCCAGTTTCCATCTCCACACTCTCTCTTTGACAACCCCCACACATTCCTCTCTATCTTGCCAGTTCCCATCCCCACACTCTATCGTTGACAACCCCCACCCATTCCTCTCTATCTTGCCAGTTCCCATCTTCACTCTCGCTCTCTCTCTCTCTCTGTCTCTCTCTCTCTCTGACAACCCCCACTCTATCCTCCCAGTCAACTCCAAGATCACGTGCCTATTTCATCTGATCAAATTACTCCCAGCCTCCACCTACTCCTCAAATCTCCTCCTCTAATCTGTAAACACATCAATTCGTTTCTCTCCGGTACATAATACCTTCCACAAAATTCCTCCCTCTCCCTCCATCCTCATCTCTTCCTAGAGATCCCATTACGCATTGTGTCCTGAAAGTTTGATTCCTAACAATATTCTTCACGTCCGTTGTCGAGAGTATCATGTTGCAAACAACAGTATCAGCAAACATTATTTACCTTAGCAACAACAACTACAAATTAGGATTGTCTGACATTTTTCGGTTATCTAAGACGTACACTCTTAAGAAGGGCTCTCATAAACATGAGACCGGCGGGCTATACGCGTCATTTCAACCTTCTTCTATGTGGTCCACAGAACGAGTGGCATCAAAATGTGGGATAAAAGATAATAAAAGATTGCGAAGAAGGAAATTCTTCTTAGTCGTTCTGTTATCTTTTCGTTAACGTGTTATTATTTGTTTGGTTGCTGCTTTTATTTTCATCTCTATTCTCGTTATTATTCCTGCATTTATAGATGACGAGAGAAGTAGTTTAAAAAAAATTAGATTTGATTAACATATAACGTGCTCAAGTTAAAGGTTGGAGAAATGATTGTATGACCAAAAATAATTGATAAAAATTGAAAGTAGTTGACAAGCAGAGAAATGAGGGAAGCTAAATTACGAAGGTGAGAAACTAGTGAAGCTAAATTGATAAGCAGAGAAAGGAGAGATACTAAATTGACGGCGAGAAATGAGGGAAGCTAAATTCACAAGGAGAGAAGCTAAATTGACAAGGAGAAAAAAAAGAGAAGCTAAATTGACAAGGAGAGAAAAAAGAGAAGCTAAATTGACAAGGAGAGAAAAAAGAGAAGCTAAATTGACAAGGAGAGAAAAAAGAGAAGCTAAATTGACAAGGAGAGAAAAAAGAGAAAGTAGATTGACAAGGAGAGAAGCTAAATTGACAAGGAGAGAAGCTAAATTGACAAGGAGAGAAGCTAAATTGACAAGGAGAGAAAAAAGAGAAGCTAAATTGACAAGGAGAGAAAAAAGAAGCTAAATTGACAAGGAGAGAAAGAAGAGAAGCTAAATTTACAATGAGAGAAGCTAAATTGACAAGCAGAGAAAAAAGAGAAGCTAAATTTACAAGCAGAGAAAGAAGAGAAGCTAAATTGACCAGGCGAGAAATGAGAAAAGCTAAATTGACCAGGCGAGAAATGAGGGAAGCTAAATTGACCAGGCGAGAAATGAGAGAAGCTAAATTGACTAGCAGAGAATGGAGATAAGCTAAATTGACCAGGCGAGAAATGAGAGAAACTAAATTGACCAGGCGAGAAATGAGAGAAGCTAAATTGACCAGGCGAGAAATGAGAGAAGCTAAATTGACCAGGAGAGAAATGAGAGAAGCTAAATTGACCAGGCGAGAAATGAGGGAAGCTAAATTGACCAGGCGAGAAATGAGGGAAGCTAAATTGACCAGGCGAGAAATGAGAGAAGCTAAATTGACCAGGCGAGAAATGAGGGAAGCTAAATTGACCAGGCGAGAAATGAGAGAAGCTAAATTGACCAGGCGAGAAATGAGAGAAGCTAAATTCACCAGGCGAGAAATGAGGGAAGCTAAATTGACCAGGCGAGAAATGAGAGAAGCTAAATTGACCAGGCGAGAAATGAGAGAAGCTAAATTCACCAGGCGAGAAATGAGGGAAGCTAAATTGACCAGGCGAGAAATGAGAGAAGCTAAATTGACTAGCAGAGAATGGAGATAAGCTAAATTGACCAGCAGAGAAACGAGTGAATTTAAATTAAAAAGCAGAGAAATGAGTGAAACTAAATTGGCAAAGAGAAAAGTCAGTGAAGCTAAAGTTACTATGCGAGAAATGAGGGAAGCTAAATTGACCAGGCGAGAAATGAAAGAAGCTAAATTGACTAACAGAGAAAGGAGTGGAATTAAATTAACAAAGAGGGTAATGAGTACAGTTTAATTGAGAAGGAGGGAAATGATTGAAGCTCAATTAATAAAGACAGGAATGAGGAAAGCTAAATTGAGAAATAAAGAAATGAATAAAGCTTAATTGAGATGAAGATTAATGAGTGAATCTAAATTGACAAGGGAAGTAATGAGTGAAGCTAAATTGACAAGGGAAGTAACGAGTGAAGCTAAATTGACAAGGGAAGTAATGAGTGAAGCTAAATTGACAAGGGAGGTAATGATTGAAGCTAAATTGACAAGGGAAGTAATGAGTGAAGCTAAATTGACAAGGAAAGTAATGAGAGATGCTGAAATGATCAAAATAAATTATTACAAGTTGGCTTGGAGAGACAATGAACAAACATGGAGGGAATAGAAATTAATGGAGAAAAACTGGCAATCAGATAAGTGATCTAAGTGTGATTGATAATTAGAGGATGAATAACGTTAGGTTACAAGGAACAAATGTGGAATGTTTCTTCGCCCTCTTTCGCCTCATTTCTTTAATCTCCATGGTGCTGTGCGAAGCACTATGGTTTTTATTTTACGCCCGTCGGTCCAGTGTATCCGACTACAGCATGCATTTTATGAAAGGGTCTGCTTCCTCCTGTATTTTCTAAGGGTTTGCTTCCCCTGGGTCACGGCCGGTACAGTGATAGGGATTGAACCCAGCACCAGAAGGTGCAAGACTACTACAAACAGATACTAGTATGACGTACGAAGAGTCAAAACGGCTTATCAAAGCCAGATACATGACCAAATGGGAAACCGAACATACTGGTTACACCAAAAACGATGCCTATTTCCAGTTGAACCGAAGAGAGCAGGTCGTCGTCTTCAGACTTCGCACTGGCCACTAATAGACTGAGGTACCACCTATTCAACAAATTGAAGATAGGTGGTACCGACGAATGCCCGTGCGGTACTGGTAAAATGACCGCTGAACATCTGCTGCAGAACTGCCCGACATACGAGGATCAGAGAGAGCAGATGTGGCCATCACCAGTGGAACTGCAAGACAAGCTCTATGGCAGTGGCGACAGCCTCAGGATGACCGCCGCTTTTTTCGAAAAAATAATGGTTACTGTCTGACTGCGTACGCAGAAGAAGAAGAAGAAGAAGAAGAACCCAGCACCTTAGAGTTGTGAGCTGTGTCATTTAACCACAAGCCCACGCCGTCCCCCATAATAGAATATTTGACAAGGAGAGAAAGTTAATTACAATAAGAGAAATGTTTACAAAAAGAAAGAACAGAGAAATGATGAAGGGAAAAAACAATTAAATGAGGACAGTTGATAAGGTGGGAAGTAGAAAAAGGCATCAGTAGAAAAAAGAAAGAAAATACTTTCACAATGAGAAAATGAAAGAAATACGCTGAAGAGAAATCGAAGTGAGAATACTTGGCAGTGACAGAAAGAAATGGAGATTCGTTGATAAAGATAGAAAGGACTAGAGATATGTTGGTAATGAGAAAAAAAGAATTAAAATAAGTTTATCTGGAGAAAAGTGAAGTCGAATTTGTAGGCAGTGTGAGAACGGAATGGAAATAAGTTGATAAAGGTGGAAAATAATGGAGATAAAAAGAGAAAGAAATGGAGAAAAGTTGATAAGACGAGAATTCATGAAAAAGATTATAAAAAGATAAAGGGGTAGAGATAGGTGGGTTTTTAGTTGTTTTTTTTTTTTTTTTTTTTTTTTTTTGGTTTTATTTTGCGTTTGCCTTATTTCTCCAATCCCCAAAGGCGGTGTGCGTTGCACTGTGGTTTTTATTTTGCGCATGTCGGCCCAGTGCATCCGACTTCAGCATGACGATATAGGTTAAGGATAGAAGGATGAAAATAAGGTGAGAAAGGGATGGGGATATGTTGGAAAGGAGAGAAAGGGATGGGTATATGTTGATAAGAAGAGAGAGGATTGGGGAAATGTTGATAAGAAGAAAAAGGATAGAGATACGTTTATTAGGAAGGAAAGGAATGAAGATAATGTGATTAGGAAAGAAAGGATTTGAGATGTGTTGATAAGGCGAGATTTGAATGGAAAGTTGATGAGGCTATAAAGAAATGGAGATGCATTGGTGAGGAAAGAAATAAATGGAGATAATTGACAGGGAGATAAAAGAAATGCGAGTATATGACAACGAGGTAAAGAAATAGAGATACGTTCATAGGGAGAGTAAAGAATGGAGAATATTCTTTGTTGAGTTACGTCTAAAGCCAGGAGGGGACTACATAGCCGAGAGGCATTTAGCTTCTGTGAAAAACGGGCAACTGCACCATGAATTGACAGTTTGAACTTCAGAAAGGTTAGAGAAGAAGAGATTCAACATAAAGCAACCTCATTCTATGAGGTTCTGGGTGGTAGAATGCTCCCTTCTTACGGTGAAGATACCTGGTTTGATCCTCGTTATCAAAATGCCTCAGTGGACTCAGTAGTAAGTGGGTATCTGATTTACTATCATCATCATCAGGTACCTTACATGTTGGTGTTGGCGATCCAAGACTTACATCTATTATTATCTCGTATGTCGTTTACCTACTCTCTTGTTGTTTTTCGTATTTGCCAATCTCTCAAGCTGTCCAACATCTTCTCTCTCTCTGCCTTCTTCTGTCTTTCAGGCTGTCCAACATCTTCTCTCTCTGCATTCCTCTGTCTCTCAGGCTGTCCATCATCTTCTCTCTCTGCCTTCCTCTGTCTTTCAGGCTGTCCAACATCGCTTCGATGTACTTTAAACTCTTAGTGGGTTTATTCTTTGCTTCAATGTCCTTAATATTATTAGTGGGCTTATTCTTTGCTTCAATGTCCTAAATATTATTAGTGGGCTTATTCTTTGCTTCAATGTCCTAAATATTATTAGTGGGCTTATTCTTTGCTTCAATGTTCTTAATATTATTAGTGGGCTTATTCTTTGCTTCAATGTCCTAAATATTATTAGTGGGCTTATTCTTTGCTTCAATGTCCTTAATATTATTAGTGGGCTTATTCTTTGCTTCTATGTGATTATTCTTTTCAGTGGGCCCTTTCTTTCTTACGATGGACTTAGTCTTTTCGGTGGGCTTATTCCTTGTGTCTCATGTGAGTAGGCTCCTCAATGAGTATGTACAGTACTCTCCGTCTGTTTTTCTCCCTGGATGCACTATCTTTTTTTTCCTGATTTAAATATGCCTCATATTTTTTTTAATATATATATATTTTTTCGTTACATATCATCATCATATCATGTTTACCAAACATTGTGAAAATGCAATGTAGTAAAGTGTACAACGATGATGAATGAAATGGAATGATTATGAAAGATGACCAAATATATACTGAATACCTTCGATTAAAGAGTACAATATTGAATAGATAAATAGCAAAGAGATACCTCACTCACATACATGCATATGCTACGTTTCTGGCAGAACGTGACGATCTTTAGACACAGTCACACTGGACTGCCTCTCTTCCGGGATAGTACAAACTAGTACGTAGTCCATCATATCATATCATTGCCAAACCCTATAGACACGAGTGGGGAAGACTCGTTAGTCCTGCAAGACAACTTCCCTAAGAGAGACAACTCTGACGAAAAACAACTGCTGCCTTGCAGATAGTCTGGGGCAAGCCAAAGGCTAAGGAGGGCATCCCTACAGAAACGCCTGTTGAAATCGGATGCACTGAGCCACAGGCTTAACAAAATGAAACAATGCAACGTAAATATCGCTGTAAACAGCGTACGATGAAGAAGAAGAAGAATAGATAAATGAAATGATTTGGGTCTTCCTTCTGTTGTGAGGCCCATCTGTGTTGACTTTCTTCCGTCTGGTCTTGGTGTTTCAGATTTGCACTGCTTTCACATATTTTTTCCTCGCAGCCAAGTATTCCAACTTGTGATCGATTTTCTGACTTTCGTGGGCCACTTGTAGATCCTCCGTTTCACCTGTGCCCTCCATCTATCGCAGATAGTTAGGTGTTAAATGTGTGGTAGGCTCAGTAAAAGAATTTCAAATAAATAAATAAAAATGATGTAATATCAAATTTACATTTTATATAAATTTGATAATTGAAAGCCTCTTAGATGACAACGCTGCAATTGATGATCACATTGTGCAACATGATAATTCGAGGAGCTAGCTGGTTGTACACACTCCTGCTTTGTCCTCCAAGTTGCCTCTCTCGTCAACCATGTTTGATGTCAAGGCTAGACCTAAATATATCCAAAAGAGAAACAATTGTAACAATAAAACAAAAGATACTAAATATAATTACTTCCCTTTTCTCATTGTTGTGGCCCCGTTGGGGCATTTGTAAGACTCTGGGGTTAAAAGTAATTTGCCCCGCCAGTTGTCGAGTTGTGTGCACTTTAGGATTTTATTTCACCCGTGATTAAAATATAAACTAGGCCTTAGAGGGACACGAGCCTTATCAACGGACTGAGAAATAGGCGTTTGAACAAAAGCCTCATGTACCGATCAATAGGTTTTACCTTGTACGTTAAGAGAAATTATATAAATAGCCAATAGCAAACACTGCCGTCGGAGATGTTCTAGCTAGCATGTTAGATAATGTGATTATTTCCATTCCTTGTCTTAGCTCCCCTAACATTATCCCAGGCTTTCTGCTAGGTATACTGAAACCTTCTGCTATTTGGATACGAACCAAGTACCTTTATTTTGAGAACCACGCGCTCTTACCACAATGCAACTGACTCTTTTAAAACACGGATGTAACTGAATTTTAGTTCGCCTTTGATCACTGAAGTTAGTTGAAGTCTTGGTCTGGCTTATGAGCCTTTCAAATTGTATCCGGGTGGCCCTTAAAAACATCACTTTTGGTCAATCGGCCCTCGGAATTGTTTGTGTTTTAGGACCTCTGTTCAAGAGTCGGTTACATGTTTCCTTGACAACGGATGCTTCTCGCCAGCCAGACAATGTTTTCAGGTCTCCGATTTCTCGTCTAACTAACCTTTTCAAGTTCATATTTCGTGATGTACTTCAGTTAAATGGAGATTAGAGAGACGAATGACGAGTGTGGATGGCGGTGAGCAGAAATAGGGCCTCTAGGGAGAAAAGCAGACGGGGGAGTACTGTAGATACTCATTGAGAGGGTTTCTCCCATAAGACGCAAAGAATAACCCCACCGAAGACTAAGTCCATCGAAAGAAAGAAAAAGCCCACTGAGAAAAATAATCACATAGAAGCAAAGAATAAGCCCACTTAGAGTTTAAAGTAAATCGAAGCGATATATAAGACCACTAAGAATATTAAGGACATAGAAGTAAAGAAAAAGCCCACTTAGAGTTTAAAGTAAATCAAAGTGGTGTATAAGCCCAGTAACAATATTAAGAAATCAAAGCAAAAAAATAAGACCATTAAGAAGATTAAGAACATCGATGTCAAGAATAAGCCTACTTAGAATATTGAAGACATAGAAGCAAAGAGTAAGCCCACTGAGAAGACTAAACCCATCGAAAACAAAGAAAAAGCCCATTAAGAAAACTAAGCACATTGAAGCCAATACCAAGCCTATTGAGAAAACTAAGACTATTAGAAGCGAACCATAAGCCCACTAACACGATAAGCCTATTGGAAACAAAGATAAAGCCCATTAAGAGTATAACGCAAATTAAAGTTTAGCATTGGGGACGGCGTGGGCTAGTGGTTAAGTGACACGGCTCACTACCCGAAGCTGCTGGGTTCGATCCCCATTACAGCACCGGCCGTTACCCCGGGGAAGCAAACCCTTAGAAAATGCAGGAGGAAGCAGACCCTTACATAAAATGCATGCTGAAGTCAGATGCACTGGGCCGACGAGCGCAAAATAAAAACCACAGTGCAACGCACACCGCCTTGGGGAATCGAGAAATAAGGCGAACGACAGAAAAAAAAGAAAAGAAAAGAAAAAGGAAAAGAAGTAAAGCATAAGATCACTTAGAAGGCTCAGGCCTATGTAGAGAACTTTCTTCTTTTTTTTTTCTTTTACGTGTTTGCCTCACTTGTTTCTACTGGCAGGGGCGTGCCTATTCCACCCCAGACCGTAGTCAATTGGGCGATATTAAGACGCATAAGCCAGAAGACTTAAGCCCATTGGAAGTAATGCGTATCCAACTAACAGGACTAAACATATCGGAAAGAAAGAAAATAAGCCCATTAAGATTGTTTTAGAAATGGAAAGGAAAGACACGAGAAGCAATGAGAATACCGAAAGGAATACTCACGTTGGAAGCATTAAAATACCGAGAGGAAAACTCACATTAGAAGCAACGAGAATGCTGAGAGGAATACTCACTCACTTGAGAAGCAATGAGAATGCCGAGAGGAATACTCACATTGGAAGAAATGAAAATACAGAGAGGAAATCTCACATTGGAAGAAATGAAAATGCCGAGAGGAAAACTCACATTGGAAGAAATGAAAATGCCGAGAGGAAAACTCACATTGGAAGCAATGAAAATGCGGAGAGGAAAACTCACATTGGAAGCAATGAAAATGCGGAGAGGAAAACTCACATTGTAAGCAATGAGAATGCCGAGAGGAAAACTCACATTGGAAGCAATGAAAATGCCGAGAGGAATACTCACATTGGAAGCAAAGAATAGCTTCACTTGGGGGCCTGAGCGGGTGGTGGGGGAGGGGGGGGGAGGTTGGTACACGAAGACCGCTGCGTGGACTAACTACCACCACATGTCACGCCCTTTGAGCGAAGCGCCTGTCCAATGAGGTGACCACTCACCAGGCAAGTTAAGAATATAGGCACTGAGAAGACGACACACAAAGGGGTTCAGAGAATAGTAGTAGTGGCACACCCCACTTGGCGAGTAATGAATCATCATTATGTGGCACATCGACTACCCTATATGACAATAGTTCTCCATAACTCCCTATTCTGTCGCATATTCATTCTGTTTTTGTCTGATCTTCTACTCACGGTTGTTAATTGTCTTGCGTCATCACTCTTTGAAGTCTTTCGCCCTGTTGCCGTCCTGTGTTTTATTATCTTCTAATTGTGCATGTAGTTTTCGTTTGTTTCGTTCCCCCCTCACACTTTATCCTTTTATACATCCTTGTATCTTGTTAGTGGTAGGGAGGGAGGTGCAATTTATGTTGCTTGCTACTTGTAACGCCGTTTGTACATTTAATCTACGTTTATGTAGTATTTTTTTAACACTCATTTGACCGTTTTCTTTGTTTTTCTATTAAACTTAAACTTGCTTTCTGGTATTACAGGGACGGGCGTCAGTTAGTTTTGAATAACTTAACTCAAGTTCTTTATACTGGCTAAGAAATATCAGTAGATTTTGTGTACAATCAGTTTTTTCTATTTAACTTGAGCTAAAAATAACTATGTACATCCAATCTATTTTTGAATGTATTAACTGACCCGTGCGCCTCTATTTGATGTGGCAATGCATTACAAGCATTCACCGCTCTTTGACTAAAAAAATATTTCAGAATTTCTAATCTTAACCTTTCTTTGTCTAATTTGTAGCTGTGTCCTCTTGTTGTTGAAGTTCGATGTACTTTGAAAAAACTTGTAATAGTCTAATTTATCCGTTCCTTTGATTATCTTATAAACATATATTGTCATCTCAAATTCTTCTCTTTTCTAGACACTTTCGGCTGGTTTGTCTGATTCTTTATCAGTTTTATTGCTCTTCTCTATATCCTTTTCAGCATGTGTATATCCCCCCTGCGATAAGGGGTTCTGTGACTTTACTTTCTATCTCGGGCAGTAGCCAGAATGTATCTGGTTCCTTTCAAACAACATGGGAAGTGTGTTGCAGCCGATTGTGTGCAATGTTAAGTGACGAGTTAGCAGCTCAGAGAATCTATAGCGAGCTTGCCACGTTAACGAGCATTCGTCACGTATCTATCAGTCCCACTACATTCCAGCTTTGCAATAAGACAGGAGATATCTCATAATAGTGTAATATTGAGTTGGTCACTTAACTCAGCGAAAAATGAAGTTAAACACAATGAGTTTAGTGCAATTTTGAGTTTGACACACTTAGCTCAATGCAGTACTGAGTTTGGCACACTTAACTCAGCGAAAAATGGAGTTGAACACAATTAGTTTAGTGCAATATTGAGTTGGACACACTTAGTTTAGTGCAGCGCTGAGTTGGGCAAAATTAGCTCTGTGCTATATTGAGTTGGGCACACTTAGCTCAGTACAATGTTGAGTGGCCCACTCATCTTAGTACAATATTGAGTTGAGCACACTTAGCTCAGTGCAATGTTGAGTGGCCCACTCATCTTAGTACAATATTGAGTTGAGCATACTTAACGTAGTGCAATATTGAGTTGGGCATACTTGGCTTACTGCAATTTTGAGTTAAGCACTATTAGCTCGCTGCAATGCGCAATTGCGCACACTTAGCTCAGTGCCATATTGCGTTGGGCACAGTCATCTCAGTGCAAAGATCAGATACGGACACATAGCACAGTACAATGCTCAGGTACGCACACTCAGCGCAGAACTTCTACCCAATTCATTTCGAAAATAATATGTGTCATTATCTCCCCATTGGCCACGCACAACTTACTCACTGGACTAACAGATTTTTAGGTCATATCTTTATACGGGATCAATATGCTGAGCAGCGCATGAGCTGCAGTGGTCAGCGACCCATAGCTGACTGCTAGCGTCAGGGCCAGCGTACCATTGCTGGCAAGACCCTTCTACACCTCCACGCGGTGATCCTGGATAACAGGTTGCAGCAGGGCAGACTGGCTAAGGAGAAGGGATCGAAGAGGGAATGATAACCCGGTAATAAAAAAATGCTTGCTGAAGTCGGATGTGTTGGACCGAAAGGTGCAAATATCGCAGTCAAGCTGTAAACTACAACACAACGCATTCCGTTCTCTGGACTACATTCTATTACTTACACTTTCAGGGTTTGGTAGTGGGAGATTGAGAACGAACGAAGAAGGAGAAGAAGAAGATATCTTTATAGAAAATATGCAGTTTACACGACAAAGCTGTACTCTTTTGGCACTTGCCCTTAAGCAGCTGAATGCATCTTGCTGATCTTCTCAATATTTACAGAAAAATGGAGAGGCATATGGCAAATGAGCAGTATGGTTGTGTCAGGAGCTGTGAGCTGACTTCTGCCTTTATTAGAGTCGTTAGTCTGAATGCCAGATGCCGAACAAGGAATAAGGAGAGATAAACTCGCTATTAATGTACAATGGTGTGTATATATTCTTTATAATATTATGGTCAGTGATTTGTGTACGCATATCATTTAGAACGACGCAGAAACTTCCTCCACCACTCGCCACTTCCCCAGCCTCGTGATATCAATAGTCAGTGGCTCTATCCGCTCACGCCTCGTCATGACGATAGCACCGCCATCTTCCCCGCCCTTACATTGAAATCTCTCTTCCACACGAGATCACACGAGATCACGAACGACAACACCCAGTCGCGAGGACACACGTCTGTGTGAGTCGATTGCAAAAGAGAGAGGAAGATAACAAGAGGGGAGAAAACGCCGAAGAAATAATCAAGAACAACAGAGTTTGAGTCTATGTTGTCACCTGAAAAATTGTGGTATTTTTCTACGACGTTTGTTGTGGTAAATTGTTGATGGCGTCAGACTTATTTGTAGGAATCAATACAGGCCTGTCTTTTGTGTCGGAAAATTAAATTGCTTTTATTTTCTTGATTGGAGATTAATGTGTCTTTGTGTTATTCGGTTCATGGACTTCAGACTTCGCATGAAGAGAAGTAATGTTTTGTTGAAGTGTGTCGACTGCACAAGAGAAACATTTCTTTAGCATCACTCGCTCCAAGATTAATAGTAAACTTATCGGAATGTAGATAGATACCTTGTGACAGAATGCTAAGTTTGGGAGAAAAGTAACGTATGATTATTTGTGAATATTAATTATATTATTACAAGAGAGAAAATTTAGGTAGGCGGTAAAATTTATGAGGTAAATTTGAAGTTATTTTGTTGTTGAGATAAACTATACAACGATGATAGAACGTGAAACAAGTCACAGTTTATGAGGAAATTGGGTGTGGTTATTAGACAGCATGTCGATGTTACCGGAACCCGAATAGAGAGTAAGGAATAGTAACACTGTAACTTGTCAGAAATCGTATGAGATGACTAAAGAGGGCTAGCAACCTCATCATGCAGAGTCAATGCAGGGCACGACAAACAATCCCGACGCCAGGTCGCATTGCGCGTAGATATGTTTCCTGGAGCGGCCTAACATCTCTGGACCAGACTCGCATTTACTCATACAATGTTCCCCGTCGCTGTAACCTTTTCTCATCCAGTTATGCGCTGCAATATCTCGTATACAGCTTCTAGATCCTAAACGAACATGTCACAATCCCACGCCCCCTTCCTCTGCTCTATAGACCATACAGAAAAGAAAAAAAGACACCAAGATTCAACAGTAGAAGGTAAATGACTAAAATAGGACCGCATTTAATGAGCACAAATTGTAGATTGCAGAAACAGGAAAACGATTCATAAGTTTAGGAAAATAGCTTTTGGTTATTAGAGGAATAAACTGTATGGCCTGACATAGACCGTCACGTTTATGAGGGAAATATATGTGATTATCTGAGAGCTTATGATAGTGATACCGTTTTGGACTGTGTAGTTGGTTTAGTTTCCGCGTTGATAAAGCCAGGGGCACACACAGGTAAGGAAGTGTTACATAATTCTCTGTTCTTGTCCTTATTTGTTCTTTCTCTGATCGCCTATTTGATGTTTGCTTCTGGGATGTTTACGCCGCTAGTATGAGTTACCTCGCTGAGCTTGACCGTTGTTTGGGGCTCCTTAGGTCCGTGCAGTTGGCTAATGGTGTCGTATCGTTAGGATAGTGGACCTTCCTTACCTGGCCATACAGGTGAATACAGGTGTCTGCTGAATGTATTTTCTTTTGCCTGGTGTATATGTTTTCTGTTGTCTGGTGTATATGTTTTCTGTTGTTAGGCGTATGTGTTTTCTGTTGCCATGTGTATATGTTTTCTGTTGTCTGGTGTATATGTTTTCTGTTGTCTGGTGTATATGTTTTCTGTTGTCTGGTGTATATGTTTTCTGTTGTCTGGTGTATATGTTTTCTGTTGTCTGGTGATTATGTTTTCTGTTGTCTGGTGTATGTGTTTTCTGTTGTATGGTGATTATGTTTTCTGTTGTCTGGTGTATGTGTTTTCTGTTGTCAGGTGTATGTGCTTTCTGTTGTCAGGTATATGTGTTTTCTGATGTCTGGTGATTATGTTTTCACTTGTCTGGTGTATGTGTTTTCTGTTGTCAGGTGTATTTGTCTTCTGTTGTCAGGTGTATGTGTTTTCTGTTGTTAGGCGTATGTGTTTTCTGTTGGCAGGTGCATATGTTTTCTGTTGTCTGGTATCTTTTGTTCGGATGTTCAATGTATGTGTTTTCTATTGTTCAGTATGTATGTTTTATGTTGTCTGGTGTATATGTTGTATCCTGCATATGTATTCTGTTGTCTGGTGTATGTTTTCTGTTGTCTGGTGTATATGTTTTCTGTTGTCGGGTATATATTTTTTCTGTTATCTGGTGTATATGTATATATGTTTTATGTTGTATATCCTTTCTGTTGTCTGGTGTATATGTTGTTTGGTGTATATGTCGTCTCGTATATATGTTTTTTTCTATTCTGTGGTGCATATGTTGTGTGATTTATATGTTTTCTGCTGTCTTGTACACATGTTTTCTAGTGCACACGTTTTCTGTTGTCTAGTGTTATCTTCTTTCTCTTCTTAAATCCGGTATTTATGTTTTCTGTTGTTTTGTGCATATGTTGTCTGGTGTTTGGTACATATGCCTCCATATGCTAACAGGATGGGGTTGCAACCTCATGTCCTGCCTTCCTTTGTCGTTTCCTACGACATGTTTGTCATGTTACAACGTTACTTTTCCTTGTACTTCTTTGGAAACACTGCAACACGATGTGGATTCAAACAATACTTCACTGTAAATAATAAGCTTATTATCCACACAAAACATCTGAAGAAAAACATAACCTAACAGAGAAATGTATAACAAACAAATCGTGTGTAGATACGAGGAAATCACTTTAAGGATAGCGTTATGCTGATTCGATCACTTTGTGTGGAATTGTCTCCGTGTTTAGTCTTTTGAATGCTTCATAACGTCAGATGGAAGATACAATTATGCAATAAAATGTAGAGTAGCCCAGTCAAAATCAGCCTTCCAAGACATGAAGGGAATCTTGTGAAAGAAAACCTTTTCAGTATTAACAACGGAAACATATTCCAATAATTTCCCAGCAGAAGCATAGGGACTGAATGCCGCAGCTGAGCTTGTAATCCAAGATAAAGATATCCAACAAGAAAACATAGTATGTCTGACTGATGCCGCGTCAGTATTAGCAGCGCTAAAACAACACAAAGATGCAGATGTCGAGTAATGTATGTCTTCCTGACACAGCTCTCAGCAGAACATCCAAGGTTGGTCATACAGTGGATCCCATCCCACTGCAATATTGAAGGCAATGAAGCTGTAGACAAACTAGCAAAGAGTGGAGGAGCATCCCCACAAACAGACCTGAGTATCACATATAATGAGGCCAAGGCCACAATTAAAGCCAACCAGAGTAAAATGGCCTGATCTACTTCCAAAAAGAAGACAGCTTCTTTAACTTAACTAGAGAAGAGCAAGTCATCATCTTCGTACTGAGAACTGGGCATAACAGACTCACGAGTCATCTTTACAGCAAAATGAAGATTCCGACAGCTCACAGGTACCCATGTGGGGAGCATATCATGACCGTGGAACACATCCTGCAAAGCTGCATGCTCAAGCAGGAAAAGAGAAAACAATACTGGCCTCGCGAGACAGATATGAGACAAAAGCTGTATGGAGATAAAACACCCTTACAAACAACGGTGTCCTTTGTAAGAGAAACCGAGACCTTGATCTGAGGATGAACGAAGAAGAAAAAAAAAGAAAACAATAAAAAATTGTTTCGCTGGAACTGAGAAAAAAAATTACTTGGATGCTGCTTGCAACCAGAACTGACGTTTGGCAGTGAATCGTGGACAATTGCAAGCAAGTGGCTTAATCTTTAGAAGAATGCTTTACAGAAGAATGCTGCATATCTATGGACTGAAAAGGAGACTAAGGGTACACTACTCGAGGAGGCACAAACAGAACTCATTGGAAAGATCAGAACAAGGCAGTCATCCTTCCCGGGCATGTTATGAAAGAGTCAACATGGAGCACGTTGTGACAACGGGAAATGTAGCAGGAAAGAGAGACAGAGGAAGGCAGAGAGAGAAGATGTTGGACAGCTTTAGAGAATTGCACGGGCGACAATCAACAGGAGTGTTGGTAATCGCCAACGAAAACCGACAAGACACTTGATGATGATGATGCTTAATATCTGTGTCTTCCTTAAAGAAAGTAGTAACAGCTTTCCTTCCACAACATTTGGCTTAGCTTGACTTGGCTTCTTTCGTTCTCAATCTCCCATTAATAAACCATGAAAGGGCTTAAGTAGCAAAATGTAGTCCAGAGAAGGGAATGCGTTGTGTCGTAGTTTACAGCTTGGCTGCGATATTTGCACCTTTCGGTCCAACACATCCGACTTCAGCAAGCATTTTTTGAGTACCGGGTTAGCATTCCCTCTTCGGTCCCTTCTCCTTAGCCAGTCTGCCCTGCCGCAGTCTGTAATCCAGGATCGCCGCGTGGAGGTGTAGAAGGGTCTTGGCAGCTATGGTTTGCTGACCCTGACGCTAGCAGTCAGCTATGGGTTGCTGACCCTGACGCTAGTAGTCAGCTATGGGTTGCTGACCCTGACGCTAGCAGTCAGCTATGGGTTGCTGACCCTGACGCTAGCAGTCAGCTATGGGTTGCTGACCCTGACGCTAGCAGTCAGCTATGGGTTGCTGACC
This sequence comes from Ariolimax columbianus, assembly GCA_036924085.1. Classification (NCBI taxonomy): domain Eukaryota; kingdom Metazoa; phylum Mollusca; class Gastropoda; order Stylommatophora; family Arionidae; genus Ariolimax; species Ariolimax columbianus. The sequence goes on from JAVGWX010000011.1 coordinate 13,751,962, forward strand.
CTGACGCTAGCAGTCAGCTATGGGTTGCTGACCCTGACGCTAGCAGTCAGCTGTGGCTCGCTGGTCCTGACGCTAGCAGTCAGCTATGGGTTGCTGACCACTGCAGCTTATGCGCTGCTCAGCATCTTGATCCCTTCCACAACTTTTGATGATGGTTCTTGTCTTTGTATAGTTCCATTAGCTGTGCAACTTTCCTTTCGAACAAAACTGAACATTTCTGTCGAATGAGAACTGTGCGGAGAACATGTCAAAATAGACATTAAAATTGTTATGTCATCTGAAAAGAACACAATTTAGTTAATAATTATCGCACCACAAGAAGATCTGGCTACACAATCGGTGGCATATGGATTGAGGACATAACACAAATTCGAAAACAACATGGCCTTGAAACATGCGACTGAACTCTTGACAAAAATAAGCAAATTAGGCTTAAGAGCACGAGTGATCAGAAATGTCAAGTCATGCTAGTAACTTAGACCACTGTTCCTCCGGATCTAATTTTAACAGATACAATCGATATCCACCAACTTTCGAGTATCCTCGATACCAAAATATAATCAGTTAGTCGGGTATAAACATTGCTTCCTTCGATTGTATTTGTTCAACTGTGCCAAGGGTGAGGTTTGGAACGTGAGTTTCTCTATGACGAAAGAAATTGGCTGCGCCGTCTGTATAATGTCCTCCTAACTGAGAGAGGCATGGTTCAAAACAAGGACGAGGTTATTTGTTGTATTTGTAATTTCGGACTGAAATAAAAACGTAAGAACTGTGTGATTGTTCAAACTTGACTTCCCTTCATCAGTGTCTCACTGTTATTTATTATAATGTGACTTGACCATTTCGTTCGTTCTCAAACTCGCGCTACCAAGTCCTGGAAAAGGCTTAAGTAGCAGAATGGAGTCCAGAGAACGGAATGCGTTATGTCGTAGTTTACAGCTTGACTGCAATTTTTACATCTTTCAGTACGACACATTCGACTTCGGCAAGCATTTTTGAGTACCGGGCTAGCCTTCCCTCTTCGATCCCTTTTCCTTAGCCAGTCTGCTCTGTTGCAGTCTGTAATCTAGGATCACTGTATGGAGGTGTAGAAGTGTCTTGGCCGTACGGTTGGTTACCTATACCTTTCGTAAGTGTAGAAGCGATCGTAACGAGAACAACCTACCGTGTTTCCCATACCGGATACGTCGGGATTCGTGCCCAGTGCTATGGTATTGTGAAACGAGCGTTTAACCCGTAGTCCACGCTGTATCCGTAACATGATTACATTCAGCTTAGACACAGATTCACCCACTGATCAAATACGCCCTAATTTAACCAAAAGAACTACGATATGGGGTGGAAAGATCGTTTTTTCGCCAAAAGAATCTAGAGAGACAAACATTTAATCAAACACAATTCATATATTGTTTTTTGTCCACTATTCCTGCCTGCATCGTATACTACTGTTGTTGGAGATAAAGGAAGTTCAGTCCATGCGTTCTTATCGTCCGCAAGAATTAGTGACAAATTCCCTTCCTAGTTAGATTACCTTGCCTACCTGTGCAGAGACAGGTGCCAAATTCAAGAGGAAGAACCGAGTTATGTGTTAATAACATCTTATTACGATGAGCAAGTTCAGCAGAAAATAAAACATGTCATTCTGATATGTCAGGAGCATGTCATTATATCATGTCAGGGGCAAGTTAAATGTTTAAATGTACATTGATTGATACATTAAATCTGATTTCTCTCGGTGTGTCTCTGCCGATCTTTGTAATTCTCATATTTTCTTTCCTGTGCCTCTCTTTTCGATTGTAAAGTCTTACACTAAAATAAAAAACACATCTCCAACTTTCCTGCGAATGATTGTGTAATATAATCCTCTAGTCTGTGCCTCAAACCCATTCTGCCTGACTGTTCTTCTCTAGTCTGTGCCTCAAACCCATTCTGCCTGACTGTTCTTCCAACTCGCTGCTGCTGTCTCAGTTCAGTTCAGTTCATCCCGTAACCCTACAGGTCATTGGGGCACACATGAAGACATGAAAATCCCAAGCCAGCTCTCTCTCTCTGTCGCCGCCTGACGTATCTCACCGTGACGAAGGACTGACCACTCAGTGATGTTGTCAACCCATCTCTTCCTTGGACGTCTTCACCCTCTCTGTCCCGGTACGGATCAAAAGAGTATCGAGTTGGGAATTCCGTTGGACCTCGCGACGTGCCCGCACCAGGCCATCTTTCGTCTTTTGATAGCTGTGAACAGATCTTCAAAAGGACCAATAGCGTCTTCAACTCTCTGACGAATGTCTACGTTCGTGACACGATCCTTATATGTAACATTTAGGAGTTTTCTATAGCACCGCATTTCCATTGCACGTATTCTGCCTTGGATATCTGCTGTAATGGTCTAGGTCTCGCAGGCATACATAAATATTGACAGCACCAAAGAGCGCAGTAGTCTGACTTTTATGCCGAGGGCGAGGCGCTTGTCTCGCCAAAGAGGTTGCAGCCTAGTCAGCGCCGCTGTTGTTTGTGCTATTCTGGCAATTACCTCTGGCTTCGAACCCTCTTCGCTGATCAACGATCCAAGATATTTGAAACGTTTCACCACCTCAAGTACCTGCCCATTTGTCTCTATGGCAGATTGAAACCCTGCAACGTTATTGGTCATGAGTTTTGTTTTATCAGCATTTATTTCCATACCAAAACTCAGGGCCGTTCTATCCAATCTACCAATCAACTCCTGGAGTTCCCTCTCTGTGCCTGCCAATACATCAATATCATCAGCAAAGCGGAAGTTTTGTCTATTTCTTGCATATTATCAATCTAGCTGTTTCTTTCTCAACCGGTGTTCAACTGACACTCTCTATCTGTGTCTTTATTCTGTCTCTCTGGTTATGCCTCTTTCTCACTTTGAACTTCTGTCTTCTACTATATGTCTCTCCATTGCATGCACTGCGTGTTCTCCTGTCGCTCTCTAACGTTCTCTGTCTCCAATGCCTTCCCTATCTTCATTTATGTAATTATATTCGAATTTATCACTTCACTCAGTATCTCTCGCGAACTTTTATCTCTCTGTGTACCTCTGCCACTCTCCTGTTTTCCTCTCCATGTATTGCTAGTTCACTTCTTCTATCGCACTCACTCCCATTTCATCTCCCCGACTAAATTTTTTTCTCTTCTTTCTCTCTCTGTCTCTATCTATCTATCTCCCTCTCTCTCTCCAAGGTCATTTGGCTGTTATATATAAAAACTTAAATGTCATGTGAAACGAAATAAGGATTTCTGATCGTAACTAGGACTGACATTTGACATATTATAAGCTGATCTCCCCCCTTTGACATTTATCACACCCAATCTTTAAGCTCTAGCTGGGACACACCCACACTGATCAATAAGAGGGATATAGGATGTTTAATCTGTTAAGTTTGGCAGAAACTGCGTTTTTTTCCTCGGGCGATTGCTCGAAGTATTGGCAACTTCCTTGCCACGAAACTTATCTTTTTACGTTAGCCTTACTTTTCTAATCCCCAAAGGTGGTGTGCGTTGCACTGTTGTTCTTATTTTGCGCCTGTCGGCCCATTGTATCCTACTTCAGCATGCATTTTATGTAAGGGTCTGCTTCCTCCTGCATTTGCTAAGGGTTTGCTTCCCCGGGGTAACGGCCGGTGCTGTGATGGGGATCGAACCCAGCACCTTCGGATTGTAAGCCGTGCCACTATACCACTAGCCCACGTAATCCCCAAGAAACCTATAACAGCCACATAAGTGGTGCTTGTAAGAGCCAACGCTATATAAAGGACATACTCTTTCTTTTACTACTCTTAAAGTGCTTGTTCTGTTAATCTATGCCTACATTTTTCCCTGGACAAGCAGGGTTGCAAATAAAAGTATAATTATAAATCTAACACAAATATCGTACAATGTAACTAAGGAAGGTTGAGTGACCTCATTATGTAATGTATAAATTATAGCCACAAACATCAACAAATATGGACAAATCAGTTGATGTGTTTCTGGCTATAATTTCTACATACAAATATATACAAATCCTCCTGTCGTACTGAATTTTTCCCATTGCTGGGGTAGTCGAAGGGTTTTGAAGACTGAGGACTACAGACCGCTTCGCCACTGGATGTCGCCACGTGATGTGCTGGCTATGTTTATTTATTTCATCCTAAACAAATGTGGACCAATATATATACATATATATATATATATATACAAATATGGAAAAATATATATTTATACAAACATGGGCAAATAAATATATATATATATACCCAACTATGGACAAATATATATATATATATATATATATATATATATATATATATATATAGATATATGTATATATATATATATATATACATATATATATACACCAATATGGAGAAATCGGAGTGAACGGCGTGGGCTAGTGGTTAAGTAACACGGCTCACAAGCAGAAGGAGCTGGGTTCGATCCCCCTCACAGCACCTGCCGTTACCCCGGGGAAGCAAGCCCTTAGAAAATGCAGAAGGAAGCAGACCCTTTCATTAAAGGTATGCTGAAGTCGGATGCAATGGGCCGATAGGCGCAAAAGAAAAACCACAGTGTAACTCACACCGCCTTGGGGAATAGAGAAATAAGGCGAAAGAACAAAAAAATGGACAAATCAGTATTGAAGTAAAAAAATTCAACTCAAACATGCAAGGCAGAAGCAGGTCTTCTGCTAAACAGGGTAGGATTTGCTGTTGAATGTCCATAATGGGTTGGTTTACTCTTCTGTGGGTCCTGAATAAAACGTTAAGTGATGGGCTGTAGTAGCTTTCATCACATCTCGAGTTTGCTGGAGGAAAAGGATCGGGGTCCTCCAGGCGATTGTGCTATGCTTGGCTTCATCTGCGTGTCGTTCACTACTACGGTGATCACGTCCATTCACCAGCTAGTCAGACTACTAAGAAGAGCAGCCTGTTATCTGGGAGATATGCGTGGAAGTGAGGAAGTGATGTCGGGTTCTTGGCCAGTATAATTTTTCTGACTCTGACTAACATGTCCGATCAGTATGTTTTACCGGAACTTACTAATGTATCGTATCAATATATTTTACCAGACCTTGACTAACATATCCTAACAGTATGTTTTACCTCACCTTACTAACTTTGTCAGATCAGTATGTTTTACTTGACTCTAACTAATATGTCCTTCTTCTTCTTCTTCTTATTCTTCTTCTTCTTCTTCTTCTCCTTCTTCTTCGTACGCTGTCAGACGTCAACCTGTATTTTTTCGAAGAAAGCAGCGGTCATCCTGAGGCTGTCGACACTGCCATAGAGCTTATCTAGTGTTGCAACTGGTGATGGCCACATGTGGTTTCTCTGGTCCTCGTATATCGGGCAATTTTACAGCAGATATTCAGCGGCCATTTTCCCTGTACCACAAGTGCATTCGTCAGTGCCACCTATCTTCAGTTTATTGAATAGGTGGTACTTCAGTCTGTTGTGGCTTGTGCGGAGTCTGAAGACCACGGCCATCTCTCTTCTGTTCAACTGGTAAAAGGCATCATTTTTTGTGTAGCCAGTATGTTCTGTTTCCCATTTGGCCATGTATCTGGCCCTAATAAGCCTTTTGGACTCTTCGTAGGTCACACTAGAATCTGGTTGTGGTAGTCGTACACCTTCTTTTGCCAGTCTTTTTTCCAATGCCTGGTATATTTTCTACCACCTCCGGAATGATATGCTGGTTCCAGGTGGGTTTGCGTACAGTAGGGATGGTCTTTGGTATTGTTACGGTGTTCATAGGGTCTTCGCTTATCTTTGCTTTGGCTATTTCTGCAAAGTTTCTCCGCTTTAGTTTCCCATTTCCAAATCTATTTAGTCTTTGATGCACTGAGTTTCTCTGCTTACTGCTGGGCTCTGCAGTCTCTTCTGTCGGTCATGGATTGCAGATTTGTAATCTTTTCCAGTTCTGCAATTGGCGATGACTTCATGCCTCCTGTTATAACTCTCATGGCTTGGTTTTGAAGTTTGCTAATGTTATCAAAGTTCTCTTTTGCTGCTGTTGTCCATGCCGAAATGCCATACTCGAGAACTGGTCTAACTCTTCCAGTGTACAGTTTCTTTAGTATACTTTCGTCTGCTCCCCAGCTTGCGCCAGCAACTTTCCTCATGATTGCCATTCTTTGTCTGGTTCTCATTCTGTTTCTCTCGATCTGACTTTTCCATGTCATGCGCCGATCAAATGTGACTCCCAGGTAGTTTGGGTTAGCGTTTTGCCGCAGATATTTGCCGTTAAGACTTGTTTTGGTGTTCTGTGGTTTATTTGAAAGCGAGAATATCGTACATGTTGTTTTTTCCTCGTTTATTTGGACCAACCATGAGTTCGCCCACTCCTCCAACGATGTTAGGACCTGCTGCATCCGATTGTTTGCTACGGTGACATTTTTTTCAGAGGTCCACATAACCAGATCGTCTGCAAACATAGAGCTGTGGACTCTTCTTGGTATATTCTCTGTGATGTTGTTTATATACACCAGGAAAAGTGTGGGTGACAATCCCTCCTTGGGGTACTCCCTGGTCAAGTGTCACCTTTTTGCTCATCTGCCCCCATTGTACTTGAACTCTGGCTGTTCTGTTTTCAAGGTAGTGGCTGATCCATCTCTACATTTTTCCAGATACTTCACTTCTTCGTAGCATGACTTTTAAGTCCCTCTTTCCACACCTTGTCAAATGCCCTCTCTAGATCCACCCAAACCGCTACTGTATGTTTTTTCTCTTGGTAAGCATCCTCTATTTCCTGTGCTATGAGAGTGATCTGATCCTCAGTGGATCTGTGTTGTCTAAATCCTGCTTGCTGTGGGATTAATATATGTGTTTTTCTTCCAGGTGCCACTTCAGTCTGGTGTTTATCATACGCTCCATCAGTTTGCCTCCACAGCTAAGTAGACTGATGGGCCTGTATCCCTTTGGATCTGTTCTATCTTTTTCTTTCTTTGGTACTGGTATAAGTACAGCGTCTTTCCATGCCTGCGGTGCAATTCCCCTTTTCCAGCTTTGGTTCAGGGCTGATAGTAACTTCCTCTTTGCTGTTTGGCCCAGCCCATCAGCATTTCGTTTGTTACCCCATCTTTTCCAGGCGATTTCTTTTTCTATAACGTTCTCATGGCCTCATCCATTTAAATCATTGTTAGTTTTGCCATCATGTGCTCCTCTTGTGCCATCTTGATTTTGTCGTGCCTCTTTTGTTCTTCACTAATGTTTGTATGCCTGTCTGTAAGGACATGAATGTGGTTTGCTCTGGCATAATGTTCTATAAAGGCGTTTGCTGCTTTTTTTCCGGTGATCATATTGTCGCCCTGCTTGATGGTAATTTGTTCATTTGATGGTGTTTCGTCATTCATGGCTCTGGCTAAATTCAATAGTTTATTCCCTTCTTTGCCTAAAATGAGGCTTTCTGTTTTGTTTTTCCAACTGTCTCTTGTTATTTGGTTAAGTGTTCTTTTGTATTTCGCAGTGATGGCCTTAAGGGCGATATTGGCTTCCATAGATTGCTCTATCTCTGTCATGTTCCTAGCCTTTGAGACTTTATCCTCCGCTTTCTGCAATTCAAGATTCCAATATGGCTTGTAGTTTTTCCTTGCCCCTCTTGGGATGGTTTGCTTGCAGTATTGCTTTGCTTAGGCTTTCCACCATAGGTTTCATATTGTTATTTCATGTGTTGATGGTTTCACACAATCCATCTATCAGCATTGCAAATCTGTCCCAGTCGGCTTGTCTATAGTTCCAACGTGGCAGCGGTTTTATTTCTTGGCGGCCTACTTCCATATCAATTTCTAGCCTAATTGGCCTGTGGTCGCTACCTGCCAATTGGTCGCGCACCTGACGATCTATTTTGTGGACTAACATGTCCGACCAGTATGTTTTACCTCACCCTACTATCTTTGTGCAATCAGTATGTTTCACCTGACTCTAACTAACATGTCCTATCAGTATGTTTTACCTGACTCTTACTAACATGTCCTATCAGTATGTTTCACCTGACTCTAACTAACATGTCCAATCAGTATGTTTCACCTGACCAGACATTAGTCTTCCACGTCGTTCATGTCGTCATACACATGCGTATTACCTGTTCTCACCAATCCCAACTTCCAGATTGTCTAGCTGGACCTTTTGGTGTAATATACTAAACGCGAAGGTTTTTTAGGTGGCTGCAGAAATTGTAAATGACAAAATCGATATCCTGGGACTGGCTAAAACAAGGTGGAAAGGAAGTTAAGGGGATCAAATTGAACAGAGGGAAAGTGATGTTGTCCTTAGAGCAGACCATAGAAGGTTCAGACTGAAAGTATGGCCTAGAGGTATCAACTGATGCACTCAATGCACTTATATAATGCGAGGCAGTACGACATATATCAAATACTAGTTACTCCAAAATTGCTAAAAAGAAGATGAAAATGAACATTATTCAATGGGGACTACGAGGGCTAGTGGTTAAATATGGGGACGGCGTGGGCTAGTGATTAAATATGGGGATGGCGTGGGCTAGTGGTTAAATGACACGGCTCCCAACCAGAAGGTACTGGGTTCAATCCCCATAACAGCACCGGCCGTTACCCCGGGGAAGCAAACCCTTAGAAAATGCAGGAGAAAGCAGACCCTTACATAAAATGCATGCTGAAGTCGGATGCACTGGGCCGACAGGCGCAAAATAAAAACCACAGTGCAACGCACACCACCTTGGGGATTAGAGAGATAAGGCGAATGCACACAAAAAATCACACAAAAAACACACAAAAAACACACACAAAACACACCAAAAACACACCAAAAACATTACTCAATGATAAGAACGATCAGTGGTCTCGAGGTAAGGTGTCCCCTTCTGGGTAGTGAGATCGGACTCTCAGATCCCTGATATAAAAATCCCTTGGCAGTTAAAAATCGAAAGAGTAGGCCTAACGGCCGATGCGCGGCTACAATTTAAAACTTCTAGTTTTAAAATCTATCAAAATGATGTGTACTTTCCCTAAGGTTTAATAGGCCGCGGGACGTTTAAAATACTTAATAGGGAAAGTGTTCGTCTACCTGGCAACAGACATTACCATGCCTGTTTGAATACCAGAATTCCAAGAATTCCACGTGTAAGATGTACAAGTTTGTAGAAAAGCAGACATGACATCTTCCCCTCTCCCACCCCCCCCCCCCCCCCCCCCACCCCCCATCCATCTTCTAATAGCCAACATATATATGTAATTTTAAAGATGCACACGCAATTGTTAACAGCATATAACCACATATACGTTTGATATGGAATTTCACCGAGACAAGGATACATCTACATTCACGACAAGAAATAAAAAGGATTAGTTTCAACAGCCAGAGGAAAGAGAAGATTTA
>JAVGWX010000011.1:13766317-13986317 GCA_036924085.1 Ariolimax columbianus
CCAGTGGGTGTGTTCGAGTGAGTGTGCTCGAGTAGGTGTTCGAGTGGGTGTTCGAATGGATGTGTTCGAGTGGGTGTGTTCGAGTGGGTGTGTTCCAGTGGGTGTTTTCGAGTGGGGGTGTTCGAGTGGGTGTGTTGGAGTGGGTGTGTTCGAGTGGGAGTTTTCTAGTGGGTGTGTTCGAGTGGGTGTGTTTGAGTGGGTGTTCCAGTGGATGTGTTCGATGGGTGTTCGAGTGGGTGTGTTCGAGTGGGGGTTTTCGAGTCGGTGTGTTCGAGTGGGTGTGTTCGAGTGGGTGTGTTCGAGTGGGTGTGTTCGAGTGGAGGTATTCCAGTGGGTGTGTTCGAGTGAGTGTGTTCGAGTAGGTGTTCGAGTGGGTGTTCGAGTGGGTGTGTTCGAGTGGGTGTTCCAGTGGATGTGTTCGATGGGTGTTCGAGTGGGTGTGTTCGAGTGGGGGTTTTCGAGTCGGTGTGTTCGAGTGGGTGTGTTTGAGAGGGTGTGTTCCAGTGGGTGTGTTCAAGTATGTGTGTTCGAGTTGGTGTGTACAAGGGGATGTGTGCAAAGGGATGTGTTCAAGTGAGGATGTTTAGGTAGGAGTGTTCGTTTGGGAATGTTCATGTGAGGGTGTTCAAGTGGGAAGAGCTGTCTGCCGGGGTCTTTGTGTATGACAAGAACAAGAATAGCATCACTACCTCACAGAGAGCATGTCGTAAGAGGCGACTAACTGTGTGACATGGCATAACACTGGCCCTGGTTAGGGGGTTTGTTTAGAGCAGCATAGATGGCGCCTAGCAGACTGCGGGTCTACTTAACTCTAGTGTTTGAGTCTATTAAGATGAACTCGCACATCGGTTAACCACCCTCTGTAAGCGAATTTACCAACGCTGCGGAATATTAAGCCTAGCTCGCTAATTCGGAAATCTTATCCCGTATACATCCAGGTCATACCAGAGCTGGGACCTGCACGGAGGCATCTGCCCCTGTAGAAGTACAAGTTTACTAAGGACTTACAACTAAGGGTGTTCAAGTGGGGGTATTCAAGTCAAGTGAAGGTGTTCAAGTGAGGATGATCAAGTGAGGGTGTTCAAGTGAGGGTTTTAAAATGGGGGTGTTCGGGGACGACGTGGGCTAGTGGTTAAGTGACACGGCTCACAACCAAAAAGTGCTGGGTTCGATCCCCATCACAGCACCGGCCGTTACCCCGTGGAAGCAAACCTTAGAAAATGCAGGAGGAAGCAGACCCTTACATAAAACGCATGCTTAAGTCGGATGCACTGGGCCAACAGGCGCAAATAAAAACCACAATGTAACGTACACCACCTTGGGGATTAGAGAAATAAGGCGAACGCAAAAAAAAACAAAAAAACATGGGGGTGTTCAAGTGGGGGTTTTCAAGGGGGTGGGGGGGAGGGGTTTCAAGTGAGGGTGCTGATATGGATGTGGAAGTGGGGATGTTTAAGTCGGCGTGCACGTGGTTGTTCAAATGGGGACTTAATTTTGAATTCTTCAAGTTCGTGTTTATGTTTTTGTGTAAGGGTGTTCAAGTTGGTGTTCAAGTGGGTGTTTAAGTGGGTGTTCAAAAGAGTGTTTAAGTGGGTATTCGAGTGGGTGTTCAAGTGGGTGTTCAAGTGTGGGAAATAGCAGATTTTCAAGTTGGAGATCAATAGGCTATTTAACTGGGTAGTTATGTAGGTTTTCAAGTGGGTTTTCAAGTTGGTATTCAAACGGGTGTTCAAACCGATAGAATAACGTTCCCTTAACAAAGGAAACACAGGTTCAAACCCCTCTTAATGATCAGGTTGTGTGATTGTTTTTTTCTGTCTTTGATAAAATTTAACATCCTAGCCGGCACACTGCGCGACGACTATAGCTGCAATTATCCTTTATGTTTCAGTCCTACAACCTTTCAGACAGAGCCCAGCAATCGGAATAAAGGTCGCAGTTAGACGGGGGAATACTGGTTTCAATCAGGCAACTCAGTTGCTGATTCATTTGGCCTGCAAATCCATCATGTCGGGCTAATGTCTTCTCTGGTTTGTCTTTATGACTTTCATTTGGATATTAGTAGTAAGTTTGTGGGGCGTTTCTTTCTTTTGGATTACGAAAACCTGATGTTTCCAGCCTCCAGACTTCTCCCTGTTTACATATAGCCTACCCAGAAGTATAGGATGTGCCCTCTTCCTCTGTTTGGGCTGGTGTACGTTAAGCTGTCATCGTGGGAGGTCTTTCTCTAAGGTGTTTCCCGTCATCATCGCTCTGAGGCATGTCAGTTTTGATGGTCGCAAAGGAAAATTTTAAAAGAAGAAATAATTCTGCTACATTAGGCACTACACTATTGCTATGTTCCTGTAACCTATCTATCTATCTACCTACCTACCTCTCTCTCTCTCTCTCTCTCTCTACCTCTCTCTCTGTATGTTTGCCTGTCTGCCTACCCGCCCGCCATAACGATCGTCCGCCCACCCGCCCGCTCGAAGCCCGTCCGCCCGCCCGAACGCCCACCCGCTCGCTCGAAGCCCGTCCGCCCACCGGTCCCTCTGTCTGTCTGTCCACCTATCTATACCATCCTTCCATATATCCATCTATCTATCTATCTATCTATCTATCTATCTATCTATCTATCTATCTATCTATCTATCTCTGCCTGACTGGGTGGTTGGTTGGCTGGCGTACTGGCTGGCTGTCCATCCGTCCGTCTGTCCGTTCGCCCGAACCCGTCCGTCCGTCTGTCCATCTATCTGTACGTCCGTCTGTCAGTACGTCCGTCTGTCCATATATCTGTACGTCCGTCTGTCAGTACGTCCGTCTGTCCATCTATCTGTACGTCCGTCTGTCAGTACGTCCGTCTGTCCGTCATTCTTTCTTCCTATATATTCAAATCTGATTTTCGCCATGTCTCTATCCTCATTTGTCTTCCTCTATCTCCCTCTCTCTCTCTCTCTCTCTCTCTCTCTCTCTCTCGCTCTCTCTCTGGCGTTCCCGATAGGGCCTTCTTAAGCAGTCTGTGTCTATTTCGCTATGGTTATATCTCTGTATACACCTGTGTCTTTCTATCTCTTTCTGTCTCTTTCTCATCCACAGGTATATCTCTATTTATTTGCACTGACTACCTACATCTATGCATGTCTATCTCGCATTCTCCTTGTCTCTCCCTACCACTACTCCAGCTCTCTACTTCGTGCTAATCTCGATGGCGCTCACAATCTCTCCCGTAACGTCTGTCCCTCTCTCTCTCTCTCTCTCTCTTTCTGTCTATCCCTTGTGATCTCTATTCTAAATGTGTCACTACGTGGCAGCTACGTCCAAATACCTGATTATCGTATGTATCAGGCGATAAATGTCGCATGTACGTGCGCAGCTGAGATACAAGATGGCGTCCGAGCTCACGTAGTGTAAAATCAAAGAACAGTATGCTGTTGTGGGTCTTCTTTGGAGCAAGCGAACTTTATGCAAAGGATATTCATACGGAAATAGTTGATGCTTACCGTGAGAAGTGTTTTTCCCGTAATGTGGTACATAATTGGGTCGATACATTTTTTCAAGGACGCTCAAAATTGCTGATGAAAACAGACCTCGCCGTCCTGTTCAGATTTCCACAGAAGCATGTTTGATGGAGGAAATGTTTCGGGCTGACAGGCAAGTAGCGATAGACAGAGAAGCAATTGCAATAGGCTGTTCTCGTGGTTTAGCGTTGACTGGGGACGTTTCGCGAATGACGTAGATGTTGAACGTGACGTGTAAATATAACTGACACAGCTTTGCTGCAGGTTGTGATGCACCATAAAGCGATGGGATAATTGTATTAATTTGGTGGAAGTTATGTTTAGAAATAAGGGACAATATCAGTGCAATAATAAATGGTATTTCGTTTCATATCTCCTTACCTTGCTTTATTTAATAGCCATTTGTGATTTATTAACTGACTTGTCTTGCTACTTCTTTGTCAGACTTTCGCCACATTTTTTTATGTATGCGTGTTTCTCTATTGAGCTTTCACTTCAGCTCTTCTCTCTCTCTCTTTCCTTCTTTCTCTCTATTTATCTCCTTCTCTATATATATTTCTTTCTACTACTACTACACACATACACACACACACGCACACACACACACACACATACGCACGAACACACATACACAGACTAAGAAAGACGTCAATGACATGTGATCTTTAATATCATTCTCTCCGGAACATGACATACAATTGACACATTATAATATCATCACGCCCGACACGTAACGCAGTTCTCTCTTCCCCCAGTGTTCTTGGTCAGGGCGTTCCGAGTACCCTACAGCTTTGGGAATGTTTTCACAGGTTTCTACAAGAGATAGCAATTGCAAATAATAAAAGTGTGTTTTGTAGATTTTAGCTCACAGTGATGGATCGACCATTGATAGATGGGTAGAGGACGACGAAGCTAACGTCTGGTCAGGCAAAACACACTGACTAAACAATGTTAGCCAGGGTCAGGAGAAATATACTGGCCAAGACCCTCACCTGACGGGACGATGAGGCTAACGTCGGGTCAGGCAAAACACATTGATTAAACAATGTTAGCCAGGGTCAGGAGAAATATACTGGCCAAGACCCTCACCTGACGGGACGATGAGACTAACGTCTGGTCAGGCAAAACACACTGATTAAACAATGTTAGCCAGGGTCAGGAGAAATATACTGGCCAAGACCCTCACCTAACGGGACGATGAGGCTAACGTCTGGTCAGGAAAACACACTGATCAAACAATGTTAGCCAGGGTAGGAGTAATATACTGGCCAAGACCCTCACCTGACGGGACGATGAGGCTAACGTCGGGTCAGGCAAAACACACTGATCAAACAATGTTAGCCAGGGTCTGGAGAAATATACTGGCCAAGACCCTCACCTGACGGGACGATGAGGCTAACGTCTGGTCAGGTAAAACACACTGATCAAACAATGTTAGCCAAGGTCAGGAGAAATATCCTGGCAAAGACCCTCACCTGACCTCCTCGTTGGTCGTCCTGGAAACGGGCTGTTGTCGAGGTCAACAATCTGGCTAACACGGTGAGTTTCGCTGTGATCCCCGTAGCAGTGAGTGACATGCAGATGAGCCCAAGCGTTGCACAACCGCCTGGAGGACTCCGGTCTACTTTATCAGCACGCTCGGGATGTCAGGAAAGCTACTACTTTCTGCCACAAGTGTCATCCTTTTCAGGACGCAAAACGGTTACCAACCCATTATGGGCCTTAGCAGCCAACCAACTAGCCAAAGAACCTGCAAACTATAGATGAATGGCACAGACCACGCACAGACGGGGGCAGCTCTGTATGTCAGTTCGCAACTGTGGGTAGAGACTGGCACAGGTCGGACATTGTCTTGGACCAGACTGACAAGTCCTGTTTGTCAGCTAGCGATTGCGGGAAGATGCTTGGCAGAGGCCTAGCAGCCTTCTATGTACATTCAAATTTGGGAAAGAGGCCTGAGAGAGACTGGACAACTCTGTTAGTCAGCTCATAATTGTGGAAAGAGACCTGGCACAGACTGCCACAGTTCGTAGTTGTGCTAAAGGCCGGACAGTCCTGAATGCCAGCTAGCTTGCAACTGTGGAAAGAGGCCTGACTGAGACCTAGCAGTCATTTTTACTAGCTCATTGTTTGGGATTGACGCAAGAGGAAGCCGAGCAAGCTTGTGTGTCAGCTCGCAATACTAAGAATAGTCCTAATCGAGGCCGAGCAGCCCTGTATGTAACACCACAATAATGGACAGAGGTCTGTCACTGGTACATCAGCTTGTATTAGTGTACATATGTCTGACAGGTGTAGCAGCTGGATATAACATCATGCATTTGTGGGCAGAGCCTTGGCACCTTCATATCACAGTGCACAGTGAATATGCAACATATCCGATTCAAACTTCTTTGGCATATAATTTCTTAGCAACTGTACTCTTCAACATTGCCAACAAAATGTGTATGTTGTATACAGAGTTTAACCAAATCAATCAAAATAATCTTAAACATGTAGCATTTTCAATACCATAATGCTCGGAGCGTTTTAATTAGCCCGTTTGTCTGTCGATGTGCCAAAACAGAAGAAAGCGCTGGTCCTAATAAAACAGAAACTAAATACGTTTGACAATCAGTGAGCAAAAATAGAAACCAACCGTCAGTCTTAGTTCCAAATATGTTTTACAAGGGAAAGAATATGACAACACACGCAGATTAAACATATTTCTTTGTTAGCTCCCCTAGCCCAGGTTTTTTTGAAAATATGTGGAAGATAGTTTTTAGCAAAGTTCAAACATTAATAATATTAACAGTACCGAATCAGGATGATACTTTTAGGGTATGTTGAATCACGAACATGCGCTCTGAAAAGGACGTTAAGTGGCCGGTTGGAGTAGCTTTCCTTACATCCCGAGCGTGCTGATGAAGGTGGACCAGGGTCCTCCAGGTAGTTGTGCATCTGCGTGTCGCTCACTACTACGCGGATCACGTCGATCCCTTACCATGTTAGTCAGGATGACATGAAAACATCCCGTTTCCAGGAACGGCTGCGAGGAAGCCGAGGTGAGTGTCTTGGCCAGTATATTTTGCCTGACCCTGACTAACATGTCTGATTAGTATGTTGTGCCTGACCCTGACTAACATGTCTGATTAGCATGTTGTGCCTGACCCTGACTAACATCTCTGATTAGTATGTTGTGCCTGACCCTGACTAACATGTCTGATTAGCATGTTGTGCCTGACCCTGACTAACATGTCTGATTAGTATGTTGTGCCTGACCCTGACTAACATGTCTGATTATTATGTTGTGCCTGACCCTGACTAACATGTCTGATCAGTATGTTGTGCCTGGCCCTGACTAACATGTCTGATCAGTATGTTGTGCCTGATAGACGTTAGTCTGCCTTGTCGTATCCTGAACATAAAAAGACATAATCAGTCCCCTGTTCTAAAGATAGGAATCCATACACGTAAAGTCGGCCTTATTTGTGACTATTAGGCTGTGAGAGATTAAATAGCGCTAATGGCCGTCTCCTAGCTACCTATTGACCTGATTCCAACTTTGTGTTAGGTAAGACGTAATCAGCTTTGCCACTTCGCTCGATTGCTAACATGTTACCAAGCTAAAACAGAAATGACCATTAGAATTTCAATTTTCTAATTTATTCCACATCTGTTTTATGCAAGGGTGTGTCTTATCTAATTCGTCACAAAACTTCTGGGATAGCTACGCCTATCCTGTCTATTTTAACGCTTTGCTACTGTATACTCATAGGAGTTGTGAGTTTGGCTCATAATCTCGAATAGATGGCGCCTAACAGGCTGCGGGTCTACTTTGCTCTAGTGTTTAAGTCTATTAATATAGACTTGCACATCAATTAACAACCCTCCTCGACACACGCCCCAACGCAGCGGAGTAATAAACTGCACGAGCCTAGCCCACTAAGCAGCAAATCCTCAGCTCGGCTACATCCAGCTAATGCCAGAGCTGGTACCTGCATTTGCACCTATAAAAGTACAGGTCAACTAAGACTAAAACTATACCTCACAGGAAGCTGAAGCGGTTTTGATGAAGATCACAATTAACGATGACCAAACCAACCAGTCTTCGTCTATCTATTGAACAATTTTCCATACAGTTATTGGCCCTTGATAGCGTGGAAATAATAGTTGTCCATCACAAGTGATGAAGACCACTCTCTTTGTTCAGCCGTTTGGACAGTCGTATCACTTGCTGTGTCCGCTGAAATGGGTGACTTGCGCGGTGATTTGGATTAAAGTGAGGAAGAAACTGCGCCTTTTGTCAACCTCACTCACAGAGCCTAAGCTACCTTTTGCCAGTGGCAAGACATTCATCGAGACGACTGGAGATAGCATAGGATGCAGATTTTGCCTCAGGGTTACCACCGAAGCCTTTCCGTAAACATGTAACCCGCAGGGTAGAAAGGTGGGATGGCATCTAACGCGTGGAATAATAGCGTGGAAATAAATGCAGTGGTAAATACCTTGAGGAACCAAGATATCGACGAAAAGTATAGAGAAGATAAATGATGGCTGCTAAACAGAGATCAATCTTTTCTGTAAGCCATTATTCATACCTATACACCTAGGAATACTACAAGAAAATACCATCTGGCCAAAAGCTGCTTTAAAGAAGTTTATTCTTCTCTAAACTGGTAGGATCAAGATGTCAATAGAGATGGCGATTTAATCTGGCCAAAAGCTGCCTTAAAGAAGTTTATTCTTCTCTAAACTGGTAGGTTTAAAGTGTCAATAGAGATGGCGATTTAATCTGGCCAAAAGCTGCCTTGAAGAAGTTTATTCTTCTCTAAACTGGTAGGATCAAGATGTCAATAGAGATGGCGATTTACGCTGACACCTACATTTGGCGGACAACATTGTAATCATCAGCCACAGCACTGCAGAAGTCAAACAAAGTCTTACCGATCTGAATGAAGGAGACAAAACCGTTGGTCTGAACATAGATATAAAGAAGACTCCATGTCTACTGAAATCTGCCTTACGGGGGAACTGCGATTGGAAAATGAACCCATTCAAAATGTCAATGCGCATGTCTATCTAGGCCAGGAAATCAACAACAACAACATTGATAATGATATCTCGCGCAGGGGAGCGGCGGATTGGCTCAGCTTCAACCACATTAAACCAATGTGCCAGCAGATGGCGGACGTCGAGGCCAGGGATCGCGCCTTCAATCGAATGGTTATCATCACATCAATGGTGTATGGGTGTGAGGTTTGGAGTCTGCGCAAATCATGCGCCGAGAAGCTCTGAATTACTGAAAGAGCAATGGAGCGAAGAGCCCTAAATATCTCCATAAGAGACCATATTCCCAGTATCAACATCGACGGCCATACAGAATTCCAGGATGTTGCCGACTTGAGTCATTACGAGGGTACAGGTGGGTCAGCTATGTGTCCGTATGACTGCTGATGGGCCGGCTTTGTGTCCGCATGACTGACGATAGGCCGGCTATGTGTCCGTATGACTAACGATATATGAGCTGGCTTTGTGTCCGCATGACTGACGATGAGCCGGCTCTGTGTCCGCATGACTGACGATAGGCCGGCTATGTGTCCGTATGACTAACGAAATATGAGCTGGCTATGTGTCCGCATGACTGGCGATAGGTGGGCCGGCTATATGTCCGCATGACTGACGATATATGAGCTGGCTATGTGCCCGCATGACTGACGATAGATGTGCCAGCTATGTGTCTGCATAACTGACGATATGTGTGCTGGCTATGTGTCCGCATGACTGACGATAGATGGGATGCCTTTGTGTCCGCATGACTGACGATAGATGGGATGACTATGTGTCCGCATGACTGACGATAGATGGGATGGCTATGTGTCCGCATGACTGACGATAGATGGGATGGCTATGTGTCCGCATGACTGACGATATATGGGATGGCTATGTGTCCGCATGACTGACGATAGATGGGATGGCTATGTGTCCGCATGACTGACGATATATGAGCTGGCTATGTGCCCGCATGACTGACGATAGATGTGCCAGCTATGTGTCCGCATAACTGACGATATATGGGCTGGCTATGTGTCCACATGACTGACGATAGATGGGATGTCTATGTGTCCGCATGACTGACGATAGATGGGCCAGCTGTGTGTTCGCATGACTGACGATAGATGGGATGGCTATGTGTCCGCATGACTGACGATAGATGTGCCAGATATGTGTCCGCATGACTGACGATAGATGTGCCAGCTATGTGTCAGCATAACTGACGATAGATGAATGGAGAGGGCATCATTTTAGTGGCCATACATCTACAACCGCCCGTCAACGAGATGGAGAGAAGATATGCACCACGCCTTTAAACCGTCATGGTACTCCTGGACGAAGGACATACATATTTAAGTGGCTTTTGGCTATTCGGAATCAGGCAAGTTTGTTTGGAATCTAGGATTCCTGTAATCCAGGACGGTGTAACGGTTTCCCTATGGTAAGTAGCAGCACTAGAATACTACGTCCGCTGACGTCCAGAAAGGGGATACATAGAATGTTTCAGGCATACAGCTACAGAAACAAACGAATCATTTCAGATAAAGAAAGTTTTATTTTACATTTTCAAAAATAACTGTCTCTATTCTTCTGTTAACAAGTACACACCGAAGGTAAATGCATTCAAATATTTCTCATACATTTATTCATGCGTTTGGATCAGTGACAGAACCATTAAAACCATAAATGATATATCGTAAAAGGTGGGTAAAAATGGCTAGTATGGGGTTAGCAACTTCAAGATTTTAAGAAAGAAATTGGTACAGAAAACACCACTGTTTGAACGCAGGTAAGTGGTTTTGGTGTAGGATTCTAAAGCAGCCACCAAATGCAGTGGCGATGAGATGCTTTGTGTGGAAGAAAATGGAGACCAGAACTAGTAAAAGCTAACTATAAGTTAAAATGTTTGTATCAGTTTTGTTCTGTTGGAATGAAAACCAAAATTAGAATTATTCGAATTTCTTCTGACATTTTCGCGGCAAAATCGGAATCAATAAGTTGGTCATAATTGATAGTAATCACTCGTCTGTGCTACAGCCTTGACCCACTTATGTGAAAACGCGTTCTTCCGGTACACGCGATGACGAGACGGGATTTCAGAAGTTGTATTTTAAGCGAGTGAGTTTGCTCAAGGGTGACAGTGACATTTTGTTATTGTTTCTAATCGTTTTTGTTTTGTCAAGGAAGGAAGAATGTAATATTCTTGTCTGGAGATTTGGTGGTCTATGGGTTGGGAGCTAGTTTTACAATTCAGACATAACAAGTTCAAACCAGACCGTGCTCGATTTGAAAGACATGACTTGAGAGGGTTTTTTTTTCGTGGTATAACCACTTCTTTCAATCGTTTCAGCTGTACATGTATACCTGACAATATCAAGAGAAAATTGGTGAGCTACCGCGGGAATTATGTTGTTGTTGCTTAGATGTTTGCCTCACTAGTTTCTACTGGCGTAGGCGCGCCATTTTCCACCCTAGACCGTAGTCCATTGGGCGATATCAGGACGCATAAACCAGTGCTTTGATGCATGTGTGCGTCTGTATGTACCTATGCTAGGTTTGTGCGCCCTCAGAAGCTAGCCCAACCAAAGTGCAATGGAAGGTCCTCACCACGAGGGCGCGTGTGAAAGTTGTGCAAGAGTGTGACTGTAGGACCGAGTCAAATGAAACAGAGTGAGGTAAGAAGAGAGAGAGAGGGTTGCCCCCAGGGTGAAACCTCTTCTACCTCGCGGGCATTATAAAGTCGATATAAATAAAGTCGATTTTATTAACGATTTTCCATTTTCTATTTGTGGATTTTTATGTGGTTTAAAATCTAACACTCCCAGCAAATGGAATCGTATTCTTGACTCTGACGTTGTAGGGTCTAGTCCACCGTGTTGTAAAAGGGATAAGTATTACTGATATAAACTGTCAGGACGACATGAGAGTGACCCGGTCACTTCGACTCACAAATATCGAGAAAATGTATAATTATGTTTCTGAAACGTTATCCCCGATAACTACCTTACAGTTTATTGTGGTATAACAGTATTAACATTAACATCGTCAAAGTACTTGCTAAATTTCGGTCTAATCTGCTGTAAAATTGTGTCAACGTTATAGAATATAAGGAAATGGAAAAGGAAATTGGTCACCTCACTCCAAAGCTCAGCTTGACTTCAATGAATCTCCATCGTCCTCTGTGAATTCGCTTGTTGGTACAATCTGTCAAACTTTTCCTTGTCAATCTTTTAATATTATCCTCCCAATGTATAGCTTTGTTGACCTCTTGCGCGTTTTGCCTCCACCTTGCCTTCCAGTAGTGTTTTCGGTGTGGTGATCTGACTATTTATGCGACCAACATATCTTCACTGTCTGACTATGACTGCTGTTCACTATTTTTGTTTGCACAGCTAATTTATAACATATTTATTTTATATAGGTTCTAGCGTCTAAATTCACACCAAACAGAGTTCCATTGGTCCCATCGTAAGTTTTTATAGCTGATGACTGTAGCGGGACATTCCTATTCAGGTTACGGGGAGGATAGATCGGTATAATTTTTTTCTTACTTAATAAATAAAGACTTAGGTAAAGGTAGAAGTGTAGAAAAGATTCTAACAAACACCTAACCTTAACCTGTACCTAACATAACCCTAAACTAAACCTTAACTAACCTAACCCTATGCTATACCTAGCCCTAACCTAATCCTAACCTAACCCTAACCTTAACCTAACCCAAGAAACTCATTGCTAATACGGCAGGAATTAGTAGAAGCGGGATCAGAAATTCTCATATATTCTCGCAGAATATTAGGACACCCTCAACAGTTCACAAGATTGATTATTCTCTGACGCCACTACCTCAAACCCGGTGCTAAAAATATATATTTCTTTTGTTTGGAGTGAATTAAGACGCAAGTACTGCGTACCAATTTTTGTTTTCTTTTTGTTCCACGAAATTAGCCTCATGCATCTTTACATTGCCACTTCAAAGTCATCAATTCTCTTCTTCGACTGTTTGGTCAATATCCCCGTTTCTATTGCCTCTCGGTAATGGCGAGTCTATATACCACATGATCATCCCGAACCTGATGTGTGCCCTCCATGTTTGGATGTCAATATATGACTCATGTTTCTGAAAAGAGATTTTGTCATTATTATTCTCTTGCTAGTTTATATTTATAATTTCCATCCTCCGTTATTATATTTATAATTTCCATCCTCCGTTATTATATTTATAATTTCCATCCTCCGTTATTATATTTATAATTTCCATCCTCCGTTATTATATTTATAATTTCCATCCTCCGTTATTATATTTATAATTTCCATCCTCCGTTATTATATTTATAATTTCCATCCTCCGTTATTATATTTATAATTTCCATCCTCCGTTATTATATTTATAATTTCCATCCTCCGTTATTATATTTATAATTTCCATCCTCCGTTATTATATTTATA
This sequence comes from Ariolimax columbianus, assembly GCA_036924085.1. Lineage (NCBI taxonomy): Eukaryota > Metazoa > Mollusca > Gastropoda > Stylommatophora > Arionidae > Ariolimax > Ariolimax columbianus. The sequence continues at coordinate 13,779,298 of JAVGWX010000011.1, forward strand.
ATTTCCATCCTCCGTTATTATATTTATAATTTCCATCCTCCGTTATTATATTTATAATTTCCATCCTCCGTTATTATATTTATAATTTCCATCCTCCGTTATTATATTTATAATTTCCATCCTCCGTTATTATATTTATAATTTCCATCCTCCGTTATTATATTTATAATTTCCATCCTCCGTTATTATATTTATAATTTCCATCCTCCGTTATTATATTTATAATTTCCATCCTCCGCTATTATATTTATAATTTCCATCCTCCGTTATTATATTTATAATTCCCATCCTCCGTTATTATATTTATAATTTCCATCCTCCGTTATTATATTTATAATTTCCATCCTCCGTTATTATATTTTCAAGAAATGAGAAACTCTTGGCCATTTCTAATGTTTAATCATGTATATATTTTTATCTGTACGGCTCATGTCTTCGCTTCTTTGCTAATTACCAACGTTTTTTCGTATTCTTGATGTTCATTTTCAACCCATAACCTGAACTTGATATTTGTTCTTGAGTTAAAATGCCAATTCGCGTATTTATATTTCACTTCAGAAATGTGTCATCAGTGTAAATGGGATTATAAATTGGCATGTCATATGTCACACAACACGCTACATACGCCACATCACGCCACACGCAAAACACTACACACATCGCCACACTACACACCATGTCACACGCCACACATCAAACACCACGTGCTACACATCAAACGTCATGGGCCACACGTCTTACGTGTCACACAACACACCACACAACACATGCCACACACAACACACAACACAGTACATGCCACACACAACACACCACACAGTACATGCTACACACAACACACCACACAACAGATTACAATAGAGAATCTGAAATGTTGCACAACTAAGTATTGAACACTTCAAGTCGCATGTCTGGTCAGTACCACGGTGGGAGAAGTCTGAGACGATGAGTGAAGTCGGAGACAATTAGTGAAGTCTGAGAGGATGGGAGAAGTCTGACACGATGAGAGAAGTCTGATACGATGAGTGAGACAATGAGTGAAGTCTGCGAGAATGACTGAAGCCTGCGACAATCAGAGAAGTATGATACGATTCGAGAAGTCTGCGATGATGAGAGAAGTATGATACGATATGTGTAGTCTGAGACGTTGAGTGAAGTATGATACCATATGTGTAGTCTGAGACGTTGAGTGAAGTATGATACGATATGTGTAGTCTGAGACGTTGAGTGAAGTATGATACGATAAAAGAAGTCTGATACAATGAGTGAGATCTGAGACGATAAGAGAAGTCTGATACGATGAGTGAAGTCTGATGCGATAGTGTGAGACGATGAGAGAAGTCTGATCAGGTCCGTGATTTGAAATAGGAAAACAGACAAGATGATTTCCGTATGGATAACAACATAGAAGAATTCCATCAAGAAAAATGGTGTTTTAAAATGATATCATTACGACATTGATCCTGTGCTCGAGCCCGAGTGGTGAGTGGTGGGTGCGTGATGAGTGGGAGCGGGTTGTGTGTGATTTATTAGGATGACGATTGAAGACTGCTTCCCGTGCAGCCTTGCTTTTATGTCACCCCTGATTGTGAAAAAAAAACCTCTGCAATATTAAATCTTTAAACCCGTGCTCCCTTCATCTAGAGATCTGTATCCAAACTACTGAGCCATGAGCTCATCACACACAAATTTATCACTTCGAAAATCATAAAATTCGAAGACAAAAAATTCAATGTGAAATTTGAATTTGCATTCTGTTTATTTAAGTTTTTCAATGTTTCTTTATTTTGCAGCTGATGCCTTTCTACCGACGGAGAAAATCAAAGTGAACCACAACAGAACAGTTAACCTATTTATTTAGTTGTTTGTTCATCATTGGACTGAGAGCTTTCATCACGTGACAACTGCAAGAATGGAAATCATAAAATTCCAGTTTCATTTCAATGAAAATTATTAGTTACACACGAGGGCAAGTCAGCAAATAGGTCGCAAAATGATAATTCGATTTTTTCTAAATCATAGGATGTGAATCATTTATTATAGCTGTTACGTTGTGCAAAATGGACGGAAAGAATTCTTAGTTCTTAGTCGACCTGTCGGGAGCATTCCTGAACCTACCAAATGGCAGAAAAATAACACTGTCATTCGCTACTGGTAAGTACACAAGCAATTTCAGAGCGGAGGCAGAGGCACTGAGGGCGGCAGTGGAAGAAATGGTGACACACAGTGAAAATGAGAGCCATATAGTCCTGCTGACAGATGCTCTCGCCGTAGTCACAGCGCTAAAAAGCCAGAAAAACACTGAGCTTAATGACTTAAGAGCAGCACTCTGCAAACTGTGCCAGCAGTCCGCACCAAAAAGGGTAGTGGTACAGTGGGTTCCGTCACACTGCAACATCCAAGGCAACGAGGAGGCAGACAGACTGGCAAAAGAAGGTGCAAGACTACCACAAACAGATACCAGTATGACGTACGAAGAGTCAAAACGGCTTATCAAAACCAGATACATGACCAAATGGGAAACCGAACATACTGGTTACACCAAAAACGATGCATATTACCAGTTGAACCGAAGAGAGCAGGTCGTTGTCTTCAGACTTCGCACTGGCCACAACAGACTGAGGTACCACCTATTCAATAAATTGAAGATAGGGTGTACCGACGAATGCCCGTGTGGTACTGGTAAAATGACCGCTGAACATCTGCTGCAGAACTGCCCGACATACGAGGATCAGAGAGAGCAGATGTGGCCATTACCAGTGGAACTGCAAGACAAGCTCTATGGCAGTGGCGAGAGCCTCAGGATGACCGCCGCTTTTTTCGAAAAAATAATGGTTACTGTCTGACTGCGTACGAAGAAGAAGAAGAAGAAGTCGACCTGTCGGTCTACACGGGCAGATACACCTGTGCGTCCTAGCTCTGGTATGAGCTGGATCTAGCCGGGAGAAGGGTTTCCTGCTTAGCGGTCTAGGTTCCAGCAACTTAATACGCCGCTGCGTTGGGACAAGCGCTTACGGATGGTGTTAACCGCTGTGCGAGGTCATCTAAATAGACTCAAACACTAGAGCAAAGTAGACCTGCTGCCTGTTAGGCGCCATCTATGCTGCTCAACACAAACCACTTAACCTTTGCCGGTGCTATGTCATGTCATACAGTCAGTCGCCTCTTACGACATGCTCTCTGTGTGGCAGTGGTGCTATTCTTGTACTTGTCGTACACAAAGACCCCGACAGACCATTCGGGCAGGAATGAATTACAACAGTAATAAGACTTCAATATCGAGATCAAACGGGCTTGACAATAAGATCCTACAAGGCAGGGCGCAAGGCAGGGCGCGGGCGCAAGGCAGGGCGCAAGGCAGGGCGCGGGCGCAAGGCAGGGCGCGGGCGCAAGGCAGTGCGCAAGGCAGGGCGCGGGCGCAAGGCAGGGCGCAAGGCAGGGCGCGGGCGCAAGGCAGGGCGCAAGGCAGGGCGCAAGGCAGGGCGCGGGCGCAAGGCAGGGCGCAAGGCAGGCGACCAAGGGGTCGTTCCAAAATTAGGTGAAAGGATAACATAAAAGAATGGACCAATCTCCGATCAGAGGAGGTTGACAGCGACTTCATTTCAGAGAGGGGGTGACGTGGGTTTGTGGGGGTGTCTTCGTGGGTGCCTTAATGACCTCACTGGTGACGGAATGAACTGACCTGTCCTGACATTGTCCCTTATTTCTCAAAATAATTTACACCAACATTTATAGTCTTGTGACATTACTTTATCAGTGGAAGGTCAGACCCATCCAGTTCATTTTGTGTTCGTCATTCTGGATACCCACCTGGAGCAAACTTTGCAGAAATTAAATCTATCATGCATTATGCTGTAGGTTAAACCATGCGAACACCCTATTGCAGTTGCTATATTGTCTTTTGTTTCTCGCCTGGCAGCACGAATTATCTTTCTCTCTCTCTCATTCGCAGCACAATTGCTTCTTTTGCAATCTTAACAGGATGACCTGGTCAGTTCATCAGAAATTTCAGAGCCACCTGTAGAAAATGTATCAACTCAGTTATATGTCTATTTACGCGACAAACACTTCTAACCACAAACAGGAGGTATTTCCTTGTGAATATCAATTGCACAAAGTCGTTTTTCTCCGGAAAAAAAGGAAAACAGCACTCTGTATTTGATTGTACACTTTGTGTGCACGAACGACATTTTGTTTCTGACTGCGCACGTGCATGCGGTACCTAGTGTCTGTTACCTAGAGTAATCACAAAGCTGGATGCTGCTGACACGTAATGACACTTTTAGAAATGAACAGCTAGATTTTCCAGCTGTCTCATCAATTTGCGACCTACTTACTGACTTACCATCGTAATAAACACGAACGATATTTCCGAAATACGACTCTTTAAAGTCAGATAAAGATAAACAGTTGAATAAATGTACATACATCCTAATTAATAAATATTTTGTTTCGAACCTCTCAACAATTGTTAAATGTTCTTCGATGTGGTGGAATAGCTGGGTATTCATGCAGGAAAAAGTATTTCAATTGCCTTCGGGGATGACTTCATTGTACAATGCATCCGCTTGTTATGATGTGTAGTTGTCTGTTCCCTTGCTCGTTGCATATTCTTTGTAATAATAAGCCAGGCGTGATTTACGGCTGAGTAGACGGAATTGAATCATAATACTTTTATTGTGATACCTGAGCGTTCTGTCACTCTGCTACACAGAGACGTAGGCTTGTGTGAAAGCCTGACACAGGACCGCATGCATTGAGTAGAACCATTACCGGATGTTGAAGACACAACTAATAAAATGGGCTGACAGAAGTCAGCGTCACATAACTGGGTCAGCGAACTAGTGCTGGCCAAGAACATATGTTGCCCACATGTGGCGGCCCTGAAAACAGGCTGCACTTGTGTAGTCTGACTAAGAAAAAAGTAATCGCAGAAGGGAAGACAAACCCTGTTCCCCAAAAAGCCAGCTGAATTCGGATGGGTCGGGCCGAAAGACACATATATCGCTGCCTCGCTGTAAACTACGACACACCGTCCTTTTCAGAGCGAGCGCCAAAGAAGAAGAAGAGAAAGAAGAATTAGAAGAAGAAGAAGAAACAGAGAAAAAGAAAAGTAGAAGAAGAGAAAGACGGAGGGGGAGGAGGAGGAGGAGGAAGAGTCATCACAAGAGGCTCCTTTCAATGTGGAGAAACACCGGATCTGCAGGGCTGGGAGAAAACGTATTGGAAAGAAAGACAAGACACCTTACCTCCAGCTCTGTCGAGCCGTGACCTTATATTATGCAAATATGGAAGGGGATTATGCGCTAGAATCGAACTATATAGCCACCTCTGGACTCGCCTGCGAGATCCATCACACAATATCTGACAGTTGATGCCATCATCGCTTACGGCAGGCGGCTAAGCAAATAATATAACTCACACAGTGATAGAGCCCATCCCTTTCACGGCATAAAAACGGGGTTAAACACACGTTTCTGATACGGTAACAGCCCTCACCTCCCCCTAACTTCACAAGCTGTGACTTAGTACAATCACATCTCTAACACATCATGACCGATCAACAATTACCGCTCTGTGACTACATTTCGTTCTTCTTTACTCAGATTGTTTATTAATCAATCAATCAATCAACCAATCAATCAAAAATGCTCGGTGTTTCTTTCGCGGCATTGCCTATTGACAACAGGCCTACAGCAAGTTCGATCTTCAACTGCCCTTTCTGCATCTCATGTGTTTCCTTGGAACGAAGCTGATTTTCACAGACTCTTATCCGTGTGTTTCTTGGTCTACCTCTCTTTCTCTTTCTCCGCGTGTTTCATATCATCGCCTGTCTGGCCACGCTTGGTTGTGTTTTCTGTAGTGTTTTATATCCAATCCCATTTCCTACGTTATAACTGTTGCGCGACTGGTTGTTGTTGATTCCTTTCCAACAGTTATAAAAGAAACTGGTTGTATACAGACTCTGTGTAGTCTTCTAAACCAGTATAAAGACGTTCAGTTCAGTTACGGTCTGCATTCATCATCATGTCTTACCAACCGATAACAAATTTCATCGGAAGTCATTTATTGAAGATCGACTGGAGTCTTCTATGCATTACCTTTGTCATTCTCCAAACTTCTGCTCCGTACAGGAACACTGGCTTGACATTGGAACTAAACAATTTGAATTTGGTATTCTCAGAATAAACATAGTGTACGGTAAATCCGTATTTACATGCCACGTGATAATTGTTTTGCTAACCTGGTTTCTCTTTGAACTGTTCGCGTACGTTTTAAATATTTTAGTTCTACATTACAGATAGTTTGTTTTGTTATGTTTATATATATATTTTATATTATGTTCCAAAAAGTAAATCTTCTTCTTCATCGTTCGCTTTAATATAATCGCATCTATCCCCCTCATAAATGTGGTTGTAAGTCTCAGCTTTCTCCTATCGCCATACAGCTCATTCCTCAAATAATCGCATCTGTCCCTCTCATAAACTTGGTGGACCGTCCCAGCTTTCCCTCGCCCCCACACAGTTCATTCCTCCAGAAAACGCATCTATCCCTCTCATAAACTTGGTGGATCGTCCCACCTTACTCTCGCCCCCATACAGTTCATTACTCAAGTAATTGCATATATCCCTCTCATAAATATGGCACTCTTTACCAGTTTTTTCTCGTCGCCATACAAACAATCAGCTGGAGAGAGAAAGATGTTTTTTCTGTGTTATGCATAACCAAAATTGCTTTATTTCGTCAAATTATAGACAATCAATAAAGGAATATAGAAATCCCTTGCATCAACACAGATGTGGCTACCGAGAAGAGTGCTGCGCTCACGGTTAGCAGTTGAGAAAACCAATAACGTGTATTTACAACTAGACAATAACTTCTTCTTCTTCTTTCTCGTTTCTTCTTGAATTATCTCATATATTTTTGTTCATAAACTCCCATAACCACACAGTGTCTTGCAATTGGGTTGGTGTGGCCCATGTTGTCACTTTTGCTCCTCTTGTGGAGCCAACAGACCTAGATAACAGTTTTACTGTTTGCTTTTTCTCCATAGAAGAGCAAATGTCTGCGTGCCCTTTTTTTAATTTGTTGAACAGATGCTTTTTCAATTCACAGTGGTCTGTTCTCCGTCTTCTACTTCTTCTTCTTCGTTCGTCCTCTTCTTCTACTTCTGCATTTGTTCTCAATCTCCCGCTACCAAGTCCTAAACAGGGCTTTGCAAGTAGCAGGATGTAAGTCCGGAGAACAGAATGCGTTGTGTCACTAGTTTACAGTTTCACTGCGATATTTGCACCTTTCGGTCCGACACATCCGTCTTCAGCAGGTTCGTTCACAAATTCCCGTTAGCAAGTAGCAGAATGTAGTCCGGGAACGGAATGTGTTGTGTGGTAGTTTACAGCTGTTGCATCCTTCTGCCCGACGCATCCGACTTCAGCATCGCATATTTTACTACCGGGTTAGCCTTCCCTCTTCGATTTCTTCTCCTTAGCCAGTGTGCACTGTTTCAGCCTGTTATTCATAATCGTGGAGGGAGAGAAAGGTCTTCCCAGCTCTGAGTCGCTCGCCCTGACTATAGCAGCCAGCTCTGTGTCACTGGCCCTGACGCTAGCAACCAGCTCTGTGTCACTGGCCCTGACGCTAGCAACCAGATCTGTATCACTGGCCCTGACGCTAGCAACCAGCTCTGGGTCGCTGGCCCTGACGCTAGCAGTCAACTTTGGGTCGCTGGCCCTGACGCTAGCAGCAAGCTTTGGGCCGCTGGCCCTGACGCTAACAGCCAGCAATAGCTTATACAAGTAGTTCATAGTCTGCATATTGTCACTTGATCTCTTCTTGGCACAAAATAGTATATTTACGCTATATCAGATTCTTCATGTTCCTTGTGTCATTTGTCGGTGAAGTTAAATATTATCATTGTATTTATTTCTTCATATGTATCCGTGTCCTCAGTTTTGGTTTTGCTTTCATCCCTTTATTTAGTCTGTATTCACAATTACACTAATGTTGTGTGCAGGAATTCACTCAATTTTCATACTTTTGAAATTGAAGCTGCTATTCATGAGTAACCAGGCATGCTTTTCATTTCCTTGTATTTATTGTCATTATGACTTATAGAGAACCTATAAGGAAATAAATTGCTTCTAGCAATGCCCTTGGTTTCCGCGTTTGCTATTGAAACTGTTGTTAGTGCCTCCGGTCTGAAATGATTTGAGAATTTCCCAGTGGTTACTAAGATTAAGATTTCCCGTCCACTATTTAATTTGATGTGACAGCTCTTTCTTCCCCATTGGTTTCTTCCATCTTGTATATCTCTATACGCTGATCCATATGTGTATATGCACGTTCAGTATGGGGCTTGATATGTCTTTTAAATGTATTCAAAGGCTACATATTTTCTTTCTATCTCTGTCTGAATGGCGTGTTGTCATCAATGCTGTCGTGTTGGCTATTTGCTCTGGGAATTGTGTTTCCTTTCATGGTGGAAATGTGCTGCTTGTCTTTAGAGGGTCTGCCTTTATCTGTGCGAGGTCTGACATGGCGGGGTCTCTGCCTTTATCTGTGCGAGGTCTGACATGGCGGGGTCTCTGCCTTTATCTGTGCGAGGTCTGACATGGCGGGGTCTCTGCCTTTATCTGTGCGAGGTCTGACATGGCGGGGTCTCTGCCTTTATCTGTGCGAGGTCTGACATGGAGGTTTCTCTACCATTATCTGTGCGAGGTCTGACATGGCGGGGTCTCTGCCTTTATCTGTGCGAGGTCTGACATGGAGGGGCCTCTGCCTTTATCTGTGCGAGGTCTGACATGGCGGGGTCTCTGCCTTTATCTGTGCGAGGTCTGACATGGAGGTTTCTCTACCATTATCTGTGCGAGGTCTGACATGGCGGGGTCTCTGCCTTTATCTGTGCGAGGTCTGACATGGAGGGGCCTCTGCCTTTTATCTGTGCGAGGTCTGACATGGAGGGGCCTCTGCCTTTTATCTGTGCGAGGTCTGACATGGAGGTGTCTCTGCCTTTATCCGAGCGAGGTCTGACATGAACGGTCTCTGCCTTTATCTGTGCGAGGTCTGACATGGAGGGGTTTCTACTTTTATCTGAGCGAGGTCTGACGTGGACGGGTTTCTACCTTTATCTGTGCGAGGTCTGACTTGGAGGGGTCTCTGTCTTAATCTGTGCGAGGTCTGACATGTAGGAATTTATTGCTATATCTGAGCGAGGTCTGATATGGAGTGGTCACTGCCCTTATCTGTGCGAGGTCTGAAATGGAGGGGTCTCTGTCTTAATCTGTGCGAGGTCTGACATGGAGGGGTCTCTGCCTTTATCTGTGCGAGGTCTGACATGGAGGGGTCTCTGCCTTTATCTGTGCGAGGTCTGACATGGAGGGGTCTCTGCCTTTATCTGTGCGGGGTCTGACATGGACGGTCTCTGCCTTTATCTGTGCGAGGTCTGACATGGACGGTCTCTGTCTTTATCTGTGCGAGGTCTGACTTGGAGGGGTCTCTGTCTTAATCTGTGCGAGGTCTGACATGTAGGAATTTATTGCTGTATCTGAGCTAGGTCTGATATGGAGTGGTCACTGCCCTTATCTGTGCGAGGTCTGAAATGGAGGGGTCTCTGTCTTAATCTGTGCGAGGTCTGACATGGAGGGGTCTCTGCCTTTATCTGTGCGAGGTCTGACATGGAGGGGTCTCTGCCTTTATCTGTGCGGGGTCTGACATGGACGGTCTCTGTCTTTATCTGTGCGAGGTCTGACATGGAGGGGTCTCTACCTTTATCTGTGCGAGGTCTGACATGGCGGGGTCTCTGCATCTATCTGTGCGAGGTCTGACATGGAGGGGTCTCTACCTTTATCTGTGCGAGGTCTGACATGGAGGGGATAAGTGCTTTTCCTTTTTGAGCAAATCCGCATGTCTGAAATCTTCTTTGGCCATATCCTGGCAGTCTTTTATTCATTACATGAAATGGAAGCCAGTTGTCGTATTCTGTAATCTCTTCTGATAGTCAAGTGTTGTTCGTTCCTTTGTGTCATTTCTCCATAGCTCTCTTTGTTCCTGCAGTTTATTTGGTTAATCACGCCTTACTTTTCAATAGATATGTTGTCTGGCGCTTACTGTTTCTTGGTTACTAGTTGTTGTGGTGTGATATTTTGTGTTTCAATAGTTTCATTGACTTTGCACATTTCCATAGTCTTGTGCTACGTTTTATCTGGGGTTTTCCTTTAGTTTTGCTTCCTAACTGTTTCTTGCTGCCTCATGCAAAGCCTTTCTGTACTTTGCTGTACTTTGCTGTTGCTTTCTTTAGTTGAGTATTGCTGTCAATGGTTTCGGCTATTTCTGATTGTCTTGCAGTTGATAGTTGTTCTTGTTCTATGCAGATTGTCTGGCCAGATTGCTATATAGTTCTTTCTAGTTTCTATAAAGATTGATTTATTTGCTGCTTTCATGATTGCTCTTGTCTACCCTTTTTACGCTGTTATGTCGGGCGTGCTGGCATCCTTTCAATACTTCTGAATTAGTTCAGTTAATTGCTCCTAGTTTGCACGACTATAGTTGCATGGGGGCAGATGTTTCCCCTGTACTGGTGTATTTTTAAAATGAACATTTCATCTAATCAGTTTGCGGTTTCCCAACCCCAGCTGTTCTTTGGCTGCTCTGTGTATTGTATACGTTAGATAATAGGATGTGAAGGTTAGGTCTGGAATAGATGATTTTCAATATCTTGAATGAATGGTTGGTCGATTGTCTACCTGCTTGATTACCTAAAAGTTGTTATCTATCTTCTGGTCCTCAACTTCCTCTCCTCTCGTCTTCTTCATTTTCGTCGTTTGTTCTCAATCTCTGCTCTTGTATTTGTTTCTTTGTACACCCTTCTTTCCGAATGACTGTTAATGTCTTAACTATACCACAGTGAACTTTGGCACTACGGCAGTTTACACTTTCATGTTCCTGGTAGACAGTATATGTTGTATACTTTGATCACTTCCTGTCCTAACACAATTTCTGCTCCTGCTATCTTTGTAAGTCCTAGTGTTTAGATTTGAATTTCTTTAACTGGTAGCAGGTTGTTTGTTAGGATCGAGACTTCTTCTTTGTGAACGTCCCTGTCAACACTTATGATCTGGTGTCCTCTAATTTGGAACCTGTGCTGTTTGTTTATCTATAGCATTTGAATTCAAGCTGTTGATGCTCCCAGCGGAGTCTTCCTGCAAGGACTTGCATCTTATGTTGATGCTCTCAACGGAGTCTCGGTTCAAGGACTTGCATCTTATGGTGATGCTCCCAGCCGAGTCTCGGTTCAAGGACTTGCATCTTATGGTGATGCTCCCAGTCGAGTCTCGGTTCAAGGACTTGCATCTTATGTTGATGCTTTCAACGGAGTCTCGGTTCAAGGACATGCATCTTATGTTGATGCTCCCACTGGAGTCTTCCTTCAAGGACTTGCATCTTATGTTGATGCTTCCAGCCGAGTCTCGGTTAAAGAATTTGCATCTTATATTGATGCTTCCAGCCGAGTCTCGGTTCAAGGACTTGCATCTTATGTTGATGCTCCCAGCCGAGTCTCGGTTCAAGGACTTGCACCTTTTGTTGATGCTCCCAGCGGTGTCTCAGTTCAAGGACTTGCATCTTATTCATTACTCTTTTCACATTCCCGTGAGAAATGTTTACCAATTTGGCTTTGTCGTGGTTTTGGCCAAAAGTATTTGCCCCAGGTTGTGTTCAGTCTCCTGGCTCCTCAGGATGAAGCATGATGGTCACTAGTAGCCCTGTGTGAACCCCGTCGAGTCTTGGGGTCTGGCACTTGGTCTGTCTGGAGACCTCCTCATATAGAACTCCTCGTATAGAACTCCTCATATAGAATTCCTCGTATAGAACGCCTTAGATAGAACACCTCAGATGGAACGCCTCAGATGGAAAGCCTCAGATGTAACGCCTCAGATGGAACGCCTCAGATGGAAAGCCTCAGATGTAGCGCCTCAGATGTAACGCCTCAGATGGAACGTCTCAGATGGAACGCATCAGATGTAATAAACATTTATAACTTTATGCTGCAAGCGTTAGTTAAGTTGTGCTGAACTTTACACGTCTACTGTGATATTTGCGACTACCTGCCCAGCACATCCGTTTTTGGCAACCTTTTGTTTATGAGATGACTCTCTAATCTTCAGTTGCTCCAAGCAGATTATTTATGGCTCGAGTCTCGTCTGAACATTTTCTTTAGCAAGAAGAAGTTTTGAAATAAGAGTGTTCTACCTTTATAGGCACACGAGTCTCGTGTACCCGACACATGTATTTGGTTTTACGGCGCTACGTCTTAATATATACAGGTGGACCGCAGGAAGACCAAGAGTTGGACATTAGACCAGTATTGGGACACAGTACGAAGGAAGGCCTCAGACCGAGTGGAGTGGAGGGAGTTAACTGCCGTCCATAACCAGTCAGCTGCTTCTTCTTCTTCTGCGTTTGTTCTCAATCTCCTGCTACCAAGCCCTGAGCAGGGCTTTGGAAGTAGCAGGATGTAGTCCGGAGAACATAATCCGTTGTGTCGTTAGTTTACAGCTTGACTGAGATATTTGCACCTTTCGGTCCGACACATCCGTCTTCGGCAACAGCCAGTCAGTGAACAGGGATCTAAGAAGATTGTGTTGTACTAGTCCCACTCTCCCCTTTCCCCCTTAATTTGTTTTGTGATTTTATATAACACGCTCCCGTCTTCGTCACCCTATGTTCCTGAGCTGTAAGGCAGGTACCATTTATTAGTTGGGTAGACTGGTGTGTATTGTTAACGTGAATCAAACCGTCTACCTTTAACGCTGACACAAACGGTGACGTCTGTCAATGTGTACCAAATGAACTTTACCTGTGGTCTAATCATTATGTTTGGAAGAAGATCTCAGGAATCCTGATTCTTGTATTTCTATTTATGTTCTTTGCCCGCCATATACGGCGCATAAGGCAGAAACAAATTATCTCCATTTGGCACAGTGTGACGTTACTGTTTTCAGATTGTCTGTGGTGTTCAGGCCCATATTTAAGTCCTCTTGCATAATTGTTCTTCTGAGTTTCCTTGGGTCTCCCTCTCTTCCGAACGTCCCTTAGTGTCCATTCGAGTGTTTGAAACGGGAAACGGTTGTTGTTCATTCTAAAGACATGTCCGATATATGTCAATCGTTTTTTCCTGATGATGGTCGACATATATAGTTTGTTTGTGTCTCTTCTTATCGAGTCATTAGTTATATACTGGTGCCAGCGTATTACAATAATTTTCTTAGTTTTCTAAATTTTCTTGAATTTAAACTACTCAAAAACGTTACACATTATTGTAATTGGACTTCTTCATTATAGTGGATTGAATCGTATAAATGGTGATTTAAAAAATCATCACAGTTTGAGTGCACAATGTGTAGCCATAATAAAAATATTTCGAGTTGACAATTTCGTGTATTTTGTTCTATCAAACCCATACCCCTAAACCCCCAAGAAGTCGAGGTTTCAGAATGTTCTCTTATATTTATGACTAAGGTAATGTTTATAGTAACATTAATAACACTTATAGCGATGTAATGATAATAAATCAATAGAAAAAATTGAACAACTATTTGCCTGGGCATTTTTGCAAGACATAAATCATGCTAGGTGAAGACAGTTGACGTGTGTCAGTGCAGTTCGTAATTCAGAAGGAACGCTGGTTGGTATAGCTAAACAGGTGATGACCTGAAACAACACACATTCGTATTAATCTGAAGAACGGAGGTGATAAGTTAGTTCAGTATTCGGAAAAGGATTTGATCCATGGCGGACAAGCCTTTGCGACTCCCTCCATTCACAAACTTGAGCCTCGTTTTGAATCCAAGCTTAAGTCCACTTACAGCGGACAACGGCGTCGGAGGTCAAGGCTACACGTCAAACGGTAGCCATGGTGATGTTTTGTTGCCAGCCCCAACGTCAACTTCGGGATTGGAGTCGTATGCTACCAGTTGTCAGGCGTGGCAGAATGCTCAGCACACATTGTTTCAGGTTGGGCCGCTTCACGTGTTCTTGTTCTGCTTGAGTGCTTGAGAGTGGTTGGGTGAGTGAACTTCAGTGTCTTGTTGAATGTGGTAGTGACAATAAACGTCGTCTTCTTCTTCTTCTTCTTCTTCGTCTACTTTGTCTTCTTCCTGTTCTTTTTCTTTTTCTTTTTTTTTCATCTTCTTTTCCTATATTTTCTTCATTTTCTTCTTTCTATTCTTCTTCCTTTGCTTCTTTTAATTCTTCTTCTTTTTTTTCTTCTTTTTCTTTTTCTTCTACTTATAATTATTTTTCTGCTTCTTCTTCTGTTTCTTCTTCTAATTCTTCTTTCTTCTTTCTTCTTTTTTTTTCTTCTTCTTCTTCTTTTGCTTCTTCTTCTTCTTCTTTTAATTCTTCGTCTTCTTGATCTGGTTCTTGTTCTTCTTCTTCTTCGTTTACTTCTTCTTCTTCTTCATCTAATTTTTGTTATTTTTGTTCTTGTTCTTCTTTTTATTATTTTTGTTCTTCTTTTCCTTTCTAATTCTTCTTTTTCTTCTTCTTCTTCATAATTTGCTTCTTTTCATTCTTCTTCTTTTTTCCCTTCTTTTTCTTCTTTTTCTTCTGCTTCTTCTTCTTTTAATTCTTCTTCTTATTATTACTATTATTATTATTCTGCTTGTTCTTCTTCTTTTTCCTTCTTTTACTACTTTCAATTGTTCTTCCTCTTCTTCTACTTCTGCTGCTGCTTTTTCGTTTTCTCTTTTCTTGTTCTTCTTGTTCTGTTCCTTCTACTCTTTGTAACCTCTTATAAGGCTTATGGGGAGAGAAGACTAACGTCTGATCAGCAAAAATATAATGATCGGACAATGTTAGGGTCATTTCAACATCCTGACCAACACCCTCACCTTAATTTCGTACAGTTCTCACTGGAATCAGGCTGTTTCAAGGAAGTCTGGCTAACAAGGTGGAACTGGACGTGATTCCCGCAGTAGAGAGCGTCACGCATATGAAGCCAAGCAAAGCACAACCGCCTTCATCAGCAAGCTCGGGATGTCAGGAAACTACAGCTACAACCTTCCCTGTCCCACCTACTTAACGCCCTTTTCAGGGCGATCAAAATAGTAAATTTGCTCATTATGTGCATTCAACAACAACAACAACAACAATAAAAAGCTTAAGGTTGAAAATGGCTCATTCTTGGAAACAAATACGTCACCATAGCACGTTGAATGCCTCTGCAGTTGTTCCTGTACCAATTTGTTGAACAATATAAGGTTACTATACCCATAAACAACCCTCTGTATTCAACTTTTACCACATGCTTGACGTGCAGAAAGGCCTGTTCCTTCTTCATGAAGGAGTTACAGGATACTCAAGGAGAAAAAATACTTGAAACTTATTATAAGCTGCTGTTATATATATCTGTCCACTTTGAGCGTTCTTCCGACAAGTATTCATCACTATGCAGACAATAGACCAGTGCTCTTTAACCTGGGTGCTAGCGCCTACTAGTGAGCGATTTTAGCTTTCAGGTGATCTGTAGCAGAACAAGTGCATGCTGTATTAAACATATATTAGGGGACGGCGTGGGCTAGTGGTTGAGTGGCACGGCTCACAACCAGAAGGTGCTGGGTTCGACGATCCCCATCACAGCACCAGCCGTACCCCGGGGAAGCAAACCCTTACAAAATGCAGGAGGAAGCAGACCCTTACATAAAATGAATGCTGAAGTCAGGTGCACTGGGCTGACAGGCGCAAAATAAAAACCACAGTGCAACGCACACCACCTTGGGGAATAGATAAATAAGGTGAACGCAAATAATAATAATAATAATTATAAAGACATATTATTATTATTATTATGGCAATGCAGAGGCTACACAACCCGGGGAAACTATGGGAGTATACCAGCAAATCAACCAAAAGGAACAGTTTGAGAACTTGTGTTTTTCCAGTGGCATCATACGGCTGTGAAACATGGAAGAAAAAGAATTAAAAGAAGTAGAAGAAGAAGTAGAAGAAAAAGAAGAAGAAAAAGAATAAAAAAGCAGAGGAAGAAGAAGAAGCAGAAGAAAACTTAAAAGTATTTTTTAAAAATTAGAAAAAGCAGAAGAAGAAGAAATAGAAGAAGAAGAAGAAGAAGAAGAAGAAGAAGAAGAAGAAGAAGAAGAAGAATTCAAAATGAGTCCAAAGGTTATGGAATGTTTCTCAGGATACCATGGACGGAAACAAGAAGAATGCACACATTCGACACGAGTTGGGCATAGAAAAGAATTAGTTCGTAAAATCCATCATGAAAAGCAAATTAAAATACTTTGACCACATCAAAGGACATAACGGTCTTGAGAAAACAGTAATAAAAGGTAAGGTGCCGGGCAATAAAGGCAGAGGCAGACCTAGAAGGCGATGGTATCAAGATGTCAATGAATGCTTAGTCATGTCTCTGGTTCAGGTTGGAGATTTGGCAAGAGATCCAGTGTTTTTCCAAGACGGGCTGTGTGGAGTGAGACGTTCGACCACTTTATGATGATTATGATGTATTAAAAACATCAAAAATACACACTCGGTGGATGATCACAAAATGTTCTTCAATTTAGATATTAGTGGGCGGTAACGAGAATTTACCCTCACGAAAGTTATACAAGTTGGCACCAAGAATAGAAAAGTTGAAGAGCTTTGACTTACACGATTTGGAACTGTTGTCACACAGCCATGACCAGATGCAAGAAAAAAACTAAATAAAAAGAAGGAGGATTCAGCTAAACTGAGACTAAATATTGACATGAAGACAAGCAAGCTGTTAAAATTAACGGCTAGGGGAGGAATGCTAACGGCAGGTCAAGCAAAATATACTGATCAGACATGCTAGTCGGGGTCAGGCAAAACATACTGATCAGACATGTTAGTCAGGGGCAGGTAAAACATACTGATCAGACATGTTAGTCGGGGTCAGGCAAAATATACTGATCAGACATGTTAGTCAGGGTCAGGTAAAACATACTGATCAGACATGTTAGTCGGGGTCATGCAACATATACTGATCAAACATGTTAGTCAGGGTCAGGTAAAACATACTGATCAGTCATGTTAGTCAGGGTCAGGTAAAACATACTGATCAGACATGTTAGTCAGGGTCAGGTAAAACATACTGATCAGACATGTTAGTCAGGTTCAGGCAAAATATACAGACCAAAACCCTCACCTCGGCTTCCTAGTAGCCCTCCCTGGAAACGGGCTGTTTTTATGACAGCCTGGCTAACGAGATGAGGGATCGACGTGATCCTCGTAGAAGAGAGTGTCATGCAGATGAAGCCAAGCATTGCACAACCGCCTGGAGGACCACGGTCTACCTTCATCAGCACGCTCGGGATGTGAGGAAAGCTACTGCAACCCGCCACTTAACGTCCTTTTCAGACACACAAAAGAGTAACCTACTCATTGTGGACAATCGCAAACAACAACAAATTAACGCCTAAAGAAAAAAGCCAGTATGTTTAAAGATGAAGCACTTGAAGAGATGGACAGCTTCACATATTTGGAGCACCAATGGTAGTTTAGCAGACTCAGACGCGAATACAACGGCTAGAATTGGACGGGCAAATGCATCATTCCTGCTGCTAAATAAAAGTTAAAAAACAATTTTTTAAACTGTCGTACAACTTTTCTCACATAGTTGGGGTAGTTGAGGTGTTTTAAAGACTGATAACTACAGGTCGCTTCGTCACTCATGTCACCACGTCGTGTGCTGGCTGTTTGTTTATTTCACCCCCAACAGAAAAACAACATATGCCCTACCGCTGCCCTAATTATCGATAGGCAGGCATCGAAACCATTCGACGGGATCAAGATGCTGAGCAGCGGGTGAGCTGCAGTGGTCAGCGACCCATAGCTGACTGCTAGCGTCAGGCCCTGCGAACCGTAGCTGCCAAGACCCTTCTACACCTCCACGCGGTGATCCTGGATAACAGGCTGCAACAGGGCAGACTGGCTAAGGAGAAGGGATCGAAGAGGGAATGCTAACCCGGTACTAAAAAAATGCTTGCTGAAGTCGGATGTGTTGGACCGAAAGGTGCAAATATCGCAGCCAAGCTGTAAACTACAACACAGCGCATTCCGTTCTCTGGACTACATTCTGCTACTTACCCTTTCAGGGTTTGGTAGTGGGAGATTGAGAACGAACGAAGAAGAAGAAGAAGAAGAAGAAGAAGAAGAAGAAGAAGAAGAAGAAACCATTCGATGAATAACATACGGAAATCCAGGGAAATAAAGACTAAAATCAAGACGAGATTCCAATGTCAAGTCAGGACTCCTGTACGGAGCGCAGAGAATTGGGGACCGACAGAGGCAGCTCACAGGAGACTCCAGTCGTTCGTCAGTAAACATCGGAGGAGGATAATGGGTCAAGACTGGCAAGCCATGTTGAGGAATGAAGGGCTTGATGACGATGATGATGATGATGTTGATGATTGTGGTGATGATGACGATAGCGATGATAATGCGGATGAAGACTATGATGATGATGGAGATGATGATTATGATGATGACGATGACGATGGTGATGATTATTATGATAATGATTAAGATGATGAAAACTATAATGATGATGATGATGATAAAGATGATGATGACGATGATGATGACGATGATGATAAAGATGATAATGTTGATGATTGTGATGATGATTATGATGATGACGATGACGATGGTGGTGATTATTATGATTATGATTAAGATGATGAAAACTATAATGATGATGATGATGATAAAGATGATGATGACGATGATGATGACGATAATTATGACGATGATGGTGACGATGACGATGGTGATGATTATTATGATGATGATTAAGATGATGAAAACTATAATGATGATGATGATGATAAAGATGATGATGACGATGATGATGACGATAATTATGACGATGATGGTGACGATGACGATGGTGATGATTATTATGATGAAAACTATTAGGACGATGACGATGATTATGATGATGATTATCATGAAGATGACGATGAGATGATGGTGAGAACGATGATAATGATGATGAAGACTATGATGACGGTGATTATGACGATGCTGATGGCGATGATGATGATTGCGACTACGACGACGACTATGACAATAATAACAATGAATTTCACACTCTCATTGAACAGATGGCCAACCTTTGTGCGGCCGTGTCGCTTCTTACTCCCAGCAGCTTCCGACATCACGTCCTCTTCCTTCGGTGCCTCCTCCTCATCGCCTACCTACTCTTTGTGCTATGGTCAGGGCTATTTGTCTGCATGATGGACGTGCTTGTTTGGAACTGTGTCTTCTTCCTTGTAGACCTTGCTCATGTTGTTTGCCTTGTTTACTACAACATTCCAGTAAGTTCCTATGTCTTGTTGGTGGTGTTGTTGTTAGTGGTGTTAGTGTTCTTGTTGGTCCTGTTAGTGGTGGTGTTAGTGTTGTTGGTGGTGGTGTTAGTGTTGTTGGTGGTGTTGTTAGTGTTGTTAGTGGTGTTTGTGTTCTTATTGGTCCTGTTAGTGGTGGTGTTAGTGTTGTTGGTGGTGTTGTTAGTGTTGTTAGTGGTGTTTGTGTTCTTATTGGTCCTGTTAGTGGTGGTGTTAGTGTTGTTGGTGGTTTTGTTAGTGTTGTTAGTGTTGTTGGTGGTGTTAGTGTTATTGGTGGTGTTGTTAGTAGGTGTTGTTAGTGTTGTTGGTGGTGTTAGTGTTGTTGGTTGTGTTGTTAGTGTTGTTAGTGGTGTTGGTGGTGTTAGTGTTCTTGTTGGTCCTGTTAGTGGTGGTGTTAGTGTTGTTGGTGGTGTTGTTAGTGTTGTTGGTGGTGTTAGTGTTCTTGTTGGTCCTGTTAGTGGTGGTGTTAGTGTTGTTGGTGGTGTTGTTAGTGTTGTTAGTGTTGTTAGTGTTGTTGGTGGTGTTAGTGTTGTTGGTTGTGTTGTTAGTGGTGTTAGTGTTCTTGTTGGTCCTGTTAGTGGTGGTGTTAGTGTTGATGGTGGTGTTGTTAGTGTTGTTAGTGTTGTTGGTGGTGCTAGTGTTGTTGGTGGTGTTGTTAGTGTTGTTAGTGTTGTTAGTGGTGTTAGTGTTCTTGTTGGTCCTGTTAGTGGTGGTGTTAGTGTTGTTGGTGGTGTTGTTAGTGTTGTTAGTGTTGTTGGTGGTGTTAGTGTTGTTGGTGGTGTTGTTAGTGTTGTTAGTGGTGTTAGTGTTCTTGTTGGTCCTGTTAGTGGTGGTGTTAGTGTTGTTGGTGGTGTTGTTAGTGTTGTTAATGTTGTTGGTGGTGTTAGTGTTGTTGGTGGTGTTGTTAGTTGTGTTTGTGTTCTTATTGGTCCTGTTAGTGGTGGTGTTAGTGTTGTTGGTGGTGTTGTTAGTGTTGTTAGTGGTGTTTGTGTTCTTATTGGTCCTGTTAGTGGTGGTGTTAGTGTTGTTGGTGATGTTGTTAGTGTTGTTAGTGGTGTTAGTGTTCTTATTGGTCCTGTTAGTGGTGGTGTTAGTGTTGTTGGTGGTGTTGTTAGTGTTGTTGGCGGTGTTGTTAGTGTTGTTAGTGGTGTTGTTAGTGGTGTTTGTGTTCTTGTTGGTCCTGTTAGTGGTGGTGTTAGTGTTGTTAGTGGTGTTAGTGTTGTTGGTGGTGTTGTTAGTGTTGTTAGTGGTGTTTGTGTTCTTGTTGGTCCTGTTAGTGGTGGTGTTAGTGTTGTTGGTGGTGTTGTTAGTGTTGTTAGTGGTGTTAGTGTTCTTATTGGTCCTGTTAGTGGTGGTGTTAGTGTTGTTGGTGGTGTTGTTGTTGGTGGTGGTGGTGTTAGCGTTGTTGGTGGTGTTGTTGTTGTTGGTGGTGGTGTTAGTGTTTTTGGTGTTGTTAGTGTTGTTAGTGTTGTTTTTGGTGTTGCTGTTGATGTTGATGTTGCTGGTAGTGTTAGTGTTGTTGGTGGTGTTGTTGGTGGTGGTGTTGTTGTTGTTGTTGTTGTTGTTGATGTTGTTGTTGGTGATCTTTTTATTGGTGCTGTTGCTAGTGTTGATGTTGTTGATGTTGATGATGTTGGTTTTGTTCTTCTTATTGATATTGTTGTTTGTTCTGTATTTGTTTTTGTTGTTGTTGATGTTGTTGTTATTATTGATGTTGTGTTTGTGTTGTTTTTCTTGTTGATGTCTTTTGTTTTATTTGCTGTCGTTGGTGTTGTTGGTGTTGTTGGTATTGTTTTTGTTGTTAGTGTTGTTGGTGTTGTTTTTTGTTATTGGTGTGGTTTTTGTTGTTGGTGTTGTTTTTTTTTGGTTGTTTTGTTAGTGTTTTTTGTTGTTGTTGTTGGTGTCGTTGTTTTTTTAAATGTTGTTTCTGTTGTTGGTATTTTGGTTGCTGTTAGTGTTGTTGTTGTCGGTGTTGTTTTTGTTGTTGCTGTTGTTGGTGTTTTGGTTATTGTTAGTGTTGTTGTTGTCGGTGTTGTTTTTGTTGTTGGTGTTTTGGTTGTTGTTAGTATTGTTGGTGTTGTTTTTGTTGTTGCTGTTGTTGGTGTTGTTTTTATTATTGATATTGCTGTTCGTGTTGTTATTTGTGATGTCTTTGTTATTGGTGCTGGTGTTGTTGCTGTTATTTAAGTTGTTGTTGGTGTCATTGTTGATAATGTTGTTGTTTTTTTTTGTTAGTGATGTTGCTAGTATTTATTGTGTTGGTGTTGTTTTTGTTGTAGTTGCTGGTATTGTTGTTGGTGTTCTTGTTGTTGCCGGGTTTTTTGTTATTACTGATATTGTTGCTGGTGTTGCTGCTTCTGGTGTCGTTGTTGTTGTTTGTTGCGTTGTTGTTGTTGTTTGTTGTTGCTAGTGTTACTGTTGGTGTTGCTGTTATTGTGTTGGGATTGCAGGTGATATTGTTACTGGTATATATTTTTACTGGTGTACGAAATAATGCTGCTGAGTTGAGTCAAATTGTGACTACCTTTCTGTGATGGCATGTTACAGTGGCTCTTCACTCATCTCGAGGCGTCCTTGGGAAGCTGGGCCTAGGTCCCACTGTCTGCAGCGCAGTGCGAGGTTCCTCGGAAAACTCATTCCATCTAAACATTTTGCACTTTAGTATTAAGGAGTCAATTACCTGGAAATTGGTGTAAACTCTAGTTCTTCTATCTTTGTATTCACCCTGCAATGGTATTCATCTTCCTGATGCTCTCTTGCGCAAAACTCCTCCATCTGGGCATGGAAGCACGTCTTAAGCTCAGTAATTAAGTCTTGGACGTCATAAAAACGCGTGGGTATGAAATCCTGCCCCCATCCATCACACTCATCTGACTTGGCACCTAGTGACTTCTTCATGTTCCCAAACATGGAAAACTTCTTCGTGGACGTCGATTTCAGACGTCCAGGACTTAATTATTGAAATGGAGACATGATTTCAGTCTAAGGCGGAGGAGTTCTGCAATCAGGGCATCGGGACGGTGAAAAATGATTGTGAGAAATGTTTAATCTTGCAGGGTGAGTATACATAGAATGACTTAAATTCACACCAATTTCCAAGTGCTTTGACTAAAGTGCAAAACATTTCGCCCATCCCTCGTATATTGATCGAATAACAAAATTCAATAATAAAAAATTACAAAGCTGTATCAACAAACCCTTGAGGAAGATTATAGACCTGTAGAGCTTAGACAAGGTAAAAAACGAAAGCTTATAGGAGAGAACAGGTGGGCACATGGCATCTTAGGAAGTAGGTGGCGTTAGGAAGGCTACATTCCTTGAAAGCCTAAGTCCCAGTATCAACAAGCAACTTCTGTCATCGAAACCCAAGGATAAAAAGAATCAAAGCAAGGCCAAAGAACACATGGAGAAGAGAACGAGGAAAACGGACCTACACTGAAAAGAGAATACCACGTACATTGCTGATTGTTGAGCATTGTTTGATGGTCTAGGCATCTCAAAGTGATACGGGCAAGGAAGAAGAGGATAAAATGAAGAATAAGACGAATAAGGAAAGAAGAAGAATAAGAAGAGGTCATGGTTGGTTATCATTTTGAAGGTATGCGCTATCCATCTCCAATGTTTATCTTCATTTTCCAACCCTATTGGTTGCTGTCGTGTCATTTACAAAAGATTTGAGTTTATCTACGAGGACAAAGTCAGCAAGTTTGTCACAAACTTGTAAAATATAGTTGCAAAATGTAGTTTAAGGTTGTCAGTAGGCGGCAACAACATCCTGATTGGCGATTTCTGTATGTAGCATACGCTAGGTGTCACATGCACGTGCGCAGTGGGATTCAAAATGTCCTTTGTGCTCACAGACTTTACAATCAAAGATCATTGATTTAGGGCAAAACACTTTCTACAAAAGATATTCATAAGCAAATCCGTCCTGTTTTTGGTGAGAAGTGTTCATAACTGAGTCGATTCATCATCTTAAGGAGATTAAAGAATTGCTGATGAAGCCAGACCAGGTCGTCCTGTTCAAATTTCAAAACAAGAATATGTGCGGCAAGCAGAAGAGATGATTCCAGCTGACACACAAATAACAGTGGACAGTGCAGTAACTGCAATAGGTTGTTAGCTTAGTTTAGCCTACATAATAATGCAAATAAGGAACAATGCACATGCTATAAAGTGGCTGGCGAAATAATCAGAGAACTTGTGTTTGCTGACGACTGCGCTCTGAACAGCAGCTCAGAACTGAACATTCAGATGGGAATGGACCGGTTCTCTGCCGCATGCAAAAATTGTTACCTGATCATAAACGGCAATAAAACAGTGGTCATGTACCAACCAGCTCCAGGCATGCCGTACACAAATCCAAATACTACAGTCAGCGGGCAGACTCTGAATGTCGTAGATATATGCATGTGACTGAGCATTATGCTGTTGAGATCTGTCAGCCTTGATGATGAGGTGGCAAGCAGCATAGCAGGGATCTGCACGGCCATTGATAGAATGCGCTCGATGGTGGGGGAACGTCATGTCAGCATCGCCAAAACCAAACGCAAAGTTTACCATGCTCCATCATTCCAACCCTACTCTATGCCTGCGAAAGATGGACTGTATACTCTGTACATGCACGGAGGCTAAACCATTTGCACACAGGTTGGCTGAGGCTAATACTCTACATCCGATGGCAAGGTCTTGTCACTGACATCGAGGTTCTCTAAAGGCCTGTCTTGCCCAGTATCCATGCACTACTAGAAAAAGCACGACTAGGATGGACGGACACCTCATTCGTATGTTGGATGAACGGCTCTCAAAGAGCTACTCTAAGGCGAGCTGAGAGAGGGATGTCGCAAGAAAGGGCTCTCAAAGACAGTCTCAGCATGGCCAACTTGGCCACGGTCTGAGGGACTCACTGAAAAGTGGCCGGATAGATGTCAATACCTGGGAATGTTTTGCGCAAAACAGATCTGACTGGAGAAGCGCAGTCAAAGCGGGTGTAGCTACCAGCGAAGACCACCGTGCTGTGAAAACCCGAGCAGACGCGAGACCTGGAAATCATGAGCAGCGGGAACACCATCACCTTCTACAAACCTCGTGTGCCCGTTATGCATCAGATGTTTTCGTGCCTGCATTGGCCTGTTCAGCCACATGTGCACCCACACCAAACAAGGAAATCTGTGACAAGGATAATGTCAGCGGTTCTCATCGACAACGATGGAGAGCTACTACTATTACATACAATACTAAATAGTTTTCTAGTTCGTATCTTCTTTGCAGTTTTCTGAACAAGACGTATGCAAAGCACGCATTTGTTGCTGTCTGTCTGTAGTATGAATGTGCTCCTCGTAGTTATTTACCATGTTACCGAACCGTGTAGTTAAAACAACTTTCCTTTGGTGTTGACCAATCAGCTTCCAAGAAGAATCAGAACCAGACAGAATAGAGAGATTGAAAAGAAATGAAAGATCACAAATGTGGAATGGTTGGACAGAACCAGACAGAATAGAGAGATTGAAAAGAAATGAAAGATCACAAATGTGGAATGGTTGGACAGAACCAGACAGAATAGAGAGATTGAAAAGAAATGAAAGATCACAAATGTGGAATGATTGGACAGAACCAGACAGAATAGAGAGATTGAAAAGAAATGAAAGATCACAAATGTGGAATGGTTGGACAGAACCAGACAGAATAGAGAGATTGAAAAGAAATGAAAGATCACAAATGTGGAATGGTTGGACAGAACCAGACAGAATAGAGAGATTGAAAAGAAATGAAAGATCACAAATGTGGAATGGTTGGACAGAACCAGACAGAATAGAGAGATTGAAATGGTAAAATAAGATTACTAATATGGAATTGTTCGACAGAACCAGACAAAATATAGAGAGTGAAGTGGTATGATATCAATAATGTGAAACTGTTGGACAGAGCCAGACAGAATTGAGAGATTGAAATGATATGAAAGAATTACTAATGGGAAACTGTTAGACAGAATCTGACAGAATCGGACAGAATAGAGAGATTGAAATGGTATGAACGAATTACTAATGGGAAACTGTTGGACAGAATCGGACAGAATAGAGAGATTGAAATGTTATGATAAGATCACTAATGTAAAATTGTTGGACAGGACCAGACAGAATAGAGAGATTGAAATGGTAAAATAAGATTACTAATATGGAATTGTTCGACAGAGCTAGACAGAATATAGAGAGTGAAGTGGTAAGATATAAATAATGTGAAACTGGTTGACAGAACCAGACAAAATAGATATATTTTTCTTTGGAATTGAAGTCAGCCCCAAAGAAGAATACCGCTGTGTTCCATACTAGATGATCATGATTGAGAGGTCTTCAAGCTTTATAAATTATGATATCACCAACCTGATCCTTTCTTTTCTCCATCTTTACCAATTTTCATCATCAGAAGATCATTGAGGCACCGTTATTGCAGTTTGTAGTACCAGCTTTGCCCTACAACAACGGTGTGTCTTGGTCCGCTAGACACCTGACGGAGGAAGCAGCTCATTAAAGTTGTGTCTAAATTTCATACAACAAAGCTGACACTGTCTTGAGATAGGGCGAAAGGCGCCAATCTCGTGAAGTTCAGCCATGTGAACTAGACCGTGAAATATGACACATGTTTAAGAGTAGTGCTATTCATATAGCCGGTTTCCAGACCAAGATAATCGAACGGAAGAAAACAGCGTACGAAGAAGAAGAAGAAGAAGAAGAAGAAGAAGAAAAAGAAGAAGAAGAACGGAAGAAAACACACAAAACGAACGAATTAACCAGTCCAAATAGAAAACAACACAACGTTTCCGTGAACACAGGTGTAAGTCGTCGTCTAGTGTGCATTCCCGGCAAATCCATGGTCTGGCGGCAACTATAATGGACTAAAACAGAAAAGCAATGTAGACCCGCAGCCAGTTATGGCGCCATCTTTGCTTACCAATGTTGCTCTCCAATTAATTATTTGCATTTCTTCAATTATCTGACCATCAAACTTTATGTGTACTTTTTGTTTTGTTATTTATTCTCATTGCCTGTCCTTTGTTCACTCTGATCAGCAATCCCACCTTTGTTGCTTCAAACTTTATTTCCTTTCATATGTGGCTGTTTATGTATCTACATTACTTATATCGTCTGCAAAATAAGTCAGTCCAGAAGTGGATGAAATGGTCATTGCTTTGAGCACCTATAAGAAAATAACCAGGAGAAAGATTGTTGAAAATAGTAGACATTGCTGTCTGAACCCACTTACAATTGTAAATGGGTTTACAAGCAATGTCTTTGTGGTCGTTTATATATGTGACCTCTTCATATGAATCTTGAAAAATTCGTGTAAATTTCCCCTGCATTCTTCTGCTTTTTCTTTCTTCTTCCTTCTTTCTTCTTTATTCTTTTTTGCTTTCTTCCTTCTCCGTTCTTCTTCTTACTCTTCTTTGTTCTCAAACTCCCACTACCAAGCCCATACACGGGTTTTCTAAGTAGCAGGATGTAGTACGGAGAACGGAATGCGTTGTTTCGAAGTTTAGAGCCTGACTTCAATATTTGTACCTTTCGGTTCGACACCTCCGTCTTTATCATGTAATTTTTTAGTAACGGGTTAGCTTACCATCTTTGATCCCTTCTTATTAACAAGGATGCTTTATTGCAGCCTGTTATCTAGGATCGCCACCTGTAGGTGAAGAAAGGTCTTTGCAGCTCTGGCTCGCTGACTCTTACTCTAGCAGTCAGCTTTAGGTTACTGACAGCTACATTGCATGCCCTCTGACATTGATTAGTGTCTTATTTACTGTCAGCTAATTTTGAGAAGGTTTCGTTTTATCAAATTCTTTGGTACAATCTTAAAATATCTTACTCAGGTCAGGTCAGGTCATCCTGTAACCGGTGAAGTCGTTGGAGCACACATGAAGACATCCTTACAACCCAACACCCCCCGTTTCTGTCAGCGGCCGCTGCCTGTGCCTCTTCTGGTCGGAGATTGGTCCATTCTTTTATGTTGTCCACCCACCTCTTTTTGGGACGGCCTCTTCGTCGTCTGCCTTGCACCTTTCCGTGAAGGATCGTATTTGCAAGACCATTTGATCTCGATATCAGACCGTACCAAGCGAGTCTCCTTCTTTTGACAGTTGCCAAAAGGTCTTCAAAAGGCCCTATTGATGTTGTAATTCTATCTCGTATTTCTTCATTTGTAACTCGATCTTTGTACGTGACGTTTAAAAGTCTTCGGAAACATCTCATCTCCAAGACCTGTATCCTCCGGTGAAGGTCAGCTGTAACTGTCCATGTCTCACAAGCATAGATGAATATTGACAAGACCAAAGTACGCATTAATATGATTTTCGTGCAATGTGCTAACTGTTTATCTTGCCATATTTTGTTAAGCCGTGCAAGCGCCGCTATTGTCTGTGCTATTCTGGCCAACATCTCAGATTTTGATCCTTCATCACTGACAATCGACTCTAGATATTTAAAATATCTTACTAACGCTGCATATTTTCATGTCTGTGAATTTATCTGGCTGGTTCCTTTCAGAGCCGATTGAGTCCTAGTTTAAACGAGTTGTACTCCAAGAGATTGAAGCCTTTGAAAGTGAGCAGGCGTGACTTTGCAGAGTTGTGTAACCTAGGCAACGTCATCCCGCTAAGGAAAGGCAGCCGATATTCTGTGGAAAACCAAACGCCCTGTGGAGAGAAAGTGTCCATTTTATTACAAGGAAGGTTGGTGAAGTTAATGTTTCATAATATGCCTCATGATAGTGTTTGATGATAATGTTTAATGATAATGTCTCATGATAGTGTTTGATGATAATGTTTAATGATAATGTCTCATGATAGTGTTTGATGATAATGTTTAATGATAATGTCTCATGATAGTGTTTGATGATAATGTTTAATGATAATGTCTCATGATAGTGTTTGATGATAATGTTTCATAGTAATGTCTCATGAAAATGTTTCATAGTAATGTTTCATTATATTTTTTTTTTTTTTGCTTAGATGTTTGCCTCACTAGTTTCTACTGGCGGAGGCGCGCCATTTTCCACCCCAGACCGTAGTCAATTGGGCGATATCAGGACGCATAAACCAGTGCTTTGATGCATGTGTGCATCTGTATGTACCTATGCTAGGTTTGTGCGCCCTCAGAAGCTAGCCCAACCAAAGTGCTATGGAAGGGCTTTACCACGAGGGCGCGTGTGAAAGTTGTGCAAGAGTGTGACTGTAGGACAGAGTCAAATGAAACAGAGTTAGGTGAGAAGAGAGAGAAGAGTGGCCTCCAGGGTGAAGAAGAGTGGCCTCCAGGGTGAGAGCCTCCCCTCTTGCAATGATGTTTCATGATAGTGTTTCATGATAATGTTTCATGATAGTGTTTCATGATAATGTTTCATAGTAATGTCTCATGATAATGTTTCATTATAATGTTTCATGATAGTGTCTCACGATAGTGTCTCACAATAGTATTTCATAGAAGCATTTCGTGACGTGTCTCATAATAATGTTTCAAGATAATGTTCCATAGTAATGTTTCATGAAAATGTGTTACCGCGATTTATTATTCCCCTTTCTCTCTCAAAAATAATTTCAAAGCACAAGAATAGCTGGCATACTTATAAATAAATAAATATACAAGCTCCTTCAATCTTACCACTATACACAGATGGATTTAACCATCAAACTGCTGAGCACGCTTTACAAGACCGTCTCATTCCGGCAGTTAAGGAAGACAGACTGATGCAGCTATTCAACACTAAACTCAAAATTATACCGAGTGAAAGAAGAATAACAAACGGTATATTTCATCACGTGAGCTTTTCTAAAGGTAAAGGTCAGTCCCATGGAAGCAATTGCCGTCGGGGATGAAGGAGTTTTATTTGTTTGCGTTCGTCTTATTTCTCTAATCCCCAAGGCGGTGTGCGTTGCACTGTGGTTTGTATTTTGCGCCTATCGGCCCAGTGCATCCGACTTCAGCATAATTTTATGTAAGGGTCTGCTTTCTCCTGCATTTTCTAAGGGTTTGCTTCCCCGGGGTAACGGCCGGTGCTGTGATGGGGATCGAACCCAGCACCTTCGGGTTGTGAGCCGTGCCACTTAACCACCAGGTCACGCCGTCCCCTGGATGTAGAATTGAAGGTAACTCTTCATTTCCCACATCATTTGTAATTTGGGGTGGATAGCTCCATTCCTTGCTGTTTATACTTACTTCACCGCATAAATCGTGTACCCATATACAGCTGGATAGACTAGAGAAGCGATGGTACCAGGATAGAACCTTACCAGTTATTATTTCTGTCCGTTTATATTTCTATCCATGGCTCGCTACAATTCTTATCTAAGCAAGTCAGCTCACTGCCTACAAGGCTACACGCTGCGACGAAGATGACATGATTAGAAGAAGCTGTCAATTCCTAAGTGTGCGTGCAGTCCAATTTCATGTTTATGCTAGATGCGACTAACCTTCGGTCTTACTCAGCTAGGGTAGAATGCTCTACTGTACATGGCATTGCTTGGGATGTTGACATCATTATATTCTTCTTCTTCCTCGTTCGTCTTCAGACCTCAAATTCAATGACTTTAACGAAGGCAGCAGTCAACTCAAGGCTCTGTACACTTCCGTACAGCATCTCGTGGAAGGACACTGGCTGTTGCGAAATGCTACTTTTTTTTATCGGTATACAGTGGACAGGACTGCAAAACATGTTCATCCTTCTGAGAGCGAGCGGTAGCTTCTTGTTTAGGACACCCTCTGCATTCCATTGGGGTATATTTAGAGTCCTTCTCTTTGTGTTTAGGTCAGTAGTGGTTTCCCTAGCTGTTCGTGCCCTGGGTCCACGGCACGTAGGTAGGGGACGACTAGTAGCACTTGGTTGACCCCTTCGAGGCACTCTTCCCACCTGGCGGGACTCCTTGGGTCGAGCACCATCTCGCTGAGTCTTGTTGGTGTCCGTCATCATTAAACGCACTGTGTTTTGTGTGTGCTACACGTCACACGGACTTGTGCTGTTGTGCTACACGTCACACAGACGTGTGTTGTTGTGCTACACGTCACATATACGTGTTTTGTTTGTGCTACACGTCACACGGACTTGTGCTGTTGTGCTACACGTCACACATACGTGTTTTATGTCTGCTGCACGTCACACGGACTTGTGCTGTTGTGCTACACGTCACACGGACGTGTGTTGTTGTGCTACACGTCACACAGACGTGTTTTATTTGTGCTACACGTCACATGGACTTGTGTTGTTGTGCTACACGTCACACGGACTTGCGTTGTTGTGCAATCATGAAAAGCAATACTACATGTCGCTGCTTATTATCATCGCTTGTGCCTCCCCACCCCCCTCTCCGATTGGATTATAAGACTAAGGAATCAAAGCCGCTAGACCCTTCAGTCACCATGCAGTGTACAGCGTAGGTTTTTATTTTACGCCTGATATAAAAATAGATGCTATACCGAGGATTTGATCATGCATTCCCTGAGTCCGAAGTCTGATCTCCCATTCACTCAGCCACATCTTGTATTGGTCGTGCTTATAAAGTTGGGTTTGTGTGTGTGTTGTTTGGTTTTTTTTATGCGTTCACCTTATTTTTCTATTCCCCAAGGCGGTGTACGTTTCACTATGTTTTTA
This sequence comes from Ariolimax columbianus, assembly GCA_036924085.1. Classification (NCBI taxonomy): domain Eukaryota; kingdom Metazoa; phylum Mollusca; class Gastropoda; order Stylommatophora; family Arionidae; genus Ariolimax; species Ariolimax columbianus. The sequence continues at coordinate 13,810,314 of JAVGWX010000011.1, forward strand.
TTTTGCGCCTGTCAGCCCAGTGCATCCGAATTCGGCAAGCATTTTATGTAAGGGTCTGCTTCCTCCTCGAATTTCTAAGGGTTTGCTCCCCCGGGGTAACGGCCGGTACTGTGACAACGAGCGAACCCAGCACCTTCGAGTTATGAGCCGTGTCACTTAACCACTAGCTCACGACGTCCCCCTAAATAAATTGAATTATTTCAGAATCCCGCGTTTCACCTGTTCAGGTGTTGTGGAATGTATCAAAGCGTACAGACTTGTTAAGCTTTCTTTGTTTCATTCAAAACGCACGGCGACCGTTGCCACAGAAACATTGTGCACACATTTGTCCTAAATATAAGGGAACTTCCATTTGCTTTCATCAAGCTCGCTTTAGAACGGGAGTTCCAAACGTGTCTCATTGCTATTATCAATCACCATATCGATTAATTCATAGCTCAATCAGTTCCGTATACAGAATCAGAAGATCACGAGAATCTGTATATACTTTATGTGCCTTAAATTGTCATTCATTTCAAGGCAAATCATTTTTTATGTAGCTACAATTGTTCCACTGTTTACTTTCCTTCGTGTTTTCATTTTTTACCGTATCCCTAAACATCTCACGTAATTTGTCAAATTTCTAGTGTGCGGTCGGTTCAACTTCATTTTCCTGTTAGATAGACAAAGGTAGAAGACTCTACTACTCATGGTATTACATACTTCGCAATTCATACCGGATTAAAACACGCTGGACGTGAAGCAGACTTCTGCGATTAGAAGAAAGTGATACTAACGGCTTGCCATACATGACACAGTAACAGACCACTGAATAATACGCGTGTACCGGACAGAACACTGAATAATACGCTTGTACCGGACAGACTATTGAATAATACGCTTGTACCAGACAGACCACGGAATAATACGCTTGTCCCAGACAGACCACTGAATAACACCTTTTGTCTGAGATAGACCACCGAATAACACCTTTGTCTGAGAAAACCACTGAATGATACCTTTGTTTCAGATAGACCACTAAATAACACATTTGTTAGGGGCGGGCCACTGATTAACAGGTTTGTTCTGGACAGACCACTGAATAACACGTGTGTCCCGTATTGGGGAAAAGAAGAAGGGGACAATTATACGCATGATCTTCCCAGTATGGAACTTGAGGGACGGTGGACAGAGAATGACAATGTTACTATTCCGATGACAGAATTTGATAACCTGGGGAAGGGGGGGGGGGGGGGGGGGAGTGTGAGAGAATGAAGAGATGTGCGGCAGGGGAGGGGGGGAGTGAGGTCATAATTTGACCAATATTCCTTTATTTTATTCGAGGAAAACATAATTGGACCAATATTCCTATATTTTATTTGAGGAAAACATTATTGGACCAATATTCCTATATTTTATTTGAGGAAAACATAATTGGACCAATATTCCTATATTTTATTGGAGGAAATCATAATATACCAATGTTCCTTTATTTTATTTGAGGAAAACATAATTGGACCAATGTCCCTTTCTTTATTTGGGAGGACATGATAGGACCAATTGTTTTTTAAGTTATAAAAGGCAGCTAGGGAATGTTGTTCTTGGGACTGGCAATATCACTGCGAAGAACAATAATCTACAGCAGAAAAAGCAAATATATATTTTGGCTCAGTTCTTCCAACCTGACGTTCCAGGCTAGTGATCCCATGCTCCTCCTGGAACAAAATAGACCAATACACAAAATAACAGCCATACAAATGTTTTTTCGGACAAAGAAATAGACGAGCACGCAATTTGTTACATCAAAAAAATGAACATTAATCAACATAAAAGCATTCAAGAGCATTTTCAGTGCCTCGATCTCGTATTATCACATTCAGTGATTGCCAATTTCTAATCTGAAAACGTAGACAATCAAACATTCAAGAATTGAGTCTCATTATCTTAATAGTATATATTACTCGTTATAGATGCCGTCTACTAGTCGGTATCCATCGAATATATCACTCGTAATGGATCCTATATACCACTATATATATTTATCCAATATATCAGTCGTAATGGAATCAGTATACCACTGGCTATTTATCCAATATATCACTTGTAATTGATCCTGTATACCACTGGTTCTTTATCCAATATATCACTCGTTTCGGATCCCGTATACCACTCGTTATTCATCCATTATATTACTCGTCTTAGATAGCATAAATCCTCGATGTAGATTACATACATCGCTCACTGCACATCCAATATGTTACATGCTATGAATCTCATATTTCACTCGATGCAGACCCCATTTATCTCTTTCTGTGGATTGTATACATCTCTCGCTATGCATCCAATATATCACACGCTATGAATCCTATTTTTTCACACGCTTTGGATCACATGTATCACTCGCTATGAATTTCAAATATCCCTCACCATAATCTCATATTTCATATACACTATGGATCCCATATTTTACTCCAAGTGGATCCCACATTTCACTGGCTGTGGATTCCATATTTATCACAGTGGATCCTATTTATCACTGGATATGGATACCGTGTATGACTCGCTAGAAATCCCATTTTTTGCTTGCTGTGAATTCCATTTATCACTCGTTGCGGATCCCATTTATCAATCAAGATAAATCCCGAGGCCCTTAATGAAGAGGATAGAATATGACGACTGTATCTCAACGTACGTTGCATAAAATGATAACTGAACAGAGTTGTATATGGTACTAGCAACAGTATCGCCGAAAATAAATTGCACACACAAAATACTGATCATTGGGACAAGCTGCTACCTAAACAGTACAGTTGACTGGGACAGATTTCTACCTAAACAGTACAGTTGACTGGGACAGATTTCTACCTAAACAGTACAGTTGACTGGGACAGATTTCTACCTAAACAGTACAGTTGACTGGGACAGATTTCTACCTAAACAGTACAGTTGACTGGGACAGATTTCTACCTAAACAGTAGAGTTGACTGGGACAGATTTCTACCTAAACAGTACAGTTGACTGGGACAGATTTCTACCTAAACAGTAGAGTTGACTGGGATAGATTGCTACCTAAACAGTACAGTTGACTGGGATAGATTGCTACCTAAACAGTATAGTTGACTGGGACAGATTGCTACCTAAACAGTAGAGTTCACTGGGACAGATTGCTACCTAAACAGTACAGTTGACTGGGACAGACTGCTACCTAAACAGTAGAGTTAACTGGGACAGATTGCTACCTAAACAGTAGAGTAGACTGGGACATATTGCTACCTAAACAGTAGAGTAGACTGGGACAGACTGCTACCTAAACAGTAGAGTTGACTGGGACGGATTGCTACCTAAACAGTACAGTTGACTGGGTCAGACTGCTACCTAAACAGTACAGCTGACTGGGAAAAGATTTTTTATATAATGGGACTTCTAGCCCCATTCACAACCCTACACAACATTCATGATATGACATAATAACATGGGACGGAAGATAACGAAGTGTATCAACTGGGACCTAATTCTTGTCCATTGATATGCTTCAGATTAAAGGTCACACACGACGGACTATTTCTGCACTCAATAGAACCGAACGAGTTTGTTGATTCGCCCGAGTTCGACTCTGTTCTCTTTCAGTCCTCGGACGCAGCGGAGAAGTACCAGGTAAGATAGCATTTTTTATCTCCTTGAAAACAGGATGTGGTACTTTCGTCTTAATTCACCTCAAATATAAGAAACATCTATATTTAGCACCGGATTTGAGGTAGTGATATCACAGAATAGTCCACTTTTTAACTTTTGCGTGTCTCAAACATTCTACGAGAATAGACGAGAATGTAGGCTTCCTCTTCTGCTGAATATCGCCGTCTTGGCAATCCATTTCTTGAGTTTAGGATTAGGGTTAGATTAGCGCCAAAAGTCTTCCCTCGACCGGCTGGAGGTGCAGAAGAGACTGTCCCCTAACAGTATGGCTCCAGCAAGTAGCAACTTCCTTCTGCGCCCTGGACGACGCGTGGATCCACGTCACATATGTGGGACATGGATGTGGCCGGCCAACGCAACGTGCCTCAGACGCCTAAGTGAACATTATTATTATTATTAGGTTAAAGTTAGGTTTAGGTTACGTTATGTTAGCTTAGGTAGGTTAGGTTAGGTTAATTTAGGTTAGGTTAGGTTATCAAGACTGATAGTAAAAGCTTATTCTCTTATGTTAGAAATAAACAAATGACGAAAGGCAAAATAGGCCCTCTCATAGACAGCACAGGGAACATAATAAGTAAGAATAGAAAGGAATCTAATCTACTCAATCAGTATTTTGGCACAGTCGACACAAAAGAGGACTGCTCCAAGATCCCAGAACCTATATGTAATTTTCAAAGAGACAGGGATACAGCGGGATTAAGATTAATCTGTATTACAGAGAAAATTCTTTTTTTTTAAATTGGAGGAGTTTAAAGAGGATAAATGTCCAGTTCAAGATGATATTCATCCAAAATTGCTGTATGAAATTAGAGACCAACTAGCAAAACCATTGTCTATATTATGTTCTCTATCACTTACAAAAGGGATTGTTCCACGGAATTGGAAAGACGCGGGAGTGATCTCCTTATTCAAAAAGAGCAAAAAATAAGATCCAGCAAATTATAGACTGGTGAGTTTAACGAGCATAGTCTGTAAATTGTTAGTCAATATTCAAAGAAAACATTGTAATGCATTTAGACAAATTTAATCTAATCAGAAATTGTCATCTTGGGTTTACTAGAGGAAGATCGTGCTTACCAAACCTATTAGAATTCATGGAGGAGGTTACTAAAATGAAAGATAAAGGGGGGCCAGTGGATGCTATTTATCTAGATTTTGTAAAGGCCTTTGATAGAGTACCTCATCAAAGATTATTTCGAAAGTTAAAATCACATGGAATAGGTGGGGAAGTTGCCAAATTGATTGAATATTGATTAACGGGAAGAAGCAGGGGGCGGGCATAAATAAGGAGTACTCTGAGTGGTGTGAAGTGAAAAGTGGATTTCCACAGGGCTCGGTTTTGTGACCAATTTTGTTCTTGATATATATATCAACGACTTGGACATTGATATGGGATCCATGATTGCAAAATTTGCTGATGACACAAAACTATTCAGTAGTGTCTCATTTAAAGCAGAAGTGGATATATTGAGGTAGGATTGAGATACAATTCGAGAATGGTCTGTAAATTGGCAAATGAAATTTAATGTAGATAAATGTACAGTAATCCAAATGAGTAGATCCAATATGGAAGATAATTACAGAATGGGAGAGAACAATATTAGAAAGATAAATACGGAGATCGACCTAGGGGTTATAATAGATCATGCAGGTAAGGGGAGTGAGCGAGTTAAGATAGTAGTGAAAAAGACAAATGCAATGTTAGGTATGATAACAAGAAATATTAAACATAGGAGCAAGGAAAAGGTTTTCAAAAATCAGGATTAGGGTTAGCGCTAAAAGTTGTCTCCAGATCAGCTGGAGGCGAAGAAAAGGCCGTCCCCTAACAGTATGACTCCGGCAAGTAACATTATCTCAGCAGATTTCAAACGAGACAATGAAATGTAATACATATGTAATAAAGCAGGTCAAATCATTAGGCAAATGTCCCCGATATTGTAATGTAAACACGTGACAATGTATACACGAAGAACGCTACACAACACGATATTCCTACCGACATTGTTCTATCAGTGTCAACATTGGACATTGACAAGCAGAGATAACAGACAAATTGTAACAACAGAGATGAAATGGGTACGCACAATTCTTGGAGTAATAACAATGGATAGGAAACAAGTAGGTACAACACCAGTGCTAGACTTCATAAAGAAACAGCAAACCAAATGCTCCCGCCATGTGACACGTCAAACACCAGATAGTATCCCCCAGAAAGCAATTATATACAGATACAATGGATAAAAATCCAAGGGCCGACCACGCTAACAATGGATAGCAGAAATAAGAAAAGCAGTAAAGCTCCCCATATACGAAGCATATACTAGTGCTTGGTCAAGAAACCTCTTCATAACTTGAAGCTGAAAGGCACGAGCAGGACAAAAAGCGAAAAGAAGAAGAAACATAAACGTGTCTAGCTACAGTTTGTACTCATAAATTTGACTAATTATAATTAATTATACATAAACTTGGGATCAAGATGCTGAGCAGCACATGAGCTGCAGTGGTCAGCGACCCATAGCTGACTGCTAGCGTCAGGGCCAGCGAACCATAGCTGCCAAGACCCTTCTACACCTCCACGCGGTGATCCTGGATAACAGGCTGCATCAGGGCAGACTGGCTAAGGAGAAGGGATCGAAGAGGGAATGCTAACCCGGTACTCAAAAAATGTGTGCTAAAGTCGGATGTGTTGGACCGAAAGGTGCAAATATCGCAGCCAGGCTGTAAACTACGACACAACGCATTCCGTTCTCTGGACTACATTCTGCTACTTAAACCCTTTCAGGGTTTGGTAGCGGGAGATTCAGAACGAACGAAGAAGAAGAAGAAGATACATAAACTTATCTAATTAAATATACATTAATTTGTCTAATTATTTATTTATTTTGCGTTCGCCTCATTTCTCTAATCCCCAAGGCGGATGGGCTTTGCACTGTGGTTTTTACTTTTGCGCCTGTCATCCACGTGCATCCGACTTCAGCATTCATTTTATGTAAGAGTCTGCTTCCTCCAGCATTTTCTAAGGGTTTGCTTCCCAGGGGCAACGGCCGGTGCAGTGATGGGGATCGAACCCAGCACCGTCGGTTTGTGAGCCATGCCACTTAACCCCTAGCCCACGCCGTCTCCTGCTTGTCTAATTATAGCTAGCATACATAAACTTATTAAGGCATAATTAGTAAACATAAACTTCTCTGTTCATAGCTAGCATACATAAACTTGTCTAGTCATAATTAGTAAACATAAACTTCTCTGTAGCTAGCATTCATAAACTTGTCTAGTAATAATTAGTAAACATAAACTTCTCTGTTTGTAGCTAGCATACATTAACTTGTCTAGTCATAATTAGTAAACATAAACTTCTCTGTTTATAGTTAGCATACATAAACTTTTTGTCCTCAATGTGTCGACACTGTCTATAATTGTTGTATCATTTGCTAACGTCTCAGTTTCTACGCCCTCTTATTAATCTAAAGTCTCAATGTTGTTGGGAACTACCTTTGCATCTCATAAGAAACCGTGCTTAAGAGAAATGTGTCTCGTTCCAGGTGACCGTGACCGCAATGGAGGAATCGTTAGTTATATCCTGGCTGTACCCGTCACTTAAGTCTCACCTTGCCTCTCACCTGTTCTTGTCGACTATTTTCAAAAATATCATCGGCAAAGATATTAGCGACAAATTGTATAGGATACAGGTAAGCTGTCATCATCATAATGTGTCATTTTGTCATTTTAATAACATAGTTACAAGAGTGCGAGCGATAAATTGTGTGCTTTATTCTTCGACATAGCCAAAGTGCATGGCAACACACTTTATTCAAATGTCTACTAGCTTGGGGAGGGCATCTAGAAAAAAAAAGTCTTTTGTGTGACTTTTAACAAATTTTGCACCGCCTCCATTACCTCATCTGCTGTCTTGTGACATACCTGCTGCATATTCTCCAATAACAAAGGTGAGCATGGACAGTAGTGTGCGCAGTGCCGTGACTCATTTTGAAATCTACGGCCATTCCATCATTAGTAACTCATCTGTTGCCACGGACTTACTGGTCAATCTGCTGTTTCACTCTGCCAATTGTCACGCTTCTGTTCTCCCACTCTATGGTTGATCAATGACGTTTCGTCTTCCGTTTTGAATTCGTTCTACCCATTCATTTACCTGCCCCTGACTCAAACAACTGTTCCCAAACTGAACCGTCATTCATCTTTGAATTCAGAAGATGGTCACATCCACTGACCATATAAAACGAATAACGCCTTGTTGCTCTTATACCGTGTAAGTCGACAGCGAGGCAGCCATTTTTACACTATATTGCGAATGCGCTTATTGCTCGATCGTCACAGCCCCTACATGGAATAGTGCTAAATTGCTATATACATGTGTGTGTGTGTCTGTGTGTGTGCCTGCGTGAGTGCGTGCTTGGGCCTATGTATGTATGATGATGTGTGTATATGTCTGTGTGTAATGGTACTAAATACAAGAGGGCCTATCTACAAATTAGCTAAAGAGAGGTCCAGATTAGTTATTGAGAATTATTTTTTAGTCAGAGAGTGGTGAATGCTTGGAATGCATTGCCACGGGAGGTAGTGGAGGTAGGGACAATTAAGGCATTTACAAATAAATTGGATGCGCATAGCTTTTAGAAAAAGGTAATGTATATGAAACTGGTTGTAAACTTACTCTGCAGAGTCTTCTAAACCAGTATAAAAACGTAAAGTTAAGTAAGTAAGTTAAAGAGCCATTTTGTGTCTTGAAATACGATTTTCCGTTATACATACTCTTCCATGCATTTTATAGTAATATTGTTCTTACTTAATGCCTGTTTCTCATGTATGTGTGTGTATATGTGTGTGTATATGTGTGTATATGTGTGTGTATATGTATGTGTATATTTGTGTATATGTGTGTATATGTATTTGTATATGTGTGTGTAAATGTATGTGTATATGTGTGTATATGTGTGTATATGTGTGTGTGTGTATGTCTGTCTATATGTGTGTGTATATGTGTCTATATGTATGTGTATATGTATGTGCATATATATGTGTATATCTATGTATATAGATATGTGAATATGTGTGTATATGTGTGTATATGTATGTGTATATATATGTGTATGTATATGTATGTGTATATGTGTGTATATATGTATGTGTATGTATGTGTATAAGTGTGTGTATATGTGTGTGTATGTGTGTGTCTATATATGTGTGTGTATATGTATGTGTGTATGTGTGTGTATATGTGTGTAAAGTAAAGTATCCCATAGCATTACTGCCGTAGGGGTGTGAGGTGTTAGCGATCTCACATTTCAAAGGCTCGGCTATATGAGGGCGGTAGCCATCTTCTCTCCCTCGCCGCTTTTACTTCCCGGACTGAACCAGTACCCATTTAAGGCTGGGTCGACCCGGGAGCCATTGCGGTCTGAAAAAAACATTACCGCCTCAACTGGGGAAAGAACCTAGGACCACTCAGATGCGAAGCCAGCGCGCTAACCACTGCGCTACGCGGCTCCCTATGTGTATATATGTGTGTATATATGTGTATATATGTGTACATGTGTATATATGCGTGTGTATATGTGTGTATATATGTGTATATGTGTGTGTATATGTGTGTATATGTGTGTGTATATATGTGTATATGTGTGTATTTGTATGTGTATATATGTGTATATGTGTGTGTATATGTATGTGTATATGTGTGTATATGTCTGTGTATGTGTGTATATGTGTGTAAATGTGTGTATATGTGTGTATATGTGTGTATATGTGTGTGTATATGTATGTGTATATGTGTGTATATGTGTGTATATGTGTGTATGTGTGTATGTAAATGTGTGAATATGTATGTGTGTGTGTAAATGTGTGTATATGTATGTGTATATGTTGTGTATATGTATGTGTATATGTGTCTTTATGTGTGTATATGTATGTATATATGCGTGTGTGTATATGTGTTTATATGTGTGTATATGTGTGTATATGTGTGTGTATATGTATGTGTATGTGTGTATATGTTTGTGTATATGTGTGTATATGTATGTGTATATGTGTGTATATATATGTGTATATGTGTGTATATGTATGTTTATATGTGTGTATATGTATGTGTATATGTGTGTATGTTTATAAGGGTTCAACCCCCCTGCTGACGGTAGCTCCAATTGATCCAGCTGTAAAAGTGTACCTGGCTGACGGCTAGAAAAGAAAAAGGCTGCAAGGAAGGGAACTGGCCACCCCCGCACCCCCCACAAAGCTGTGACTTAGTACAATGAAGGCTCTCACACTTCATCCCTGACCACAAAGTCTGCTATGGTACTACCTTTACTTTACTTTCATACATTAATTAATATATAAATATAATTAACAAGATGAACAGAGAGAGAGGGAGCTCGAGAGATAGAAAGAAGAATGGATAGATGTGACTGTAAGTTTAGACTAGAATATGGTAAATTATATTTACCTTCATGTTTGGAGGGAACATACTTTCGATCTCCACTTTGTGCAAAGAAAATTAACAACAGATCGTGTTCAATGTCAATGAATTCAGGAATTACTGCAGAGAGAACAAACAGAGGATCGGTCTTCCTCCCTGTCTTGGAACTCATCTCTTGTAAATGCAAGGACGTGTCTTCTAACAACAGATGAACAGAGGCCGAATTTTGCCAACGGTAAGACTGAGGTAACGGAACTTCGTCTTGCATTCTGTGAGGCTGGAAAAGTGCAGAGGAATGTTTGTATGCATATGAAGAAGTGTGTTAGTAGAAAGAAAGAAAAGTGGTTCATGTGGTTATTATTAAATTGTACTTTGAACTTAACCATATCTGGTTACACTATTCATCTTCAATGCCCAACGAGGACGGTGTGGCCTAGTGGTTAAGTGACACAACTCACAACTCGAAGGTGCTGGGTTCAATCCCAATCACAGCACCGGCCGTTACCCCGGGGAAGCAAACACTTAGAAAATGCTGGAGGAAATAAACCTCTACATAAATTGCATGCCGAAGTCGGATGCACTGGACCGACAGGCGCAAAATAAAAATCGTAGTGCAACGCACACCACCTTGGGGAATATAGAAATAAGGCGAACGCAAAAAAAGACCCAAAAACATGCCAAACGTTTCTTTCGGGGCAAATGCCATTGACAACCCTCCTCCAGCGAGCTCGGTCTTGAGTTGCCCTTTCTACCTTTCTGCCTGTCTCAAGTTGATGTCCATCGACTGAAGTTCATTTTCACAGTCTCTTCTCCATGTTTGTCTCGGTCTGCCTCTCTTCCTCTTCCGTTGTGGATTCCATGGCACGGTCTATCTGGCCAAGTTTGAAGGTAAATTCCGTAGCTTGTGTTCAACACAATATCCTTCGTTTCTTCATCTTCTTCTTCGTTCGTTCTCAATCTCCCACTACCAAACCCTAAAAGGGCTTAAGTAGCAGAATGTAGTCCAGAGAACGGGATGCGTTGTGTCGTAGTTTACAGCTTGGCTGCTATATTTGCACCTCGGTCCAACACATCCGGCTTCAGCAAGCATCTTTTTAGTACCGGGTTAGCATTTCCTCTTTGATCCCTTCTCCTTAGTCAGTCTGCCCTGCTGCAGCCTGTTATCCAGGATCACTACGTGGAGGTGTAGAAGGGTCTTGGCAGCTATGGTTCGCTGGCCCTGACGCTAGCAGTCAGCTATGGGTCGCTGACCACTGCAGCATCTTGATCCCATATTCTTCGTTTGATCGAAAGAGAAACCAAGGTTTTTCAACGCTCACAAACAGCTTTCTGTGGGTGGGCAGGCTCGTTTCCATTAACCACTGCTCAGCAGTCGGATGTGTTGGACCGAACGGTGCAAATATCGCAGTCAAGCTGTAAACTACTACACAGCGCATTCCGTTGTCTGGACTACATTCTGCTACTTCAATAAGTGGGAGATTGAGAACGAACAAAGCCAAGTCAAGCCTTAATGGCTTCGACAAGAGTCTTGTTGTCTTACAACTTGATGTCTTCTCCGTATAGTTCTCTTCTCATTTGCTAACTTGTCTGTCCCCTTGTTACCACATTTGGCAAGGTGTGATGACATCCTCTGTAACACTAACTTTCTCTTGGTTTCAGCTCGCCTAAGACTTTTTGAAGCTCTGACAGTTTATCAGTCTACAAGATTTGCAGAACTGACATTGAATCATCTGTAAGGACTGCAATCTGCTGATATTGGCTTGTTGTGTTGTTTATTATTTCTGCAGCAATGCGTAATGCTTGTACTTCGAATAGTTTGAACAGAATGTTCCAGTCGATGTCGATGAATTAATGGTGGCTTGTTTTTTTCTGGGTAGTTCGCATATATTCATGTGCCTCCATTCTTCCCTGTCCTTGTTGCTAACCCATCAGTATATGTGTACCTGGATCAGTGCTTTTAACTTAAATTAACTTACCGTCTTTATATTGGTTCAGTAAATTATGCGGAGTATGTATACAATCAGTTTAATATACATTTCCTTGCTCTAACAGCTACGCTCATCTAATCTATTCTTAAATGCATTAATTGTCCCTGCCTCCACTACTTCCGGTGGCAATGCATTCCAAGCATTCACCACTCACTGCCTGAAGAAATATTTCTTAATATCTAATCTGGACCTTTCACTTTGTTTTGCTAACCCATGGCCCATTCAGTAGTTGTGAATGTTTCATGATGATATTTGTGTGTTGTTCTTATGAGGCTGGTAGGAGTTTTGGGCTTTCCTCCTTAATTGTTTCTTCGAATTCATCCTTATTTGTTTATTTAACTAATTTTTTTAATCGATTTTAAACTTTCTCTTAAATCTTCCACTGGCTAGATCTCCGAATCTGGTCTTCATTGATGTGACGTCACGTGCTTTTACTTTTCTACTTGTACCATGGTCTTGGTATCCTGTCTATATGATAGAGGTGTGATGTCTGCACACGCTTCAGTTAACCTAGGTGTATATAGGTACCTGATTTACAGTTAAGTAAGACAAGGTGGCAAGAAAAGGAACTGATCTCACCTGTAACAAATATGTGAGCTCGTAATATGAAGTTTTACACTTCTTCCCCGACTGTAGTTTCTGGTATCCTTGACTTTTTATTCACAATTCTAATAAATATTCAATTTTCCAATTGTACATTTACATTCCTACTTTCTTCTCGCACTTTTATCAATGTTTTCATCTTTTCGTTTTTCTCCAACAGCTCCACAGAGTCTTTCGGAATCTTCTCTGAGTTCGTGCAGCCTTCAACCAGTTACCCACACTGTGGAGACACGTGTCTAGAGCCAACAAAGACCTCCGCAGCATTTGAAGCTTTCATCTCCATCTTCCTTTGTTGTAATCTGCCCTATTCTCTGCGGTACCTTAATGTGGGGTTTTGTGTGTGTATATGCCAGTATGGCTCTTACGGTAAACTCGTTGTCCAGAAGAGAAGGATGTACGCGACAATACAAACTAGTTATAGCAATGGTGAATAAAGCATGTATTTTAGTTTAGGTATGGTTATTTGAGAGATCATTCAAAACAAAAACGTTACATTCTGCTTGAGCGCATGAGACCGTACCCTAGCACACACTTAATAGATCGCTGATCCAGTGCGGTATTAACCACGATGACTGGGAAAGAATCGCCACCAATCGCACAGACTGGAGCAGTACTATTGCTGAGGGTGTTTAGAGACATGAGGCATCAAGAATAGGTGAAACCATCCAGAGACATGGGGCATCAAGATCAAGAATAGGTGAAACCATCCAGAGACATGAGGCATCAAGAAAAGGTGAAACCATCCAGAGACATGAGGCATCAAGAAAAGGTGAAACCATCCAGAGACATGAGGCATCAAGAAAAGGTGAAACCATCCAGAGACATGAGGCATCAAGAATAGGTGAAACCATCCAGAGACATGAGGCATCAAGAATAGGTGAAACCATCCAGAGACATGAGGCATCAAGAAAAGGTGAAACCATCCAGAGACATGAGGCATCAAGAATAGGTGAAACCATCCAGAGACATGAGGCATCAAGAAAAGGTGAAACCATCCAGAGACATGAGGCATCAAGAAAAGGTGAAACCATCCAGAGACATGAGGCATCAAGAAAAGGTGAAACCATCCAGAGACATGAGGCATCAAGAAAAGGTGAAACCATTCGGAAACAATCGCTCCGCAAGTCAACTTGCATCAACCCTTCTTCAACCCGGTGGAGAAGCTATCTTATTTTCCTGTGCAAAGTGCAACAGATAATTCAAGGCTCCGATAGGCTTATTTATCCATCTTCTAACTCATGAGAACAGTTTACAGTGAATGCTGACATGAGAACAGTTTACAGTGAATGCAGACATGACAACAGTTTACAGTGAATGTTGACATGAGAACAGTTTACAGTGAATGTTGACATGAGAACAGTTTACAGTGAATGTTGACATGAGAACAGTTTACAGTGAATGCTGACATGAGAACAGTTTACAGTGAATGTTGACATGAGAACAGTTTACAGTGAATGTTGACATGAGAACAGTTTACAGTGAATGTTGACATGAGAACAGTTTACAGTGAATGCTGACATGAGAACAGTTTACAGTGAATGCTGACATGAGAACAGTTTACAGTGAATGCTGACACAGTGGTCTTCATCGATTAAGATAGACGAACAACAAAAACATCCTAGCAACTCCTGAACACGTGTTCACACACACGGATCAGCCATGTAAGTGCAAAAAGGGGAGGTAGTTGCTATCTACATAGCACACTCCAACGACGACACAGAAAACCACCCCATACCAGCAGGAGAGATATGTACCAATTTCAGAGGCGAAGCTACAGCTGCAAATATGATTCTTATCAGCCAAATCATAACTACAAGGAAAACGGTCATTCCAACAGACTTCAGGAGTGTACTCCAATCAATGTCAAGCCCCAAACAAAATAGACTCACTCGACATAAAATATAACATCGGGTTGTTGTCCAAACACAAAAGAAAAACCACGATTTAGTCCTACAGTGGATTCCAGCGCCGAGTTGGGTCCATGGAAACGAGAAAGCAGATTAGCTAGCAAATACCAGAAGTTACGACAAGCCGTCTCGACATCAACAAAGCTGTAAAGAAGCAAAGGCACTCATGAAAAGATCCGTGAGGACGGAATGGAGAGACCAGCACACAAAACACAAGATGAAAATCACAGCATAGACAAACTTCAGCTGATATCAACTGTACATATACAAATAGGTGATGAGTTTATTGGAAATATAATGACGGAAAATTGTAGATGCGAAATGGAAACGATGAAGAGAAAAAGGAAAGTCAAATCAGTTTTCGCCAAGATGAGTCGTGTGTTGACATCAAAGCAAGTTACTCTCATCAATTAGAAGCAAATGGGATCAAATAAAGAAACCCAGTAAGCAAAACGTATACTCGGCTTCTTAATGCACTTGGGCAATGAACAAACGTTTCGCTAGATAATTAATGCCTTTGAAATGTCGATATATATATATATATATACGAGGCGTATTCAACTGAAACCGGACCTAATCGAAACAAGTGAGCATACATACGATGGGCATGCATAACGACGTCACTTCTGGTGTAAAAAGTACATACCAACCGCCAAGTTTGCAAAATGTCATAATCCTCCAACTTATAGTTTCCTCAGCAAACCGTTGCAAAAATGGCGGATGTGATACGGAATCTGTCCAGAGATTGATTCAGTTTCTAACAACTGAAGGATGTCCACCAGTTGACGTTCATCGAAGTATTTAGGCAATGCATGGTGACAAAAGTGTGTCAAAGACAACAGTGAAGAACTAGACAACGATGTTTAAAGAAGGACGTGAGTTAAAGCAACAATATGCGCCTGACCTGGTCTCGGACGTGAGTTAAAGCAACAATATGGGCCTGACCTGGTCACGGACGTGAGTTAACGCAACAATATGGGCCTGACCTGGTCACGGACGTGAGTTAAAGCAACAATATGGGCCTGACCTGGTCACGGACGTGAGTTAACGCAACAATATGGGCCTGACCTGGTCACGGAAGATTTTTAGTTAACTCACGTCCTTCTTTAAACATCGTTTTCCAGTTTGTCACTGTTGTCTCCGACACACTTTTGTCACCATAGACTACCTGCTTTCTACGATGAATGTCAACTGGTGGACATCCTTCAGCTGTTAGAAACCGATCGCAGATCAACTCTGGACGGATTCCGTATCACACCCGCCATGTTTGCAACGATCTGCTGAGGAAATTATGAGTAGGAGTAAAACGATATTTTGTAAACTTGACAGCTAGTATGTGCTGTTTACACCAGAAGTGACGTTATCATGCGCAAGGTAAGTATGTTTACTTGTTGCAGTTGGTCCACTTTCAGTTGAACAATCCTCGTATATATATATATATATATATATATATATATATATATATATATATATAAGAATGGGTGCATCTCATTTTAAACAACAATTAGAATGTCTTTATAAAGTTATAAGTGCAAACAGAATGGATAAACGAAACCAAAAGTCCGAGAGATAAAATATTTATGTCCCATTCGAAGGCGTAACGCCTTGCTGAAATCAATGTGGAAGGAAAAGGTGGAGAAGCAACGTGGCAGATGTAGACAATGTTATAAGTAACGGTTGGGAGAGGGGGTGTAGTATCAAGAGATGGACAGAGAAAAGCCCGACCGATTGTACCATGACGGCAGGAGACAGGAGATTAGCCCTGACCGATTGTACCATGACGGCAGGAGAAAGATGAGATTAGCCCTGACCGATTGTACCATTAGAGCAGGAGATAGATGAGATTAGCCCTGGCCGATTGTACCATTAGAGCAAGAGATGGATGAGATTAGCCCTAGCCGATTGTACCATGCCGGCAGGAGATAGATGAGATTAGCCCTTACCGATTGTACCATGACGGCAGGAGACAGATGAGATTAGCCCTGACCGATTGTACCATGACGGCAGGAGAAAGAGGAGATTAGCCCTGACCGATTGTACCATTAGAGCAGAAGATAGATGAGATTAGCCCTGGCCGATTGTACCATTAGAGCAGGAGATGGATGAGATTAGCCCTAGCCGATTGTACCATGACGGCAGGAAATAGATGAGATTAGCCCTTACCGATTGTACCATGACGGCAGGAGATAGATGAGATTAGCACTGACCGATTGTACCATTAGAGCAGGAGATAGATGAGATTAGCCCTAGCCGATTGTACCATTAGAACAGGAGATAGATGAGATTAGCCCTGGCCGATTGTACCATTAGAGCAGGAGATATATGAGATTAGCCCTGGCCGATTGTACCATTAGAGCAGGAGATAGATGAGATTAGCCCTGGCCGATTGTACCATTAGAGCAGGAGACAATTCTTATGAGCCATTCTGCTTTCTCTGTTTCTTTCTCTCTTTCTCTTTCTCTCTAAGTATTAGCTATTCTTGTTTTCCATCCTCTTTCTCTCTCTCTCTCTCTCTTTTAATCACTGTCTTTCTCTCTCTCTCTTTCTCTTTCTCTCGGTCTTTCCCTCTCTCTTGTTCTCTTTCTCTCTTTCTTTCTTATTCTTTCAAAATGTGCTCAGTCATTATGTTATCGCCTTCATTCGTATCAGCATTTCTACTTTCTCTCTCTCTCTCTCTCTCTCTCTCTCTCTCTCTTTCGCTCTTTCTTTCTCTCTCCAAGTCTTCTCAGCCATTCTTCTATCTCTCTTTCTTACCAGCCTTTTTTCTCTCCCTCTCTCTCTCTATATATATATATATATATATATATATTTATCAGTTATTCTGCCATTCCCCCCACCACCCCCATCTCTCTCTCTCCCTCTCTCTCTCTCTTTCCATCTATCTAAGTTTCATCAGTCATTCTACTTTTTCTCTTTCTTCCTCTCTTTTCATTTGTATCTGCCAAAGTCTTAAAAGCCATTATACTTTCTCTCTCTCTCCTCTCTCACCCTCAGCCGACTCAACATTCCTAATTTAAGAAAAACAAACCACGATATAAATACTCCATTAAGGCTTTCAATTTATTAGCTCATAAATACTACACAAATAAAACGCAGTATAGACAAGTACACCAGTGTGGTAAGCATGATGTACAGAATAGTTCCATTGTAACATTCAAAGAATGTTGTCAAATGTAATTAAATACTGTTGAGGATGGGGTTAGCAACCTTACAATGTAATTGAAAAACATGTGTAATTACAACCGAAGGCTTGGGTGCAGATTTACTGAAAAGCAACCAGCTGCTGTTGAAGCCTATGCCTCACATTGGAGCTACAATGTGAATGATAACTCAAGCATTATTTTTATTTGTAGAGATTCAGAAAATAATTTAAAACTATTAGAAATAAGAGAGAGACAGAGAGGGAGAGAGAGAGAGATGTTTAAATATTATTCTTAACTTAACTTAACGTCTTTATCTTGGTTTAGAAGACTCTGCAGAGTCTGTATACAACCAGTTTAATTTATATTTCCTGACTCTAAAAACTATGCGCATCCAATCTATTCTTAAATGCACTAATATTTCTTGCCTCCACTATTTCCTGTGGCAATACATTCCAAACAAACACCACTCTCTGACAAAACATGTGTCGTTTTATCTAATCTGGACCTTTCCTTACTTAATTTGTAGCTATGTATATGACGGTCAGTTTACTAAAAGGGCAAAGCTGATTGGCTAAGACTGACGTCTGACTGATGCGACCAAATTTGCATTCACGTGCATTTCTTAACATACTTTGGCGTGAGTTAAAATCGTAAAGGAATAAATTCATACGAAACGAACTTATAATGATAAGCTAGACAACCGGTAGCCGAGTTGACGAGACAAGTACATTATTGAAGCAAGTTGGTGACTGGCAACATCATCATGCAGAACTATGGCTATTGAAACTGCAGCTCCAAATGGTTAGATATAGACTTCCTGTAAGGGGATTGGTTGTAGTGGAGGCATTATGGCCAATTGTACTTGGGGCTCAAAACACAGACAAGAAATGGTGCCCCCTGCCCATTCTCTTCAACGCCTCTGTCCAAAAAAACTTGTATTACTTTTTGTTGTTGTTTGGGAACATATATCTAGTAGTGGCCTTAGCACGTAATTATTTTGCCTAGCAGCTAATCTCGCTCTGGATACAACAAACGACCATCTATCAGTGGTTGTAAATCTCCCGGTTTGAAATTCCAATAACCATAAATGAAATACATATGAAAATTAACAATTTTTCCCCAGCAAGAAAATAATAGCTAAAGGGCTTAGCAGACTACTAAACTTCCGTATTCTGGCATATGTCAGCGCTAATTTAAATTTTGCGATAATTTTGGCTCCTGTCTATTTTATTGAAATACATAATAGAGGACCCAGGTTTTATCCTAATGAAATATCAAATTCTTTCAAAACATATTTCTCAATTTTATTAGGGACAAGGAGAATAACGTCTAGTCAGGCAAAACATAATGATCAGATAAGTTAGTCAGGGTCAGGCAAAACATAATGATCAGATAAGTTAGTCAGGGTCAGGCAAAACATAATGATCAGATAAGTTAGTCAGGGTCAGGAACAAAATATTGGCCAAAGACCTCAACATCACTTCCACGCAGGTCTCTCTGAAAACGGGTTGTTTTCATGGCTTCTTGACTGACGATATGGGAGATCGATGTAATCACGGTAGTAGTGAGCGACACGCAGTTTAAGCCAAGCATAACAAATTCCCCTGGAGGACACTGATGCACCTTCATCAGCTACTGGAGCCTGCCGCTTAACGCCATATCCAGTGCGCACAAAAGAGTAAGCATTCTCAGTGTGGGAAGCGGGGACGGCGTGGCCTAGTGGTTAAGTGGCACGGCTCACAACCAGAAGGTGCTGGGTTCGTTCCCCATCACAGCACCGGCCGTTACCCCGGGGAAGCAAACCCTTAGAAAATGCAGGAGGAAGAAGACCCTTACATAAAATGCATGCTGAAGTCAGATGCACTGGGCCGACAGGCGCAAAATAAACACCACAGTGCAACGCACACCCGCCTTGGGGAATAGAGAAATAAGGCGAACGCAAAAAAAAAAAAAAAATTGTGGGAAGCCAACAAAAACAGTAATTCATTTTGTTGTCCTTGTTTTACACGTGCCCTAAGCACATGCGTTATTTGTTATATCTTTATCCAGCAACAAGTGGCTGCATGCTTCAGTTAAAAAAGGAAAATACAAATGTTTACTGCTAAAGCGGCATTCTTAGTTAAAAAGAGATAAC
This sequence comes from Ariolimax columbianus, assembly GCA_036924085.1. Taxonomy (NCBI): domain Eukaryota; kingdom Metazoa; phylum Mollusca; class Gastropoda; order Stylommatophora; family Arionidae; genus Ariolimax; species Ariolimax columbianus. The sequence continues at coordinate 13,830,194 of JAVGWX010000011.1, forward strand.
TCTTACATAACAACAAAATCAAGTTGATTTAACGGTTATCTTTCTTCATTCCTTTTTTGCATGTAAAGATTGAGATCGTTGCTAATGCCAATCTTAAATGACTTTGGTACTCTTGACGACTTTACATGATGGGACGTTACGGTAGCTCTCTTCACACCCGAAGGCGTATTAGGAATGTGGACCGGGGTCCTCCTCGTTGTAGTGAAATGCAAGGCTCCTCAGTAAACGCATAATAATGGGGATCACATTGCTGATCCCTACCTCGTTAGAACTGATTGAAAGTGACTAACATAGTCTGATCAGTATGTTTCACCTGACCCTGACTAACATAGTCTGATCAGTATGTTTCACCTGACTCTGACTAACATAGTCTGATCAGTATGTTTCACCTGACCCTGACTAACATAGTCTGATCAGTATGTTTCACCTGACCCTGACTAACATAGTCTGATCAGTATGTTTCACCTGACCCTGACTAACATAGTCTGATCAGTATGTTTCACCTGACCCTGACTAACATAGTCTGATCAGTATGTTTCACCTGACCCTGACTAACATAGTCTGATCAGTATGTTTCACCTGACCCTGACAAACATAGTCTGATCAGTATGTTTCACCTGACCCTGACTAACATAGTCTGATCAGTATGTTTCACCTGACCCTGACTAACATAGTCTGATCAGTATGTTTCACCTGACCCTGACTAACATAGTCTGATCAGTATGTTTCACCTGACCCTGACTAACATAGTCTGATCAGTATGTTTCACCTGACCCTGACTAACATAGTCTGATCAGTATGTTTCACCTGACCCTGACTAACATAGTCTGATCAGTATGTTTCACCTGACCCTGACTAACATAGTCTGATCAGTATGTTTCACCTGACCCTGACTAACATAGTCTGATCAGTATGTTTCAACTGACCCTGACTAACATAGTCTGATCAGTATGTTTCACCTGACCCTGACTAACATAGTCTGATCAGTATGTTTCACCTGACCCTGACAAACATAGTCTGATCAGTATGTTTCACCTGACCCTGACTAACATAGTCTGATCAGTATGTTTCACCTGACCCTGACTAACATAGTCTGATCAGTATGTTTCACCTGACCCTGACTAACATAGTCTGATCAGTATGTTTCACCTGACCCTGACTAACATAGTCTGATCAGTATGTTTCACCTGACCCTGACTAACATAGTCTGATCAGTATGTTTCACCTGACCCTGACTAACATAGTCTGATCAGTATGTTTCACCTGACCCTGACTAACATAGTCTGATCAGTATGTTTCACCTGACCCTGACTAACATAGTCTGATCAGTATGTTTCACCTGACCCTGACTAACATAGTCTGATCAGTATGTTTCACCTGACCCTGACAAACATAGTCTGATCAGTATGTTTCACCTGACCCTGACTAACATAGTCTGATCAGTATGTTTCACCTGACCCTGACTAACATAGTCTGATCAGTATGTTTCACCTGACCCTGACTAACATAGTCTGATCAGTATGTTTCACCTGACCCTGACTAAAATAGTCTGATCAGTATGTTTCACCTGATCCTGACTAACATAGTCGGATCAGTATGTTTCACCTGACCCTGACTAACATAGTCTGATCAGTATGTTTCACCTGACCCTGACTAACATAGTCTGATCAGTATGTTTCACCTGACCCTGACTAACATAGTCTGATCAGTATGTTTCACCTGACCCTGACTAACATAGTCCGGTCAGTATGTTTCACCTGACCCTGACTAACATAGTCTGATCAGTATGTTTCACCTGACCCTGACTAACATAGTCTGATCAGTATGTTTCACCTGACCCTGACTAACACAGTCTGATCAGTATGTTTCACCTGACCCTGACTAACAGTCTGATCAGTATGTTATTCCTGATCCTGACTAACATAATCTGATCAGTATGTTTCACCTGACCCTGACTAACATAGACTGATCAGTATGTTTCACCTGTCCCTGACTAACATAGTCTGATCAGTATGTTATGCCTGACCCTGACTAACATAGTCTGATCAGTATGTTTCACCTGACCCTGACTAACATAGTCTGATCAGTATGTTATGCCTGACCCTGACTAACATAGTCTGATCAGTATGTTTCACCTGACCCTGACTAACATAGTCTGATCAGTATGTTTCACCTGTCCCTGACTAACATAGTCGGATCAGTATGTTATGCCTGACCCTGACTAACATAGTCTGATCAGTATGTTTCACCTGACCCTGACTAACATAGTCTGATCAGTATGTTATGCCTGACCCTGACTAGAGGGCCGCAACTCACCAAAACATCTGACATGTGTGCATTAACACTAGAACCGAGCATTTGCAGTAACAATAGCGACAGTTTTATATATTAAAGTTGCTATCCCGATGAACAACCTTCTATAGTCGCCTCCTGTGTCATACTTGGAAGGTTACAGTGTTTATTTTCGTATCAATCCGGGTCTTAGTATTAGTCGACATGTACTTCTATAGGGACTGTTGCCTATCTACAGATCTGACTTAAGCTGGATGTAGCCAGAAAGAGGATTTCCTGCTTAGCGGACTAAGCTCGAGCAGTTAATTAATCCTCTACGTTGAGACAAGCGAAGCGGAGTGTGGTTAACCGATGATCGAGTCCATCTTAATAGACTCAAACACTAGAGAAAAGTGAATCCGCAGCCTGTTACGAGCTATCTTTGCTGCTCTAAACAAACCACTTAACCATGGCCGGTGTTATGTCAAGTTAAACAGTTAATCACCTCTTACGACATGTTCTATGTAGAACAGTGGTGCTATTTTTTGCCTTTGCATACACATAGACTGCAGAGGAGCACCCGGCAACCACTGGAAATATCAAGTGAAGAGCATATGTACGTCTAGGTGCTTGTATGTGCAGTTCAACTTAACGGAAAATGACGTCATTCAGCAGACTTAACCGCAGAACGGAAATGACGTGTTGGGGATTTCAGTTTACTTAGCCTCAGCTTGTTTGAAGTCTGGTTGTAAGTTCCCTTCCTCGGTGCCTTTCCTTTCCCTAACCGTAAGTCAGGTACTCATTTACAATTTGGTCGAACTGATTGTGACGGTTGGTGTAGCTGAACCCTGTACCTATGCCGTGACAAGTGAATGCTCTACCGTGACATTAATCAGACTGTATAAACAGCAGGAGGTGAAAAGTCAATTAATCAGTCCATCAGTTAACAGTTAATATACGAGTGGGCTTCGAATAAAAAACTTAAAATTGAAATACACACTCGAAACACCGTGCAATTGTCATGTAAGCTGGTACTAAGCTGGTAAGGATTTAAACCTATAAGAGATTCTACGGTGCACAAGATACACATGACCTCACAATAGCCGTTTAAATATGGCCGCCTTACTAGTGACATGCACCAAGAAGAGCAGAGCTATGTTATCAGTTTTCGAGCATCGAAGGGGTGAAACTTATTTAAATTCGTCGCTGATTCAGTATGGTGATGCATGCATGTCCCTCCAGAGAGTGTACGAGTAGACTAGAGAGTTCCAAAATGAGGTGAAGTTTTCTGACAGGCCGGGCCAGGAAGACCGAGCAGTGAGTGAACACCAGAGGAGAATGTAATTCACGGCGTGACCCATTTCCTCACGCCACCATTCACGCCGTGACCCAGTTCCGCACCACATCATTCACGCCGTGACCCAGCTCCTCCTCCACATCATTCACGCTGTGACCCAGCTGCTCACCCCATCATTCCTGTCGTGACCTAGTTCGTCAACGATTCTGCAGTGTGTGTGCAGCTAACTCCATATGTGAAACAGCGACATGAGCTGTAGCTGTCAGCGATCCAGACTCATCTCCGCATCCATGTGGTAATCTTGGATTTTTTAAAAGTCTGCAACAGGGCAGACTGGCTAAGGAGACAGGATCGAAGAGGGAAGGCTAACCCGGTACCCAAAAATGCCCTGCTGAAGTCGGATGTGTTGGACCAAAAGGTGCAAATACCGCAGTCAAACTGTAAACTACGACACAGCGCATTCCGATTTCCAAACTATATCCTGCTACTTGCAACGCCCTTTCCAGAACTTTTCAGTAGGAGTTTGAGAAGGAACGATGAAGAAGGAGCCATGAAGAAGGAGAAAGATCTATGAAGACGGAGAAGGGGCGATGGTCGCCACGAGGTGCTACTCACGCGACCAAATACTTTTGTTTTCATGAAGCTATCCCTACATTATCTAGGCACTGTGGGACTTAGATCGAATACTTCATTCTTTTTTGCGTTCGTTCTCAATCTCCCACTACCAAGCCCTGAACAGGGCTGTGTAAGTCGTTCTCAATCTCCCACTACCAAGCCCTGAACAGGGCTGTGTAAGTCGTTCTCAATCTCCCACTACCAAGCCCTGAACAGGGCTGTGTAAGTCGTTCTCAATCTCCCACTACCAAACCCTGAACAGGGCTGTGTAAGTCGTTCTCAATCTCCCACTACCAAGCCCTGAACAGGGCTGTGTAAGTCGTTCTCAATCTCCCACTACCAAGCCCTGAACAGGGCTGTGTAAGTCGTTCTCAATCTCCCACTACCAAGCCCTGAACAGGGCTGTGTAAGTCGTTCTCAATCTCCCACTACCAAGCCCTGAACAGGGCTGTGTAAGTCGTTCTCAATCTCCCACTACCAAGCCCTGAACAGGGCTGTGTAAGTCGTTCTCAATCTCCCACTACCAAGCCCTGAACAGGGCTGTGTAAGTCGTTCTCAATCTCCCACTACCAAGCCCTGAACAGGGCTGTGTAAGTCGTTCTCAATCTCCCACTACCAAGCCCTGAACAGGGCTGTGTAAGTAGCAGGATGTAGTCCGTAGACCGGAATACGTTGTGTCGTGGTTTACAGCTCGATTGTGACAGTTGAACATTTCTGTCCGTCACATCCGTCTTCGGCAATAGAATTGAGACTACGTCACAAAATTACAATTGTGTGCTATTTTTTATTCAACAAATTTTGCTCTGGGTATGGTTAGTCCACAAGCATGTAGCCTTGGTTGCTGCCGACAAGCTTAAAAAGCGTGACTTCCTTTAACGTCTCATTGCGTAGTTAGAGCGTATTTCCCATTGCAATTATATATCAATTTCGTTATATTGTATATACACACTTCAGTCTGCTCAGCTGTGAATTGATACTGGACTAAACATTAGGGAATCTTCTTCTTCTTCTTTGTACGCTGTCAGACGTCAACTTGAATCTGTTCGAAGAAAGCTTCTGTCGACACTGCCATAGAGCTTGTCTAGTGTTTGCACTTGTGACGGCCACATGTGCTTTCTCTGGTCCTCGTATGTCGGGCAATTTTCCCTGTACCACAGGTGCATTCGTCAGTGCCACCTATCTTCAGTTTATTAAACATTAGGGAATGAAAGGGAACTAATCACAAAAGGCTGAAACTTAATATAATCAAATAACTGAGAATGGGATTTGCGAAATGAAAATTAGGAAGAGAAAAGGTATGGACACATCTATTTTCACGAACATGAGTATTATATTGACATGCAAGCATGTCATTCACAAATTTAAAATAAGAACGATCAGATTTAATGTTTGGAGTAGATACGTGGACAAGAAACAATCCATTGAAGAAGAGAGTTAGTAGTCTCTTTCAGACATGACTAACTATAGGAAGATGCGACTTTGGAGGGATTAACTCTCTACTGAGTTTTTATTTCAATGTCCGTTCTCCTTGTGGCGTTGTCGTTTCACTTCTCTGTTTTGCAAAAGAGCTTCCCTTCGCCCAGGTTGATGTGGATCTTCACGGAACATCTTCACTTGTGTAGTTCTGCAGCTTCGTTGTTCCGGGATGTCAGACCTATTGCCCAGTGCCTTCATCTCCCGCGTATACGTGTCTTTGAGCGTCAGCTGTCGTAATTGACTTGTCTTCTGCCATTTGCCAGCGGTTCGTAAATAATCTCTATGGGGATGTGACAAGTTTTCATGTGACGAATATAACCAAGACCTCACAATTTTCGTTACCTAAAAATATTGCGCTACCAATGAAGAGGTGCGACTCTTCCTCTCAGCATTTGTCACTCGCTCGTGCCATAAAAGGACGATGATGGATCACAGGCTTTATAGGTGTTACGTGTTTTCTCTTGTTTGCCAATGTTAGGCATAGATTGCCAAAGTTTCGCTACCATATAGGATCGTGTGACAACATTTGCATTGCAGACCAAGAAACTGGACTTAGTTGTAGGTTTCTACTTTTTCTCAAACACGTATTGAATAGAGAAATAAGGCAAACGCATACACCCAACAAAAAACAAAACAATGAGTAAATATGACATCAATACGATTGTCAATATCTAGTTCAATCGTGAACTTCTGGTTTGTTGGAGGACCTCATGTCCGTGGATTGGTGAACAGCTGCCAATTCTTAATTATCGAATGAAACAATTAGTGTGAATCTACTTCCTGTCCAAAAATATTTTGACTTATTTTGAGACTAAATCTTTGCACGACTGTTAAAATCTATGAGCTTAAGAAAAAAAAAACACACCTACAACCACAATTAACCATTGTACATTTTTTAAAGCGTACACATTTAGACAGTTGTCGATCATCTTGCAATGTGCCTATATATTTTACCCATAAATGTTTTTAGTCGATACCTGTTAACAGTCCTTATACGTCTACTCTTGTATTGTGCAACTACCAGCTGCTTAATACCATGATGCCTATTTTACATACCATAAACATTGTTGTCTGTCCATTTAAATATCCCCAACATGTGTCCATGTCAGCGATGTGTTCTTGTGCCTTTGTGATAATCAACTTTCTGTTGCAATTCGTAAAAAAATGGCGCCACGTACGACGATACTGACTGTGTGCATTTTTGGTTACTTGACTCGGTGGTTGTATACATTGGATTAAAACTGCGACAATATTTGATAAATGATATGTAAAACTGTGACAATATTTCATAAATGAAATGTAAAACTGCGACAATATTTCATAAATGATATGTAAAATTGCGACAATATTTCATAAATGATATGTAAAACTGTGACAATATTTCATAAATGATATGTAAAACTGTGACAATATTTCATAAATGATATGTAAAACTGATACAATACTTCATAAATGATATGTAAAACTGATACAATACTTCATAAATGATATGTAAAACTACGACAATATTTCATAAATGATATGTTTCGTACACAGTGATTATGTATACTATATTTATTTATTTATACACAATGATTGTTTACTAATGTATAGTTATACTCCTGGTGGATGAGAAATTGGTAATCATATTGACAGAATGATTTTACAAATGGTTCTCTAAGAATAAAGTCAGTGTGTAAGTGATGTGTTTATTTTTACAATGTTTGTATAAATGGTATGACTATTTAAATAGTGAGTGTGAAATGGTATGTCTATTAATACAATGATTGTGTAAATTGTATGTCGATTTATTCAATGATTATGTGTATTGCATATATGTCGGTGCAATGGTGCTGTAAATGGTATAGTTTTTTTTTTAATGTGTAAATTGTATATTTCTTGACATATACAAGTAATATTAATGACGATTATCTTGTAGCACAAAAGTTGGGGGAGTGATGAATTTCTTGACACACAAAAAGGATCTAAATGGTATTTTCTTTGAAACAAATTTGTGTAAATGGTATTTTCTTTTAAACAAATTTGTGTAAATTATGATTGTTGCTCAAAAGTCGTGTCAGTGGTACGCTTATGAGCCAGAAAGTTGAGTAAAGCCGAGAGTAGATTTCTTAACACAAAACTAAATGGTAAATTTCTTGTCCTGATAGTTATTGTTAAGTGGTATGTTTTATATCAATACAGTTGGGGGACGGCGTGGCCTAGTGGTTAAGTGGCACGGCTCACAACCAGAAGGTGCTGGGTTCGATCCCCATCACAGCACCGGCCGTTACCCCGGGGAAGCAAACCCTTAGAAAATGCAGGAGGAAGCAGATCCTTACATAAAATGCATGCTGAAGTCGGATGCACTGGCCGACAGGCGCAAAATAAAAACCACAGTGTAACGCACACACGCCTTGGGGAATAGATAAATAAGGCGAACGCAAAAACAAAACAAAAAAATATCAATACAGTTGAGTGAATTATAGTTTATTTTTTGCCTTGGATTTACGCAAATAGTAAGCATCTTGTGATGGCAGTTACATAAATGGTATGTTTCTGACTTAAACTGTTGGTATATGTTAAGGTTCCTGCAAATATGATTTAGGTCAAGATGTGTCTCGGTAAAGCATTACTGTATAAATATAATGCCTCTATCTGTATAAACCCAAAATCCTAGTATTTAATCAGGCATATTAAGTGCCTGGTGCTAGGTAGCCAAATGGGGTTTAAACTCATTTCGCTCTTTTACCTTTGAGTACAATGTTAGCGCATTTCTCCATTTCATTGGTGAAAGTTCGCGTGGCAACTTAAAGTTTTAAGACCACCAGAACGTCACCTTTCGTGTCCATCTGTCGTCGGACCACATGCCTAGCCTCTCTGCCTATTTTTTTTAAACAATGCAATATCTGCAGTTCTTTTGAAATGGTGCCAGCCAGATTTCTATGCTGGGAAATCGGACCCGCTTATAGACTATCGGCAGTATCGCCTCCATCGCCCTTTGAGCATATCTTAGCTTCTCTGAATCTGCTTGTCAAAGATTTCTATCCCCGCATCCGTAGTCCACGGCTGGAATGGCTTTGCGGTTGAAGTCTTGGCTCTTATCGTATCGGTTCTCAACTGCTGAAGAATGAATTTGAAACGATTTGAACTGAACCACCGTGTAACTAACTAACTATCCTAAGTGAATTCTCACGATTTATTTTTGAACAGTTTGTCATTTCTTGGCCCAGGTAAAATAGGGAATTCACGTTTTAGACAGAATAATTTCCTTGCTGAAGTGCCTTTTTTGGAGAAAAAAAACCGTGCACAATCTGTCTGTGGCTTCTATCTTTTCATTTCAAGACACTTTCTCTTGTTTGAGCTCATCAATGTCATGACACTTTCTCTTGCTTAAGCTCATCAATTTCAAGACACTTTCTCTTGCTTGAGCTCATCAATTTCAAGACTTACTGTTTCTCTTGTTTGAGCTCATCAATGTCATGACACTTTCTCTTGCTTGAGCTCATCAATTTCAAGACACTTTCTCTTGCTTGAGCTCATCAATTTCATGACACTTTCTCTTGGTTGAGCTCATCAATTTCATGACACTATCTCTTGCTTGAGCTCATCAATTTCATGACACTTTCTCTTGCTTGAGCTCATCAATTTCAAGACTTACTGTTTCTCTTGCTTGAGCTCATCAATTTCATGACACTTTCTCTTCCTTGAGCTCATCAATTTCAAGACTGACTGTTTTTCTTGCTTCAGCTCATCAATTTCATGACACTCTCTCTTCCTTGAGCTCATCAATTTCAAGACTTACTGTTTCTCTTGCTTGAGCTCATCAATTTCAAGACTTACTGTTTCTCTTGCTTGATCTCATCAATTTTAAGACTTACTGTTTCTCTTGCTTGATCTCATCAATTTCATGACACTTTCTCTTGCTTGAGCTCATCAATTTCAAGACACTTTCTCTTGCTTGAGCTCATCAATTTTAAGACACTTTCTCTTGCTTGACCTCATCAATTTCAAGACACTTTCTCTTGCTTGACCTCACCAATTTCAAGACTTACTATTTCTCTTGCTTGACCTCATCAATTTCAAGGCATTTTCTCTTGCTTGACCTCATCAATTTCAAGACTTACTATTTCTCTTGCTTGAGCTCATGTAGACATTGCTCAATTCCTTTGACGATGTAACTGGGAATGACTGAATCATCAACAAAATTTTACATTAGAGATGATTTAATACAGGTTTATAAGATAATCAACGGACAATATAAAATAAACTATAACAAATTTTTTTTCAAAGTACAGCCGTTTACTAGAAGAAAAGATGTCGGCTAGAAATTAATTTAAAAAAAGGTCCAGATTATATATTAGGAATTATGTTTTTTTAGTCAGAGAGTGATGAATGCTTGGAATGCATTGGTACAGGAAATAGTGGAGACCGGGGCAATTAATATTTCAAGAATAAATTAGATGCGTAGTTATTTTTAGATCAAGGGAAGTAAAAGAAACAGATTCTGCAGAGTCTTCTAAACCAGTATACAGATTCTGAAGAGTCCTCTAAACGAGTATACAGACTTTGCAGATGAGCGTGTATCTATCTTTTATGATTCCTTTATTTTCTTACATTTAGTCGTCTAAAGACTTCCTCAGTGGCAGCTGCGAACAGTTTTGAGGAGAGTGTATCATCTAACGTTTTATTTTTGTGATGGTTGATCAGTGAAATATGGTAATCTCGATTGAACAGTGTCCATTTATTTCTTGTATCAGATGCGCATGAGTATCTTGAATACATTTGATTTCTCAGACACCCGCCAATGCAGTTATTTCATTGCTGTATACGGATTTTTCAAGGTGTTTTCCAAATGGTGTTGCCGTGAACAATTATTGTGTAAATGCTATTAGTTAACATGTTGATTGTGCAAATAAAATGTTTCCTGTCTCAATGATTATGTGTATCGTATGTTTCATTGCAAAGATGATCAGATGAAAGTGTTTCTCTTGACGCAATGCTTGCGCAACTGATATATGTCATGTTATAACAGATGTGGTATATATACTTGGAATCCTGGTATTCAAACAGGCATATCTGGGTCTAGGTAGCCAAAGGTTTCCGCTTCCCGCAGTATGTATTTTACAACTTCCTGCGGTGTACTAGGCCGGGGGTTGGAAGGGGGGGGGGGGGGGTTGGGGGGGGGGGGGTTTTACAAATAATTTAGGTACATTTTTTACTTGAATTTTTGAATTGTTTTCCGGCAGCGACCGTTTAGCCTACTTTTTTCGGTTCCTAACAGCTAGGGTATTTTTTTACGTGCTCGACATTGAACACTGGCGTCTGATCGCACTACACAGAGATCAGGGGAATTGTTACCATAAGCGTTCGAAGAGTGTCAGACCGAAAGGTGCAACTATCGTAGTCAAGCTGTAAACTAGCCATACAACGCATTCCGTTCTCCGGACTACATCTTGCTACTTGCCTGTTCAGGGCTTTGTAGCAGGAGATTGAGAACGGACACAGAAGAAAAGTTACCAGAAGATCCATATGAAAGAAATACCGGTGTCCACCGTAATTCGAACCCGCGAACCTCTCGCACCCAACGCGGACACCTTACCTGAAGACCACGGAGTCAAGTGTCTATTGAGACGGAAATTAAGACTAAGTTTTATTGGCAAGTAAAGTATTTATGAGAAAAACAGAAATTGCTAACCTCAAAAAATATCAGGAGAGTACTAAGAACAAGTGTAATCGCTACTTGTGTATGACCAATTGCACTGTATAGGTCTGAAACATGGACAAAGAAGGATAAAACAAGTTTGGAAGCGTTTGATCAAATTGAATGTTCAAGTGAATGTGGCACTACTATTGAATGGAAAGAGTGAGTTGGACCGAAAGAAGATGCAATAACATTGTACTCACGGAAGAATAAAGCTTGGAAGAAATATGTAGATGATGGAAAGTCTAATGAAGCATATTTAAAGTATTTGGAAATACCAAAAAAATCTTAGAAAGTAAATAAATTTGTATAGATTGACTTTGAAAAACAAAAAATATCAAAACAAATAGGAAGAGTTTTGTTTCCTAAGTTAGACATAAACAGAGAACAAAAGACACAGTAGGCTCACTCCAAGATAGTTCGGGAAATATAATAAGAAAACTAGAGGGCATATCTTCAAATTATTTAAAAAGACAGGTCCAGATTGGAAATTAGGAAACATTTCTTCAGTCAGAGAGTGGGGAATGCTTGGAATGCATTGCCACAGGATGTGATAGAGGCAAGGTCAGTTAATGCAAAAGGCGAAAGTTGACCTTGTATGGCCAATTATCGTGGTGCGGGTCTTGCAAATACCATACTAAGGGCACAGTACGGGCAGGCAAAGGCGAGGACGTGCGAGAAAACAAAGCGAAGACAACATCCATGAATGGACTAACCTACGACCCGGAGAGGCACTAAAAGCAACCGCAGACAGATAGGGATTGCGCAGGATTGTGGAGGTGTCAGCAGGGGTTCCCCAGCGTTCTCAAGAGGTCATGGGATGAACTGAACTGATACCGCTCTTCCACGTACGAAGAGTCATGACAGCTACCTTGCGAATAAACCTATGCCACCAAATACGTTGGCAATTGTAGCTAGTGACGCTCTGTACAGGACATGCCTCTTGCATGCACCAACAATACATTGTCTCTCTTCTTCATTTTTTGCATCACGTTACCCAAGGTGAAAGGGGTGGGGAGGGGGTAACTGTCGAAGGTCAGGACGGAGGAGAGACACTATTGCTCGGATGTGTTTTTGGGGGGAACATAATAATAATAATGTTCGCTTAGGCGGTTGAGGCCGTTTGCTTTGGGTCCAGGCCTCATCCAGAGTGGAGCTGAAGGCTGCTTTCTGCTGGAGTCATACTGTAGGGAAGATGGTCTCTTTTGCGCCTCCATCCGGTCGGGGGAAAACTTTTGGAGCTGAGGAACTACTTGTGTAGTATATTGTGGGACGGTATTTTCTGATCCAGTCGTACGACTTGACCGAACAAAGAAACTTGGCGGTGGCCTAGTGTTTCAGAGATTGAGAGGAGCCTTAGCAGAAACCTCCTTGGTGTGAATGTTGTTGTACCATCGGATGGGGACGAAGCCTAACGTCTGGTCAGGCACAACATTCTGATCAGACACATTAGTCAGGGTCAGGCAAAATATACTGACCAAGACCCTCACCTCAGCTTCCCCGCAGCATTCCTTGGAAACGTGCTGTTTTCTGTCTGGCTAATGAGGTGAGGGATCGACGTCATCCCGGTTGTAGTAAGCGACACATACATGATGCCAAGCATAGCACCGCCGCCTGGATGACCCCGGTCCATCTTCATCAGTACACTCGGGATGTGAAGAAAGCTACTGCAACCCGTCACTTAACGTCTTTTTCAGGGCGCACAAGAGAGTAAACCTACTCGCGTAGCGCAGTGGTTAGCGCGCTGGCTTCGTATATGAGTGGTCCTGGGTTCATTCCCCAGTTGAGGCGGGAATGTTTTTTCAGACCGAAATGGTTCCCGGGTCGACCCAGCCTTAAATTGGTACCGATTCAGACCGGGAAGTAAAACCGGCGAGAGACAGGAGATGGCTACCGCCCTCATATAGCCGAGCCTTTGAAATGTGAGATCAGTAACACTTCACACCCCTACAGCAGTAATGCTATAGGTTACTTTACTACTTATTGTGGGCATTCGAAACAAACAAACAACAACATGCCATCGGATGCCCCGGATACGCGCTGGTTGCACATGGGGAAGGCCTCCAGTCTGGACATGACATATTTCAATGATGTCCCGGTTTCGGAGCAGTAAGACAGGACTGGCGATACGCAGGACTTGTAGATGTGGATCTTTGTTTCAAAGGAGATCTTGCCTTAACTTCATACGCGTTGAAGTTCGTGCATAACAAACGCAGCTAGTCCGATCCGCATTGACCTATCGGGACCTCTGCGCCCCTCGGATGGTATCAGGCTGCCGAGGTAGAAGAATTCTTTGGAGTCCTCAACAATATGACATTAAGTATAAATTCCCCGGGGGTGTGTGTCTGAAATCTTCTTCTCCGTTCGCTCTCAACCTTCCGCTACCAATCTCTGAAAAGGCTTCGTAAGTATCAGATCAGGATGTTGTCCGGAGAACGGCATAATAATAATAATAATAATAATAATGTTCGCTTAGACGTCTGAGGTCCGTTGCGTCGGTTGGCCACATCCATGACCCCCAACTGTGGCGTGGTTCCAAGCTTCGTCCAGGGCGAAGGAGGAGGTTGCTACTTGCTGGAGCCATACTGTTCGGAGACGGCCCGCTTCTGCGCCTCCAGCCGGTCGGGGGAAGAGTTTTGGGGCTGAGGAACGACTTGTGTAGGATATTGTGGGCAGGAGTTTCTTGGTCCAGCTGTACAACATGACCGAACAAAATACTCGGCTCCGGTCAAGTGTTTCGGAAATTAGGTGGAGGCCTGGTTTAGCAGAGGCCTCTGTGTTCCTGATGTAGTCATGCTATCGGATACGCCCTGGTTGTGCGTGTGAAAGATCTCCAGTCTCAACATATCATGATTCAGCAATGTAATTGTGGAGAACGGAATGTATTAACTTAACTTAACGTTTTTATACTGGATTAGAAGAGTTTTTAGTACCGGGTTCTGCTGCGCAGTTGTCTTTGCTGAATAGAACAGCCGCAATGAATCAGCCCTGGGATGAAATACTGAACCGACTGTGCTTATAAAAAACAGGTCCTATTTGGGAGTTCAGGCAAGAACAGACCAGGGCCTTTTTGTGAAAGTGTTAAGTACGACAAATCTACCGGCCACGCTGATCGTGCGGCAAGGCGGGTGTGCTATTTTGTAACCCGTGCAGGCTGTAGAGCCTATCTCTTCACTTTCTTTTCTGTCGTCACAAGTTTGTTTTCCGTGAGCTTATAATTCTCTTTCCTAGGCGATTGTCGTAGCTCTTTTGTTAATTAATTCCCTGCAGTATTGTCCACGTCCGAGCCGAAAACACTCAAAAGTTTGTTTGTGCGTGTTTTCGTTCGAAAATCGCCACCTTTTCAACAATGTCACGGACGGAGAGGGCGTGTCTTATTACGTGTGTACCAAAGGCGGGACACTAGCGACACAAGTTTCTTTGTCTAGCAGAGGGAAGTAACACGAGCAAGCGATTGTGTGTGTTTCAGAACCCAGGGCAGAGTTAACGCACGTTTGTGGAGTCGGCGTCATTTTCATGCTCGCTGTGTAGATACCGCAACTTGTTCGTTGATCGTCAAATGAAGGGCCCGATTTCTCTCACATAGGCCACAGTTTGGATACATCTTCTTTGTTCATTCTCAGATTCAGGTCCCGGTTTCTTTTATAAAGGACACAGTTGTTTGTAAGGCTGTTTTCTCCAGACATGTCTTGCAAGGCCAGCATTGGTCTATCTTTTCCTGCGTGAGCATGCAGCTTTGTAGGATGTGTTCCACGGTCATGGTATGCTCCCCACATGAACACTTGTCATCTGTCCCAAACCTCATTTTGTTGTAAAGATGACCCTTGAGTCTGTTATGAATAGTTCTCAGTCTGAGCTGATGACTTGCTCGTCTCTAGTTAAGTTAAAGTAGCTGTCTAATTTTCTGAAGTCGGGGTGTTGATCAGCCCATTTTCCCTGAAGTTGGCTTTAATTATTGTCTTGGCCTCATCATATGTGATGCTCATGTCTGCTTGTGGGGATGCTCCTCCACTCTTTGCTAGTTTGTCGGCAGCTTCATTGCCTTCAATATTACAGAGAAATGGGATCAACTGTATGACCAACCTTAGGTGTTCTGCTGAGAGCTGTGTCATGGAGAACATACATTGCTCGAGATCTTCATCTTTGTGTTATTTTAGCGCTTCTAATACTGACGGGGCATCAGTCAGGAATACTATGTTTTCTTGGTGAATATCTTTATTTGGGATTACGAGCTCAGCTGCGGCCTTCAGTGCCTCTGCTTCCCCAGGAAAGAAAATGGAGTATGATCCCATTTTTATTAATATTCTAGTTTTTCTTCTCCATTCCTTAATTTGTAAAAGACCCCTCCAACTCCTTTGGATGTGGCTTTGTTAGATGAGCCATATGTATATGCGTGTATCCATGTTTATGGTGGGCATACTCTCTTAAGATATGCTTCTGACGATCAGTGTTTCCAAGAATAATACTATCACCTTGTCGTGGTGGTTGAGCGCTTCCCGGTGAGCGATGCCTGCGGTAACGTATGCTACAAACTAACTGGACAGGTCACTGGATAATTGCCAGATTGAGAATGGCAGCAGCCCGGCAGATAGTGCTCAAGAGGTCAGGAAGACAGATCGCCCAGCAGAGGGAAAACTCTTCACCGAGTCTTGGCAGATGGAGCTCAAGAGTCCAGGAAGACAGACCGCCCAGCAGAGGGAAAACTTTTCACCGAGTCTTGGCAGATGGAGCTCAAGAGTCCAGGAAGACAGACCGCCCAGCAGAGGGAAAACTCTTCACCGAGTCTTGGCAGATGGGACTCAAGAGTCCAGGAAGACAGCCCATTTAGGAAAGGGACAACTCTTCAGCAAGTTTTTGCAGATGGTGCTCAAGAGCCCAGGAAGACAGCCCATCTAGGAGAGGGAAAAGTCCCCTTATACGTGTCATGCGCGTAAAATAATCCTTGGCATTTGAAAATAACCAAACATTCTCTAGATATACATTGTACAGGTAACGAAATTATACCCAGCAGAGGCCTGAATATAGACCGAAAGGGGGAGGGGTGGGGGGGGGGGGGTCTCCCCCTCTATCACACAGAGACACAACCAGGCCTACCATATGTTTGTCAGTAGACTAAGTATATGCAAACAAATGACTTGAACACTCCCTGTGTAGGAGAGTGACTAAGCAAGCAAGTAAGTCCTTTAAAGCGTCAAGAATGTGAAAGACCGTTTCAGATTACCTATTGTTACGCTCCGCACGTATAGTTTGTGCCAATATCTACCAACCTTAAATATAGGATCGCTTCGGTATGAAAAAAGAGATTCATTTTTAACCCTTGGCTTTGTCTTGCTCTTCTGCAGTTACCAGAAGTCGTTATTAAATCCTAGACCTGGATCCTGTCTCGCATTCCATGGTGACCTTTGGCCGGTTCTTGTCGTTGTTAATGCTAAATGTACTTGAGTTAGGTTTTCTTGATGACATTCTTTCGAAGCGGGTTACGATGGCTCTTCTTAAACTACGAAACGTACTCAAGAAGGTGGACCAGAGTTCTCCTAGCGGTATTGCACATACGAGGCTCTTCAAGAAGCTTACCAACATCAGCATTGCAGTGGCAATACCTACTTCGTTGGCCAGACTGCTGTAACACAGCCTGTTCATACGTGCACGAACGAGGACATGACGTAAACCTGATTATACTTCTCTTCAGAGAACAATTTATATTAGTTCGAAATTTCGTTAATCGAACTTTGTCATAACGCCGCCATTACTGTTTGACACATCTGTTCAATGCTTATGATTTATTAATTTATTGATTCATCTTATTGGCTCAAACGAAGCAAGATGTCATAACGCTACCATTACTGTTTGGCACATCTGTCCAATGCTAATGATTTATTGATTTATTTATTAATTTATTCATTTTATTGGGTCAACAAAGGATTATTGTTGTTGTTGTTTAATGGCCATAGTGATTATGTTTACTTCTTCGTGCACCCTGAAAAGAACCTTATGTGGCGGGTTGCAGTAGCTTTTCTCGCATTCCGAACGGGCTGATGATGTGGACGGGGTCCTCCAGGTAAATGTGTTATGCTTGACTTCATCTGCGTGTCGTTCATTATTACATGAAAAGTATCTGGATAGTATTAGGATACCTAAAACCCACCCCTTGAATAATATATACCCAACAATTATCATAATACTGCCGGAGATTCGAAAAAGCGTCCCAGCAAATATCAAACGAAAAAACCTGGAGCATTACCCAAGACACACAATGTTTGGACATCAGGTGCAGAGCAAAAAGCAAAAGACTTACATCCAGACACAGATTCCTTAAATCAACAAAGCCGATACAGACAAGCCCTGAAAGCCGCTACATCGAATTGATGCAGGCCACAGTGATGGAACTTTGGGAGGAACCTGCACCCGGACATCATCTACCATACACAACATGGAAGTCTCTAAACAGATTCTGAACTAGTGTAACACGATGCAAGAGGAATATGAAATTATGGGGATACACAGATGATAACACACGTGACTGTGGCACAATACAGGTCCCAGACCACCTGATGACCTGCTCCAACCTCCAGGAATCGTGCTGGAGGCAAATGACAAGGTTGTATTCACCAATGTTGCTGCTATAATATGTGAAGGTATCCACTTCATCCAGCATGGCTGGTTCCTTGAGCAAGGTATTGATTTTAAACAGCTTGGTTTTCTTCATGTTAATATTCAGTACCAGTTTGGCTGAATCCTCCATCACTTTGTGGAATTTGTTCTTGCATCTGCCTATGATTGTGTAACAGCGGTACCAACCCGCCTGCATGTTTCAGGTAGACACGGGCTCTCGTACTTATCATACATGCAATTGAATATATACTGCAGCATACTAGCTCCATTCAGTCATGATTAACTCTTGTAGCTTTATTCAGTCATGATTGACTCTAGTTGCTCTTTTCAGTAACGATTGACTCTTGTAGCTCCATTCAGTCATGATTGACTCTAGTAGCCCCATTCAGTCATGATTGACTCTAGTTGTCCCTTTCAGTCATGATTGACTCTAGTAGCCCCATTCAGTCATGATTGACTCTAGTAGCCCCTTTCAGTTATGATTGACTCTAGTTGCCCATTTCTGTCATGATTGACTCTACTAGCCCCTTTCAGTCATGACTGACTCTAGTAGCCTTTCAGTCATGATTGACTCTAGTAGCCCCATTCATTCATGATTGACTCTAGTAGCCCCGTTCAGTCATGATTGACTCTAGTAGCCCCATTCAGTCATGATTGACTCTAGTTGCCCCTTTCAGTCATGATTGACTCTAGTAGCCCCATTCAGTCATGATTGACTCTAGTAGCCCCTTTCAGTTATGTTTGACTCTAGTTGCCCATTTATGTCATGATTGACTCTACTAGCCCCTTTCAGTCATGACTGACTCTAGTAGCCTTTCAGTCATGATTGACTCTAGTAGCCCCATTCATTCATGATTGACTCTAGTAGCCCCGTTCAGTCATGATTGACTCTAGTAGCCCCATTCAGTCATGATTGACTCTACAGCTCTTTTCAGTCATGATTGACTCTAGTTGCTCATTTCTGTCATGATTGACTCTAGTAGCCTTTCATTCATAACTGACTCTAGTAACCCTTTCAGTCATGACTGACTATAGTAGCCCTATCAGTCACGGCTGCCTATAGTAGCCCTTTCAGTCATGACTGGGTAACGTGACCTTGGAGTGGTAATTCTACTAAATGTTTTGTTTTCCCTTTCCTTGCTGCGTTGTCCTTTCCCCTCTCGGTGCTGCAAGAACTTCTGTTCGCGAAGCCTGGTGTGGCGCTTCGTGGTACATCTCCACTTGGATCGGTCTGCAGTTTCGTCTTCCTAGAATGCCAGCCCTATGTCCAGTGCCTTAATGTCCCGCTAACAAACATCTTTGAAGCTCAGATGTGGTCGGCCTGCTGTTTTGTTTTCCCATCGCTAACTTTTTATAAGGAATGCATTTGGGGATGTGATCATCTTCCACGTGGAACAAAGACTGATCCATCGAACACTTCGTGGCCTAAGAAAAGTGTACACGCTTGGGAGATTCGTGCGAGAAGGCATTGTTTTCATTCGTCACTCTGTCCCTCATTGCAACGCCAAGAATGAATCACAGACTCCGTAGATGGAAACTGTAACGCCTGTGCTTCTTATTTGGGGGGTGGGGGTGGGGGCTTTGGATGTCCATGTTTCGCTACCACATAGGAACGTGCAGACGACATATATATTGTGAAACCATCGCCTTGGTTTTTATTCAAAATTTCTGTTTTCTGTGAAAACCCGATTAGAAACCCGTTCAGTTTTGTTTAATTATTAAGCTGAAGGCGCAATGAACGAGCTGACATGAGTCAGCGACTCATGACTGACTCATTAAGTCAGGATCAGTGAACCAGGACTGTCCAATACGCTCTTCCGCCTCCATGTGGCTCTAGAAACAGACTGCATCCGTGCAGCCTAGCTAATATAATTGGGATCGCAAGAAAAAAAATAAACTCAGTCCAACAAATTTTCCGTACTGAAACCGAATGTGTAGGGTCGAAATTTACAGATGTCACAGCCTCGCTGTAAACTACGACACGACGTCGCGAAACATCCATCTCTGAACGAAGAAGAAAAGGAAAAAGCATATATGAATAGACTTAACAAGCGTTATTCGTTCCTTTTCTACATTTTGGTGAAGCAGTCATCTTTTATTTTGTGTTCACGCCTTTGTTTCCTAAGCTGGAGTGAGTTATACTATGTTTTGCGCCTAATTTGCCAAGTACATCAAATGTCAAAACGAATTATTAAATGTGTTTTCCCCCATTATGGGCACGGCCTTTCTAAATCATGAAATACAATCTAAATCAATTTTGGGTTGTGGCCGTAGAATTTATCACTTCGCCATTCTGTCCACGTGTGCCGTAATTAGCCCTGCCATCACTAAACCGATATCGCGTGTCAAGTACGCTACTCTAATATTGCGGTTTTTACACTAATGCCCATATATGGAACTTTGATTTTTGCTACGACGCCTAAAGATACTTCATTCATCATTGTGAAACTAGGTCAAGCATTCCAGCTGTCGAGAATATTCTCAAGGGTGCTACAGCAAATATGTCGACTTTCGGCGTTTCAAGTTTCGTCGCTTCGGTCTATCGCCGGTTTTCAATTTTAACCACGTTTCGCAATTTCGTCACTAGCTTCGTTCTTTCTTCGCATTTTGTCATCACCAGGCGCCAACTTGTTTCTTTGATCGTTCAGTATTTCAATAGAAGTCGTTTTTTGTACACTGTATTACAATTGTCCGCATGACATTGCTTATAAGAAGTTAATGATGTTATACTGGCTTAGAAGACTGTAGAGTCTGTAAACAACCAGCTTCTTTTACATTTCATGTCTCTAAAAGCTGTATGCGTCCAATCTATTATTAAATGCAATAATTGTCCCTGGTGCCACTACTTCCTGTGGCAATGCAGTCATCAATCTCTAACTAAAAAAATATTTCCTAATATCTTATCTGGACCTTTGTTTAGTTAATTTGTATCTATGCCCTCTTGTTCTTGTAGGTGGTTGTATTTTGAAAAAAAAATTGTTTTAGACTAATTTATCCGTTCCTTTGATCCTTTTATAAACCTGTATTGTCACCTCGAATTCTCCTATTTTTTAGCCGTTTTTTTCTGAGTCTTTCCTCGTAACTGTAATTCTGGAATCTCACTTTCTTCATGTTGATATTCAGTCCTAGTTTGGTCGATTGTTCTCACACCGCATTGTTTGTCTTGTATTTGACTATGACTGTGTGACAAAAGTACCAGACCATATGCATAGTCCAGGTACTCCAATTGTGACAATAGTGTCCACTGAATACCATTTTTTTTTTGCCTTTGATTCATGTCTTAATTATCCAATCTATAGCCAAAAAGAACAACAAAGGTGAGAGCAGGCATCTCTGGCTGACCCCTTCTGTCTCACCCCTGTTTGCACCCCGAAGCTGTCAGTAATTACTCCTCCATGTACCACTCTACTAACTATGTCTTTGTACATATTCTGGATACGGGTTGCGTACTTCTCTGGTATCCCATAGTGTCTCAACAGTTGCCATAGAGTACTTCGATCCACACTGTCAAACGCATTTTCATAGTCGATAAAATTTGCGTATAGGGATGATTTCCATGCAATGCTTTGTTCTACTATGATGCGTAGCATAGCTATATGATCTGTGCATGATCTTCCCTGGCGAAATCCTACCTATTCCTCTGTGAGCTTTTTGTCTACTTCAGTTTTTAGTCTGTCCAAGATGATTCTGTTGAATTTCTTGCCTGGCACCGACAGCAATGTAATCCCCCTATAATCGCTGCTATCTGCCAGGACCTCCTTCTTAGGCAGTTTAATCAGATGTTCTTCTTCCCATATCTTCTTGAATAATACTTGCAATGTAGCTGTGGCCTTATCTATATCTGTCATAATGGCTTCTACTGCTATTCCATCAGGTCCGGCCGCTTTCCCTTTCTTGAGTTTGTATATGGCCCTTTAGATTTCTATCTTATTTGGTGGGTTGCAGTCTAAGTTCAGGGTATCCTCTGCTGGTCGGATGTTTGGCCACAGTTTCTTCACATAACTTACTCCACATCTCTTTAGTCTGGTCCCACACACTATTAATGTACATTTCTTCATCTTCATGTAGCTCTTGTAACACTTGATATCTGTTATTAAGTTTTAAGCTAAATTATGTCTTCTTTTAAATCAATTAATCAATGTCCGTCGATCTTTTCTAAACACAGACCATTGACAACCCTCCTCCAGCAAGCGGTCTCCAGCTGCCAGCGTCGGTTTGAAAAAAATAAACATATATTTAGATCGACGATTTTTAACAAAAGACGGCATTTTCTGGCAAAATAAAAAAAAGCAAAAATTCGTAACAAAATGTTTGAAATGTTTTGTTCGCGATTGGTCTTAATATGACGATGCACTGTGCAGCACATCTGAGATGGGCTGACTATGTGGTACAGCTGTCAGATCAACGTCTGTCAAAAAACCTGCTCTGTGGTGATCTGCAAAACGGCATAAGAGAAAGCAGTGAGCAGAGAAAAAGGTACAAGGACAGTCTTAAGAGATCAATCATCATCAACTGATCCAGTGTGGTATTAACCAAGATGTCTGAGAAAGAATCGCCACTAATTGCCCAAACTGGAGCAACACTATTGCGGAGGGTGTTAAGAGTAAAGAATAAATGAGGCTATCTAGAGACGATTACTCCGCGTGCCAGGTCAGGTCAGGTCATCCCGTAACCGGTGAGGTCGTTGGGGCACACATGAAGACACCCTCACATCCCCTCGCCACCCTTCTTTGTCAGCGGCCGCTGCCTGTGCCTCTTCTGGTCGAAGATGGGTCAATTCTTATGTTGTCCTCTGACCTCTTTTTTTTGGGACGGCCTCTTCGTCGTATGACTTGCACCTTTTCGTGCAGAATCGTATTTGCAAGACCATTTGATCTCGATATGTGACCGTACCAAGTGAGTTTCCTTCTTTTCACAGTTGCCAAGGCAAAGAAAAGGCAAAGGCCGCCGTCCATCATAGACAATGATGGCATAATTAATTTTACTAGCGCTATTTTTAGGAATGATTAACTGCGCTACTTTCTATCCTCACTCTCTCGTCTCGTGCCGCTCGACCTCAGTGGCAAGTTAAGGACAAGACGACTAGGGGGCGACTACGAGATGCAGGGGGCTCCGCATCAAGCACCCGTAAAAAAGACGGCGGAGTCCGGAGTCGAACCCACACCACCTGATCACGAGGCCGACGGCTTAACCACATCGCCACTGAATCCCCGACAGTTGCCAAGAGGCCCTATTGCTGTTGTAATCCTATCTCGTATTTCCTCATTTATAACTCTATCTTTGCAAGTGACGCTTAAACGTCTTCAGAAACATCTCATCTCCAAGGCCTATATCCTTCGCTGAAGGTTAGCTGTAACTGTCCATGCCTCACAAGCATAGAGGAATATTGACAGGACTAGTGTACGCATTAATCTTATTTTCGTGCATAGTAACCGTTTATCTTGCCAGATTTTGTTAAGCCGTGCAAGCGCCTCTATTGTCTGTGCTATCCTTGCCAGCACCTCACATGTTGATCTTTCATCACTGACAATCGACCCTAGATATTTAAAACGGGCACCCCCTTCCAGTTCCTGGTTCTGCGTCTGCTCACAACAAAACATCATCCACCCCCCGTAGAAGGTGTTGTCCTATCTCCTTCTACTAAGTGCACCAGACAATTCCGGGCTCCGATTGGTCTATTTAGCCATCTCCGATCTCATGGGAACAGTAGATGTTGACAAAGTGGTTCTCATCGATTATGATGTACGAACAATGGTAGAGATCGGACGTCCGCGTCAGTGTCGAGCCCGTTCAAAATCCCTTGGCAGTTAGAAATCGAAAAGAGTATCGAAATCAAAGCGCTGCCTTGACAAAAAACAAAATTATGCTCAAAATCTACACAATCTAATAAGGGATCCTCGTTGGTGTTACGTGATGAGATTCTTAAAAAATACTGGAGAATAACAGAGCACGTATCGGTTAAACAATGTGCAATGACGCTTATTCTTCGAAGAAAAAAAAATATTAAGTTATCTTTTCACCCCGATTTTCTTCAGAACCTTTAGCTTTGTTAGCTTCTGTTTCCATGAAATGAAATCCATTTTCTGTTACATCCACATTTCCATGAACTCTTAAATTTTCTAGCTGCTTGTTCATTGTCTAAGTCTCCACACCACACATTAGTATTAGTTTACATAACACTTGATCCTTCTTATTTTTAAGGTTGTAGCCTAGTTCTCTAGGTGACAACATCTTCGTCCTTCTGCTGCACGCTCGGGATGTGAGGAAAGCTACTGCAACCCGCCATTTAACGTTCATTTTAGAGCGCACAAAAGAGTAAACCCACTGATTGTGAGCATGCGCACACAACATTCTGCTTTTGATTTCAGTTTCCCATTTGCCGTCATCGGTTAGTACATATCCACGATATGATAAACTTGTCACTAACACCAGTTCAGTTGATCCCGTAACCCATCAGGTCGTTGGGGCACACTTGAAGACACAACCACAAAATCCTACGCCATCTCTCTCTGTCCGCTGCCACCAGTCGTGCCTCACCGGGACGAAAGTTTGGCCACTCAGTGATGTTGCTGCCCATCTCTTCCTAAGTTTCTTGGGCTCGGCGTGCGGTAGTGATTAAGTGACACGGCTCACAATCCGAAGGTGCTGGGTTCGATCCCTATCACAGCACCGACCGTTACTCCAGGGAAGCAAACTTAAAAAATGTAGGAGGAAGCAGATCCTTACATAAAATGCATGCCGAAGTCGAATGCACTGAGCGGACAGGCGCAAAATAAAAACAGTACTGCAACGCACGCTGCCTTGGGGAATAGAGATATGATGAGAACGCCAAAAAAAATAAATAATCGTTGTTTAAAAAAAGATCTAAATGTCGAAAACAGTTTTTGAAGTGTTGTAATTCTTCTTTCATCTCTCAGCCAGCAGAAACTATGTCAACGACATACTAGAAAGTATTTATTATTCTTCCACTCTGCTTTATTCCATCCATTCCTCTGACTGGTCTGAAGATATTATCGGTGTGCAAGTTAAAGTGGCAAGGTGCCAACACACATCCCTGTCACACACATCGATATACAGCAACTGTATCACAGCACGTAGGCACCGATTATATAATGTATAGTCTCTTAATGGTCACAGTGTCGCAACCACGGACAGTGTACGTGGGGAGGGTACCACTGGTCTCTCTATGGGTTTCTTTGTTCACTTGAAATTCTGTTCAGTTACTAAGGTCTCTGCTCTGAAGCTACGTGAACATTTTCATGTTGCCGCTGACAGTAACTTTCGTATGTTCTTTGGTCAATATTTCGAGTTTTGTTATTATGTAACATGTAAATACATATACACAAACACACACACACACACACACACACACACACACACACAGACACAAACACACACACACACACACACACACACACAGACACAGATATATATATATATTATCATGTAGCATGTCCTTTGTAGAACGCCGCTCTCATCACAGCCAGCCGATATGTTCTTCTTCTTCTGCGTTCATTCTCAATACCCCGCTACCAAACCCTTAACAGGATATTTAAATATATATATAATGTATGGCTTTGACAAATTTTAGGTTGTCTCACCAGTCAGTCAAAAAAATTGCACCAGTCAACATGGTCGGACTGCAGTCATATAATTTATGTTAACAAATTTAAACTAGGCACTAATTCACTTTTATTTCTAAATAGCAACGCGTATCAAACCAAAATGTAGTGTACTACTTACACAGTATTAGCCTATTTCTTCTTAAGAAAAAATGCACTGCTGTCAGAGCCATGGCGTTTGTGTCCTTGAAAATTATTCGTAGTTTTAGCACTAGTACCATTTATTGATGGCTTTAGTAGATTTAAATTGTAGTAGTGGAGATAAATTTAGATGCACTATCATAAGCTAGGTTATGTACATTCCATTCAAACTGTAATGTCATTAAATAATCGTGCGAGAGTCGTTATGTAGTAACGATTAGAAACGCAATTAACTGTTTAAAACGGATTTTTTTGTTACTCTTCAAGCAAACATTTTTACGCGTCACAGACGAGCAGACGTGCGCATTTATTAAGCCCTGCACATATGTATATATATATATATATGTGTGTGTGTATGTGCGTTCGAGTGCGTGTGTGCGTGTGTGTGTATGAGTGCGTGCGCGTGTGCGTGTGCGCCTGCGCGTGTGTGTAAGAAAACAACAATTGTGCAAAATTTCAAAGATAATTTACTCGTTGAAATTTCCAGCACTTAGTGTGTTAGTGTCCAGTTAGCTTAATACACAACTCTTATCGTTATTTGCAAGCGAAACACATTCGTCACCTGGAGGTCCATGGTTCAAATCTGGATAACCTATTTCTACACTTTATTTAATGTTGTCTGGTGGTGCATTTGTTCTCCGAGTGTTTGTACCAACCCTTTTCATTTGGGCTGTCTGCGTAGGCTGGTTTGGATCAGGTGACAGGACAAAGTGCCCAATTTTGAAATTATTTGCAATACTAACCTGTTAAGCATCTATGCACTTCTGAAATTGGCTCAGCTACTCTAGACGGGGTATGTTGTGCATGCCAGATAAGCGTATCGCCAAACAGCTGTTATATGGTGAGTTCAAAACAGGCAGAGGCTCACTAGGAGAGGCTAAAGAAACGCAACAGACTCCTTGAAAGTGTTTCTGAAATGCTTCAGTATTGATGACACCTGATGGGAGATGCCTACACAAGACCATACCACATGACGACTTAGGATCACCGAAGGTGCTCAGAACACAGAGAGTACTGCCGTCGCGGAGACTCATCGAAAATGTGCTGCCCGAAAAAAAACAATACTCACAACGATTCCACAGCCGGCTCCCTGCATGTATGCACTGTATGTGGCAGGGTGTGCCGTTCCAGGATTGAGCTTTACAGCCATCAGAGAACCCATTTCACAGCATTAGTCTGATGCTGTCGCCATTTTTTGCTTGCGATGCGCTACTTTCATTATTACCCACCGTTATGATTGTTGCTGTCACTAAAATAACTTGTCTTAGTACCCAACTATTTCGTCAACACATATTTGACTGTTTGACAATCTTTTAAAAAAACGAGAAGCCAGAGATCTTCAAGCAAAAAGTCAAAATGTGAAATGAAAAAAAGACAGAATTTGGAGTAAAAGTCAAGGGCTGCTACTACGTTTTGGCGCAGAAACATGGACACTGAATAACAAGTTTGAAAAGAGTAAAGAAGACTTAGAAATGTGGGTATATAAACGTTTGGGAAATAGAAGAAAATAAATATCGAGGTATTTTAAACTTGGGGATGAGGGGTGGGGTGGTTATAGGGAGGGACGAGCCAATTGCCGAAATCACGGTTAGACAGTAAAGATATGTTGACCAAATAACAAGACATACCTCCTTGTTGACAATACTAGAGCGACAAAGCTGATAGTGGAATTCCAGTAATAAGGAAAAATCGGCCTACTGGGTGTACAAAAATAGAAGACTTCGAGCTGACTTAATACAGGTTATAAGATAATCAAAGGGACGGATAAATAAGACTTTAACAAGTTTTTCAAAATACAATCACCTACAAGAACAAGAGGGCAAAGCTACAAATTAACTAACGAGATGTCCAGATTAGATATTAGGAAATATTTTTTTTAGTCAGAGAGTGGTGAATGCCTGGGATGCATTGCCACGTGAAGTAGTGCAAGCAGGAACAATTAATGCATTTAAGAATAGATTGGATTCACATAGCTTTTAGAGAATGGAAATGTACAAGAAACTGGATGTTTACAGACTGCAGAGTCTTCTAAACCAGAATAAAAACGTTAAGTCAAGTTAAGTTAAGAAGGAAACAGACAATGTTGTAAGTGAGTGAATACCATCAGGAGATGGACGGTAAAAGGCCTGTCACATTGTACAGTTATGGCAAGAGATAGAGTACGCTGGAGACTCATTGCAGCCGACGTTCGACGTAACAAGTCGTGGAACACAACCAATTAATCAATCAAAACTATTAAACGCCACGAGGAGCATAGGTCATCAACAAATACTCGCCATGGCTTCCTGTCGTGTGTCACCATTTCCAGCTCCACCCATATCTTTCCTGCTGATTTTAAGTTCGGCTCTACTTCTCTTCCCCACAATTGATTATGTCTGCCTCTACTTCTCTTGAATTGATGATCCCAGAAAAGCCACAGTCTTGTAACGCTATCAGCTGTCTTCCGTAATGTATCATCGTCAGCGCCTGCTATTTACGTCAAGTCCTACTGACATCTCTCCGGTTCTTTTCCACAGCTCTGTATTAATGACGTTTTCATACCATTTTATTTCCTTTATTCGACCTAAGCGTCGATTGATGGAAGAGCTTGCAACACTATCAAATGATCACATAATCCACAGACTGACCTATCACTCCAGATTGATGAGTTAAGTCAAACCATTGCATTTTATTTGCCTTATCCAGCGTTAAGAGAAGCCGTAAACCAGTCATATGCAGCACAGTTTCAATATCAATAGTTTTTCATTTGCAAAGTTGCAAGCACCACGCACAACTTTCCTTAGTCCGACTATCCCAACATTCACATCTCTCGAACTTGCCGGTTCATATATTCAAATGTTCATCCCATACAGAACCTCAAAGGTCAACTACTCAACCAATCAAACGTAGAGAGCCGTGACGTCATGAGAGGCCAGCGCGCGGTGGTGGAGAGGGAACTATGGCCGACAAAACCGTCAGAATCTGCTAGAACAATCTCTACCCACTCAAGTTGTGCCGGTGGACACTGTGTTTCTTGCTTTCACTTATTGAAGTCGGTGCTTGACTGATAGTTTGCCCTTATTATCATGGCGTCACACAGAGCAGCAAAAAGCGGGATAGCCTTGGAGGCCCAGCAAAAGGTAAGCGCCGTGTTTATATTGTCAGATAAGAAAAACCTAAAGTCCCTTTCATTGCTGAAAGTGCCGGCGACAGCGCGAACTTTGTAGCTCCCGCGGCAGTTCATAAATTTACCCCCGACTTTGCAAAGTGCCCATTTACAGCTGGGTCTACTGGAGAAGCGGTAATACCAGTTAAAAAGCCCTGACGTGCCTGGTCTATCAAACAGCACGACCAATATCCCCTGTATATCTATCTAACATAGGCGGTTAATGGTAAGCGCGATTTTAACCAGGTACAGTGGGTCATTGGGATTGAATGCCAGGCTCCCAACCTATATTGCCACACTTGCGTCTGTCGTATAGAAACCTAGTCCCTGATATCTAACAAAAGAAATTAAAACTATGTGTCCAATTAAATAAAGAATGGTGCCCTATTGATTAAAGACTTTAATAAAGTAGTTAGCCTTATACCCTATCTCATGTCTCTCTTTGTAGCAAGGCGCACACATCACATGGAAGTCCGTGGTGTTCGAATCCAGGTTGTCTACTAATGCACTTTCCTTTTTGTCTGGTGTTTGTTTTCAGAGTGTGGATAGTAAACTTTATACTAGTTCTTACTATTGTTCTCGTCACTAAAATAGCTTGTTATATCTAACACTCCACCCGAGAGGCTGCCTAGAGTTTAAACATTAGCATTAATAAATAAAAGGTATGTTATTTAGATCTACCAAAACAAAAGTTAAGTGCTGCCTAAAAAAATACTAATATCCGAATGAACAATGTGATACTAGAACAGGTAGACAGTGACTGGTATCTGGGACATATAATCACGTGTGATATAGATGTGAAAGGGAAGTGAAGAAGAGAATGGGATTGACAAATAAACATATTTAATATGATGAATATGTGTTGGCGTCCAGACAAATCACATATATATACATATATATATATATTTAAAAAATGAGAATAATCAGATGTTATTTATAAAACTATATTCAACATTGTTGTACGATGCAGAAACATGGACTATGAACAAACATTTGGAGAGCAAACTAGAGGAATGTGTCACATTTTATGGAAAGCTAAGCAAACAAATAGCGATGTTTTGATGAGAGTAGGCATGGGTAGAGAGAACTATTGACATACATTAACATTAGGCAAGTCCAATTTTTTGGACATATAAAAAGACACGATACTTTATTGAAAACAATACTGCAGAAGGGATGGAAGGCGGACAAGATCCGGGCAGCGATATAAGTATAAGTGGGATAGCATCATCGAAATATTGACTAAGGTCAGCATGGCAGAGTGTACCACCAAGACAGAGGATATTGGAGGTCCATTTCAGTCAACCTTCGTTGCAGAGACAGCACTTGAATTAATACCTTCTTATAATAACGATTTTACTGACAGCAAGTTGTAGCAAACGTTTCTGAGATATGGATCATAGTGGGCGGAAGATACAGAGCGTCGTTTCATGCCATGACATCTAGAAAATATGTAAAATATCGATGGTGCGTATCATAAGAGATGGGTTAAAGTACGCTGTGGATGTTGTTAGCAACCTCATCATACACAAACAAACTTACTGCAGAAACCATAACTGGAAGAAAACACTCAGTGCTTTGCCTAAGACTTTGGTTAAGGAGTGTTGTATAATGATGGCTCTATGTTTTATTAGGAGCGAAATTGAGACGAATGAATGTCCAACACACTTGAATAATTGTATTTCAAATCCTACATCCATCATCGATCGAAATCCATTAGTCTGCCTGTGTAGAATAGTAATGAAAATAAAGACCCCATTTACACGCTGCGTTGCATATGGAGCTATAGTGTTAAGTCCATGTTCTCACGACTAACATCACTCTAGAAGTGATAGTGTTAGTTCCATGTTCTCACGACCAACAGCACACTAGAAGTGATAGTGTTAGGTCCATGTTCTCACGACCAACAGCACACTAGAAGTGATAGTGTTAGGTCCATGTTCTCACGACCAACAGCACACTAGAAGTGATAGTGTTAGGTCCATGTTCTCACGACCAACAGCACACTAGAAGTGAAGTGGTCATGTTTTCAACAGATACACGCTAAGCAAAATGTTGATTCTATCTATTGGAAAATTTTGTGGCTTACGGTTTCTATAACCTCATGTCCAACCTTCCATAGTCGCCTTTTACTTGACATGCTTACAGTGTTACTATTCTTTGTTCCCCTTTCAGACTCCGACAACAGTCATACATTCTTGCCTTTATTAATCAACGCAAATATGTGTTTATAATTGGACATTTCTGCAGGGCCCATACTGCAGGAACGGTGCCAAACACTTTTACTGGGCTATAGAAGATTAGATAAGGCGAATGCAAAACGCGCGTAACAATTCGAAACATATACACTTGGCAATGTAGTGCCATTGCCCGTGATTTGAAAATGCGTCATTGACCATGTGAAAACAGGACATGTAACGTAGTCCTATGGGACAGTGCTTCCCAAACGTTTCTGGGGGAGGGACTAGTAGGGATTTGTCCATTGCAGCATGGACCGGGGCTCACTTTATTGATTATTTGTTTGTGTAGATCGTCTTACATGTGTAATAGAAGGGCGAAGATGGAGCACAGTTGATGAGCTGGTGGCAGCAAGGGAATCATAGCTAGCTGGCTGCATCAACGTCAGCGAACCACAACTGACTAAAACTCTATATTCCTCTTACAGAGGACGGCCCTGGAATCGCTGCACTGATGTAGTCTAAGAGAATAGAGATCACAGTGGGAAGTCAAACTAGGTTTTAAAAAAACCCAGCTAAAACCGGTTGTGTTGGACCGAACGGCTCAGATATCGCATCCTCGCTGTAAATTACAATAAACCGTCCTTTTCAGAACGAACACATAAGAAGAAGAGGAATCGTATTAAAATTAGTTTTAAAGCATGTTTAACCAATTCTCTGATACTATTTCATGTTAGACGTTATAATGTTTCTTTTTGTAAGGATTGTCGCTAACAACCGTAAGCTGTTGTTATTTTTCTTGGCGCCCTTTGCTGTTTGGCGAAATAGGACTCACGGGCTGGTACCAACCCGCGGACCATCGCTTCAGGAAGCATTGTTATGGCATACGCTGCTGTCAACGAAGAAGTGCTAGAGGCTTCATTGTAATAAGGTTGGCTGGTCAGTTTCCTTCTTCGCTGCCTTCCCTACCCTAACAGTAAGCCAGGTACCCATTTACGGCTGGGTCAAATTGAGTGTCGACAACGCGGATAATACATTTGCTGTGAGAAACCATCGCTCTACCACTTTTACTATGCCTCTCAGATGCCGAAACCAGGAAACGAAGTACACACGTGACTTGGGGTTTTTCTATCGAACGACGACAGCATGAGAGGGGGGATGGAGGGGTATGAAAATTGTGGACAACTGTAGATAAGTGAAAGAGGGAAGAGGTATTTCATTTGAAAGTGGAAGTCAAATTCACATACCGCTTAGCAACTCACTCTGTCTTTTCTCTCGCGTAGAAATCTATCAACAGTAACGACCTGTCTTATCTGAATCTTACAGTCCAACTAAACTCTGGTGAACATTCTTCCGTTGGTATCCCTCTTACCAAGCCTTGTAATCTTTCTAAACTAGAAATCTATACACACGAAGAGAGTGTTTACTTACCTTTGTTTCACATATTGACATTGAGTCATATATATCCAATTGATGTATTGTGTGGGACGAAACTAAGTCTTTAGTATAATGTAAGCGATTATAACATTTAAGCTTGTGTGTTTGATTAAGGCAGCGTTTCTCAACCGGGGTTACCCGTAACCATAGGGTTCCACGAGAAATCGCTGGAGGTTCCACGAGAAATCGCTAAAGGTTCCAGGAGAAATCGCTAGAGGTTCCACGAGAAATCGCTAGGGGTTCCGCTAGAGGTTCCAGGAGACATCGCTAGAGGTTCCACGAGAAATCGCTAGAGGTTCCACGAGACATCGCTAGAGGTTCCAGGAGGCATCGCTAGAGGTTCCACGAGACATCGCTAGAGGTTCCACGAGAAATCGCTATTGGTTCCACGAGAAATCGCTAGAGGTTCCACGAGACATCGCTAGAGGTTCCACGAAACATCGCTAGAGGTTCCACGAGACATCGCTAGAGGTTCCACGAGACATCGCTAGAGGTTCCACGAGAAATCGCTAGTGGTTCCACGAGAAATCGCTAGAGGTTCCACGAGACATCGCTAGAGGTTCCACGCGAAATCGTGATTAATATACTAATATGTAAATTTATTTTAAAACCATTTTTGTGTTTAATTTTATATTCACAATTTTACCAAATACGTGCGACATTTTGTTGGACAGTTCTTTAGTATTATAATAGTCTTCAAATTATTATATTATTTAGCATAATTGACCTCAACATACGTTTTTGTTTACTAAATGTCCAGCACAAGTTTCATATCAGAAAAGTACATTTCTTATGACATTTGACCTTGACGTAACAAACAAATTTTTCCAGCAAGGTCAATAAACGAGTCTGTTTTTTAAAATTTTGCTTATGTTGTTATACACGATATTAAATGTTTATTTTGTGTGTTTTTATATTTGAGATTTCTTGAGCAGGCAGTTTCTCATTTGCAAAAACATTTTATTGTCAATAAAGATCCGATTTTTTTGCTTAAAGCATAATAGAAAAAAACATGTTTTTCTACGAGCTTGAAGTTTATAAAAATGAAAGAAAGATATTAATAAAGATATATAATAATGTGTAAGTGGGCGTTCTCTGAGACATGAATATCATTTCAAGGGTTCAGCAAGTTTAACTGGTGAGAAACGATGGGTTAAGTCGCGTGAAGTGGATGTCCCTGGGAGGGGAAGGGCCAATCAATAGTGGGGACAGGGAAGGGCTAGAACATTAAAGCATTTTGTGGATAGATATTATGAATGACCCCTTACATAATATTGTTCCATATGGAGCATAGGGCTGTCATATTTTCGTCGTTCTTTTTAGTAAGTAAAATTCTGCGTTATAAGTCTAGTGTTTCGACAAGTATAGTGTTATGACAAGTATAGTATTATGACAAGTATAGTATTATGACAAGTATAGTATTATGACAAGTATAGTATTATGACAAGTATAGTATTATGACAAGTATAGTGTTATGACAAGTATAGTGTTATGACAAGTATAGTGTTATGACAAGTATAGTATTATGACAAGTATAGTATTATGACAAGTATAGTATTATGACAAGTATAGTGTTATGACAAGTATAGTGTTATGACAAGTATAGTGTTATGACAAGTATAGTATTATGACAAGTATAGTATTATGACAAGTATAGTGTTATGACAAGTATAGTATTATGACAAGTATAGTATTATGACAAGTATAGTATTATGACAAGTATAGTATTATGACAAGTATAGTATTATGACAAGTATAGTATTATGACAAGTATAGTGTTATGACAAGTATAGTATTATGACAAGTATAGTATTATGACAAGTATAGTATTATGACAAGTATAGTGTTATGACAAGTATAGTGTTATGACAAGTATAGTGTTATGACAAGTATAGTGTTATGACAAGTATAGTGTTATGACAAGTATAGTGTTATGACAAGTATAGTATTATGACAAGTATAGTGTTATGACAAGTATAGTATTATGACAAGTATAGTGTTATGACAAGTATAGTATTATGACAAGTATAGTATTATGACAAGTATAGTGTTATGACAAGTATAGTGTTATGGCAAGTATAGTGTTATGACAAGTATAGTGTTATGACAAGTATAGTGTTATGGCAAGTATAGTGTTATGGCAAGTATAGTGTTATGACAAGTATAGTGTTATGACAAGTATAGTGTTATGACAAGTATAGTGTTATGACAAGTATAGTGTTATGGAAGTATAGTGTTATGGAAGTATAGTGTAATGACAAGTATAGTGTTATGGAAGTATTGTGTTATGCAAGTATAGTGTTGTGTTGTGGCAAGTATAGTGTTATGGAAGTATAGTGTTATGGAAGTATAGTGTTGTGACAAGTATAGTTTTTTTAGAAGTATAGTGTTGAGGCAAGTATAGTGTTATGACAAGTATAGTGTTATGACAAGTATAGTGTTATGGAGAAAAAGGCATCCGACATCCATTCCAGGTTATCTACTTTCTGGGCAAGGCCAATTACAATGACCAGTGACCCTTGAATTCAATG
The DNA here is from genome assembly GCA_036924085.1 of Ariolimax columbianus. Taxonomy (NCBI): domain Eukaryota; kingdom Metazoa; phylum Mollusca; class Gastropoda; order Stylommatophora; family Arionidae; genus Ariolimax; species Ariolimax columbianus. The sequence continues at coordinate 13,865,198 of JAVGWX010000011.1, forward strand.
TCCTTCTTCGGGTCGCCGACCTGGTGGAGGCGGGGACAAACAGCGTTTAGAGGTCAGCTAAGTTAACGACATCAGCCACATAATCAAGCTGACACCTTGCTCAGTGTGGCTTTCTCCTTCATTCACGTTTCAGACATGTTGACCTGTATTGTTAGTCTTTTAGCTTCGTTCTTCTGTCATTCTTTCATGTGGCAGTAATCCATCTACTCACCACCCCCACCCCCCCCCCCCTTTTTCAGGACTAAAAATAAAACTTCAAGCATGGCGACATATTATACCTTATATCATAATCACTTGGCACGTCGACTGGAGTATACGACTATTGATCGCCACAACATCGTGTACCGAGCATTGTTAATCATTTCTACTGCTGACCGTGGTTCCCTTACTTCTCCTTCCTTCTTCCTACTCTTGCATGCATCAATTTGAATACATTTAAAGGAACTGGTCAATCTGAGGTTACTGATGGCTCCGTTCAGCAGTGCTCTTCAAATCTGGGTCAATTACCCAGAATTGGATACAAGTGGTTTTTCTTTGAATAGTAACACACCTCGCACTACTACGTGTTAACATTTACCGTAGAAGTACAAAGACAGTGTCCATGTCTGGAACTCACATTACAGGATTACCATGAATATACTGCTGATAATTTAATCTCTGTGTCTTCATTGAAATGTTTTCGTTTCTTAGTAAAGATTGAAGCTGATATGTCACAGCATTTGTTCTTTGAGCTTTGACTTCTTCCACCATGCTCATCTGTGGACATGTTTACCATTTATCTGTTTAATCTAAGTAGATGAAGTTCCGTGTTTCTGTTCTGCCTTCATTGCTTCCTGTCTACATTCCTTACTTCCGTTGTTTGCTGTGCCTGTTTTAATAAATGACTTCTCAATTTGCTAACAAGACACTTATGGAGGAAAGCTTAATTACCCACACCTATTTATTTTCTCAACAAGTTTTTGATGCCATCCTGCTACTGTTTTTCTCTGTCCCCTTCTGTCTCTCTTGTCGTCTGTTTATAACACAATAATGACAGTGAATAGCTCCCATGGTATGCGTATAGAAAGATCACAAATATGAGAAAAAGCTCTTCTTCTTCGCTTGCAGGATCTTTGTTCATGCTATATCTTTATGCCAATAGCCATAATGAAGACTGCAGTCTTCACCAGGTCAGAGCGACTGCCTGACAGCTTTTGTCTCAGCTTCCCACCCTCTGACCAGGTCTGGTGTCTCATATCCTTATAGAGTGGTCATTCCTGTAGAATGTGTTCAAGATTTTGGCACCCTGTTCCACGTGGGCATTCATTGGTGTATGCGATCTTTAGTCCGTATAGGTGTTCTAGTAGTCTGCAGTGAACAGTTCTCAGTCTAAATAAGGTTTCTTGGTTTCCGTTGAGTTGGTGAATTGGGTCTTCTCTCCATTAGTGTATATACTGGTTTCTGATGATCTCTCGGTATGGTAAATTACCTTCCAAGAATGTTGCAAAAGGCTACTCCAGAAGGCTGTGCATGATGGCTAGCAACAACATCATGTAAAATCACGTCTATTCCTTTTTCGGCGGTATTCCTGAAAGGGATTTTATGTCGTAGTTTATAACTAGGCTTTGATTTCTGCGCTTTTCGTCACCACACATCCAGTTTCAGCTTGCTTTTTAACTACTGGGTTTGCCGTCCCTATATGATCCATATTCTCTTAGACTACACTAGTGCAGTCTACTGAAACTGTCAATGCTGGCATACATGCCACATGAAAGGGGGACAAGCTGTAGTGCTTGCCCTGAGCCTTGCGTGTAGAGAAAGGCCAGACGGTGAATATAAAAATGTGGACGGTGTTGAAGCAGCCCCGCCCATTGTTCACGCTGGAAATGGCGAACGTTTTCAGGAAAGGTTATGTATTGTGCTGAGCACGCTTGCTCTCTCTATCTGCGGTGCCTTGCTAACCAATCTGCGTGCTTGCCTTGACCTCTCGAGGCTCGACGATGAGTCAGAAACCACCAAATAAGGCGCAAATAAATAAAGATTTGTTGTCCTTCCTTTCAGTGAGTTTGCCGCCCAGTATAACCGTTGAAAGCAGCGGATCCGAAACTATGTTTCTCTTGGTCCCGATTTGAAACTGAAAATATGATCGGACGTATTTATTGAAAACAATTATCTACTTATTGTTCTGAGCAAATGTCTCTACATGGATGTAAATGGTCTCAGACTGACCACTGCGTCATCTATCTGTCTGTCTGTTAATATATATATGGTCATTCCAGCCATGGTGTATGGCTGTGAGGTGTAGAACTTACGAAACAGTGACATGGCGCGGCTCCAAGCTACTCAACTAGTGAGGGAGCTTTCAGTAGAAGACCACATCCGCAACACAGCCATCAGGCGTCAAACCCGCTTCTATCGCGTCGCAGATACCGCGTTGATAAGAAAGTACAGATGTGCAGACCACGTGGTACACATACCTGACAATAGATGGACACGTAAGTTTAGTCATCTCATGAGAATACACCCTCATCAGCTTCCACAATGGATTTACAACGCTAGTAGATCTGATTACAAAGTAAAAAGGCGGCAGCTAGGCAAATGGATAGGTGCCATTCCGAGTTATTGTACATCGACAAGGGCTCACAACGTCCTACTTAGCGCAAAACAGGCGACTTAAGCTTCCCACGCCGCTCAACTACAAAAGCGGAAAGAAAAGACAATAAGTAAGAAAATTACCGAACTATTTTCTGACATGTTCATTTTATTAAACGTTTTTATATCCTTGATTGTCTTTGAATATTCTTCCATATGTGTCAACATCTCGTGCTCCACCGTTTGAGACCGCGGTTCCAGCCAGTGGGTGCAGAAACAATTGCGCGTGCTTCCTTTTTGAGCCAACGCCATTGGTTCTATCCTGTGACTCATGTTCACCAATCTTTCCCGCGTTTGTCTGTGTACATGGAATGACCTATACGGAAGCTTGAAGTATATTATACTTGCAGCTTGTTATTGTTGCGTCAAATACGGCGTTGGTTCGAATATAGTGCGGTCTAGAATTTAGTGCGACCCTGATAAATATTTGAAAAACACATATGTCCATCACCAGAACTTCTAGAGCGATTTCTATATTTAGCCGCGTCTCTTCTACCCTGTGGTGCAGATGTTTGTCAGAAAGAACGCGATAATTATATTCCCTGTCTTCTTAGTGGGCTGGTTGAATTATAATCCCTGAACTTCTATAGAATCGTATATTATCATCCTAGTAGACTTTGGGTCGTGCTCTGGGTCTGGATCTTATTATAAGCTCCCAAATGCCTGCCGTGGTAGCCGCTTTCTTTCTGCAGACATGGTTTCCGCACTAAAGTTGTGATTGCTCCGTTCAAGTCAGGAAAGCCAGGATTTCGAAATCGTATCGTCTCATTGTGGACCTTGTCTCTTCTTGTTACCTGTACCAGCATTCTTAGATCATTCATTTCAGATCCTTGAAGCTGTCTTTTCTAGGCTGTGGTCCATCGTCCATGACTCATACCAGTAAGCCCAAACATAGATACATAATGCTGTATACAACAATCTTAGTTTACCTACTTATTTCTTTTATGTGGTGAGAAATCCTCTATAGACAAATCCACAACCTCAGGCGAACCACTTTCTCCTTTAGATACATTAAAATGTCACAGTCCACTGACATATAGGTAGGTCTGCTCGGCGCAGCTCCACTGACATATAGGTCTGCTCGGCGTGGCTCCACTGACATATAGGTTTGATCGGCGTGGCTCCACTGACATATAGGTCTGCTCGATGACAGTCCACTGACATATAAGTCTGCGCGGCTCCACTGACATATAAGTCTGCTTGGCGCGGCTCCACTGACATATAGGTCTGCTCGGGGACAGTCCACTGACATATAGGTCTGCTTGGCGACAGTCCACTGACATATAGGCCTGCTCTGCGTGGCTCCACTGACATATATGTCTGCTGTGCGTGGCTCCACTGACATATAGGTCTGCTCGGAGTGGCTCCACTGACATATGTCTGCTTGGCGTGGCTCCACTGGCATATAGGTCTGCTCGACGACAGCCCACTCACATATATGTCTGCTTGGTGTCAGTCCACTGACATATAGGTCTGCTCGGCGCGGCTCCACTGACATATCATTCTGCTTGGTGACAGTCCACTGACATATAGGTCTGCTCGGCGGGGCTCCACTGACATATCATTCTGCTCGGTGACAGTCCACTGACATATAGGTCTGCTCGGCGGGGCTCCACTGACATATCATTCTGCTCGGTGACAGTCCACTGACATATAGGTCTGCTCGGCGGGGCTCCACTGACATATCATTCTGCTCGGTGACAGTCCACTGACATATAGGCCTGCTCTGCGACAGCCCACTGACATATAGGCCTGCTCGGCGACAGCCCACTGACATATAGGTCTGCTTGGTGACAGTCCACTGACATATAGGCCTGCTCTGCCACAGCCCACTGACATATAGGTCTGCTTGGTGACAGTCCACTGACATATAGGTCTGCTTGGCGTGGATCCACTGACATCGGACCGCTCCGGCCTCTGTTCACTGTTGTATGTTTCTTCTCTCCACATGGACACATGTCTGTGTGTTCAATTTCTAATTGATTGAACAGTTCATTTTTTTCAGTCTGTCATTTTTCTTTGAAGTTAATTTGTATCATTGTCTTTTTTTCTTCATATGTAGCTCAGTCATCCATTTGACTTTACTTTTTGTCCTCAATAGCTAACCCATATATCCTGTCATTTCCATGTATCGTACAGTGTGCAGGAATCCACTGTTTTTTCAAACTTTTGAAATTGGCGCTGATATTCTGCCAGGCTGTCCAGTTGTTGTTGTGGTTTCTGATGGCCATTATCGCTGATAAGGAATATGTAAGTCAGATAATCTGATTTGATTCAAACCACCATTTCCAGCCTAAACCCTGGAAATATATTAAAGAACGTGGTCCGTGTAACACCAGTTGACAACCCATGCTTCAGTTGGAACATTAATCCTATACTAAACTTAGCTCAGCACATCCACCTGGAGGACCCCGGTCCACCTTCATCAGCATGCTCGGAATGTGAGGAAAGCTACAACCCGTCACTAAACGTCCTTTTCAGAGCGCACAAAAGAGTAATCATGGGCAATCAACAACTACCTTATTATTTTTTTCAACGCGACCACGCAACCTTATTTGTCGTCTGGTGCCCACCTAACATTGAAATAGTTCGGTGTTTAGTGGTACACTCTCTAAGAAAAGCACGTAATTACAGGATGCCATAATATCACCGTTTATACATTTTAAAACTTGCCACGAAAGCGGGTTGTTCAAGCAATAGTGGCCCTGTCTGAGAGAGCCATTTGAAAAAATAAAGACCCAATTCTGAATTCTTGTGGAGTGCTAAGAAGATCTGCCACGAAAGTGACGTTCTCTGAGCAAACGATAAAATTGAAAGGTGCAGTCAAAAATTATGCGTGTAGAAACTGGCGTTTCAAATATTTTGGACGCCTTTTTCAGTCCTAACAGTGTGGCCAATCTCCGGTGGCTGGTGTCTGGCCAACTGAAGCGAGGTCCGGCCAGTGATTAGATTGTGGGGTGCGGGGGGATTTAGAATGTGATAACGTTGCCAGATGTCAGTAGACGCTCGATGAATGTCAAGGTTGGGTGAGGTCCTGCAAAGGGAAGAAGAATGTCGGTTTCGCCCAATCTGACGCGTAAGATATTTGTGGCCGCATTTTATCTGCGGAAATTCCTTTCACTAGTCTATATCTGCGTGTCACCTACCCGTCTAGGCGTCTGGTAATGGAAAAAAGGAGATAATGAGTCGCTTTCATTGTCTTGAGAATTGTATGTCCAGACTTTGAAACATCTGCGTAGTAAAGTGGCAGCGCTCCAGATTCGAACGGCGAAATCGTAATACTCCGATCACTGTTATTTACACCTCCTAGATCAGTATTTTTCCCAGTGCCGATTCCTAGAAATGTCCTGCCGGTCCGCGGGTAAGTTATTTCGGTGATCACAGTAAGGTGATCACATTAAGGTGATTTAAGCTTTGTTAAATTGTTGGTCGTATCTTTAACTACCTATTTTTGTGAGAAGACTTTTATCAGCGATAAATTGGGACTATGAGGCTAACGTCTGGTCAGGCAAGACACACTGACCAGACAGTGTTAGCCAGGGTCAGGAAAATATACTGGCCAAGACCCTCACCTGACGGGACTATGAGGCTAACGTCTGGTCAGGCAAGACACACTGACCAGACAGTGTTAGCCAGGGTCAGGAAAATATACTGGCCAAGACCCTTACCTGACGGGACTATGAGGCTAACGTCTGGTCAGGCAAGACACACTGACCAGACAGTGTTAGCCAGGGTCAGGAAAATATACTGGCCAAGACACTCACCTGACGGGACTATGAGGCTAACGTCTGGTCAGGCAAGACACACTGACCAGACAGTGTTAGCCAGGGTCAGGAAAATATACTGGCCAAGACCCTTACCTGACGGGACTATGAGGCTAACGTCTGGTCAGGCAAGACACACTGACCAGACAGTGTTAGCCAGGGTCAGGAAAATATACTGGCCAAGACACTCACCTGACGGGACTATGAGGCTAACGTCTGGTCAGGCAAGACACACTGACCAGACAGTGTTAGCCAGGGTCAGGAAAATATACTGGCCAAGACCCTCACCTGGCGGGACTATGAGGCTAACGTCTGGTCAGGCAAGACACACTGACCAGACAGTGTTAGCCAGGGTCAGGAAAATATACTGGCCAAGACCCTCACCTGACGGGACTATGAGGCTAACGTCTGGTCAGGCAAGACACACTGACCAGACAGTGTTAGCCATTGTCAGGAAAATTTACTGGCCAAGACCCTCACCTGACGGGACTATGAGGCTAACGTCTGGTCAGGCAAGACACACTGACCAGACAGTGTTAGCCAGGGTCAGGAAAATATACTGGCCAAGACCCTCACCTGACGGGACTATGAGGCTAACGTCTGGTCAGGCAAGACACACTGACCAGACAGTGTTAGCCAGGGTCAGGAAAATATACTGGCCAAGACCCTCACCTGACGGGACTATGAGGCTAACGTCTGGTCAGGCAAGACACACTGACCAGACAGTGTTAGCCAGGGTCAGGAAAATATACTGGCCAAGACCCTCACCTGACGGGACTATGAGGCTAACGTCTGGTCAGGCAAGACACACTGACCAGACAGTGTTAGCCATTGTCAGGAAAATTTACTGGCCAAGACCCTCACCTGACGGGACTATGAGGCTAACGTCTGGTCAGGCAAGACACACTGACCAGACAGTGTTAGCCAGGGTCAGGAAAATATACTGGCCAAGACCCTCACCTGACGGGACTATGAGGCTAACGTCTGGTCAGGCAAGACACACTGACCAGACAGTGTTAGCCAGGGTCAGGAAAATATACTGGCCAAGACCCTTACCTGACGGGACTATGAGGCTAACGTCTGGTCAGGCAAGACACACTGACCAGACAGTGTTAGCCAGGGTCAGGAAAATATACTGGCCAAGACCCTTACCTGACGGGACTATGAGGCTAACGTCTGGTCAGGCAAGACACACTGACCAGACAGTGTTAGCCAGGGTCAGGAAAATATACTGGCCAAGACCCTCACCTGACGGGACTATGAGGCTAACGTCTGGTCAGGCAAGACACACTGACCAGACAGTGTTAGTCAGGGTCAGGAAAATATACTGGCCAAGACCCTCACCTGACGGGACTATGAGGCTAACGTCTGGTCAGGCAAGACACACTGACCAGACAGTGTTAGCCAAGGGTCAGGAAAATATACTGGCCAAGACACTCACCTTTCCTCCTCGTTGGTCGTCCTGGAAACGGGCTGTTGTCGAGGACAACAATCTGGATAACGTGATCCCCGTAGTAGTGAGAGACACAGATGAAGCCAAGCATAGCACAGCCGCCTGGAAGACCCCGGTCCACCTTCAGCACGCTCGGGATGGGAGGAAAGCTACTGTAACCCGCCACTTAACAGCTCAGGGCGCACAAAAGAGAAAACTACTCATTGTGGACATTCGCAAACAACAACAGTGATCGAAATCGAGCAGAGAGACCGAACGTATGTCAATGGATCGCTTCGTCTCTCCAGAAACGGACAGCATAGACAAACTTGGCAGCGATGGGCAGACACAGATCTTCAGTTTCAGAACGGGACGTTGTATACTCAAGGCCCACCTCCACAGAATGGGTCTCATAGACACTGCCACGTGCGATTGTGGAACACCCAAGCAAACACCAGAACATATTCTGCACGAATGCCCTACTTATGCAGACCAGAGAGAGACAGTCTGGCCTGGGGCAGCGACCATGCTCGAAAAGCTTTGGGGTGGACCGGGGAAGACCTGAAACGCAGTCTCCTTTGTGAACCTCCCCGGACTAGAAGCATAGCATCAGTTGATCGTGAACCTCATCGGACTAGAAGCATAGCATCAGTTGATCGTGAACCTCCCCAGACTAGAAGCACAGCATCAGTTGATCGTGAACCTCACCGGACTAGAAGCACAGCATCAGTTGATCGTGAACCTCCCCGGACTAGAAGCACAGCATCAGTTGATCGTGAACCTCACCGGACTAGAAGCACAGCATCAGTTGATCGTGAACCTCCCCGGACTAGAAGCACAGCATCAGTTGATCGTGAACCTCCCCGGACTAGAAGCACAGCATCAGTTGATCGTGAACCTCCCCGGACTAGAAGCACAGCATCAGTTGATCGTGAACTTCCCCGGACTAGAAGCACAGCATCAGTTGATCGTGAACCTCCCCGGACTAGAAGCACAGCATCAGTTGATCGTGAACTTCCCCGGACTAGAAGCACAGCATCAGTTGATCGTGAACTTCCCCGGACTAGAAGCACAGCATCAGTTGATCATTCTATAGTCATGACTGAAAGGGGCTACTATATCTATGGTAACATCATTCTATAGTCAGTCATGAATGAAAATGGCTACTGTACCCATGGTAAGATCATTCTATAGTCATTCACAACTGCAAAGGGGCTACTTCAAGCCTCAGGATGTATGCATGGAGAGGCACAGCAGTGTAGCTACCCTGCCAGCATGGCAATAGGTTTGTGTCGCTGCTTAGTCTAGCTCCCACACTTCGACCTGTCAGGCTTGGGAGACCCTGCTATTATCTATGCTATCGCCAGTGTATCTGTTGAGCTCATAGGGCATGCACTCTCACCAAAAGTGACAAAGTAAAGACAGGAGAAGATAGCTACGATGAAGAAGGAGAAGAAGAAGAAGAAAGAACAACAACTGATGAACAATATTCTGTATTTTGTTTCTGCTTGCCTTCGAAGCTTTCTTGACTGTAAAATACCCTACGAAGAGTCCAAAAGGCTTATTAGAGCCAGATACATGGCCAAATGGGAAACAGAACATACTGGCTACACAAAAAACGATGCCTATTTCCAATTGAACAGAAGAGAGCAGGTCGTGGTCTTCAGACTCCGCACAGGCCACAACAGACTGAGGTACCACCTATTCAATAAACTGAAGATAGGTGGCACTGGCGAATGCACCTGTAGTACCGGAAAAATGACCGCTGAACATTTGCTGCAAAACTGCCCGAAATACGCGGAACAGAGAAAGCACACGTGGCCATCACCAGTGGCAACACTAGACAAGCTCTTTGTCAGTGTCGACTGCCTCAGGATGACCGCTGCTTTTTTCGAAAAAATACAGGTTGTCGTCTGACAGCGTACAAAGAAGAAGAAGAAGAAGAAGAAGACTGTAAAATACGGTTTGAAATGCATACACATTTTCTGTTTACAACTTTCTAACCCGTGTTTCGTGATTCTATTTGCTTGCCCCGAACTAGTTTTTGTGTTCAAGTATGTTCTGTGAGTTGGCGTCGTCGCACTTTCGAGAGCTTTGCTCGTATCATTGTTGCCAGGGACTTGTTGACCTCTGCGAGTGCGTGTGATCCTCTCAGATCTCGCCGCGACCTTTCCTGATTTTCCCAGTGATTTGTTTGCTTATCGAAGCGAGGGGGAAAGTGTTAGGGAATTTTAATAACGTTTTGACGCCGTTACAGCTAATGTCACTTAGGTTAGATCGCTGCAATTCGAAGTCTCGACACGCTTAAATCTACCCAGACGTAAACAGGTAGGCTATTGCGCAGTTAGGAAAGGAAATTATCTATTCACACAATAGAAGGACAAGTGTGAACCTACTCAAGTACGCCTCCGGATGTAAGAAGAGCTGATGTAACCGGCCACCAAAGAAACTTCAGGTCAGGTCATCTCTTAACCGGTGAGGCAGTTCGGGCACCCACAAAGATACCCCCACAACTCCACGCCACACATCTCTGTCAGGTGCCTCTGGTCGGAGATTGGTCCATTCTTTTTGTTGTCCTCCCACATCTTTTTTGGGACAACCTCTTCGTCGTCCGCCTAGCACCTTGCCGTGCAGGATCGTATTTGCAAGGCCGTTTGTCAAGAATTGAATAAACTTAGGTGTCAAAGATTGATTAGCGAATAAGCCAGTGCCTCATTGCTAACTTATTGTGTCAGGATTAGCGAACCATAGCTGACCAACATCCTGTTCCAACTCCATGTGGGGGCTCTGGAAACATACTGAACTTGTGTAGCTTGGCTAAGAGAATAGCGATCTCAGAGGGAAGGCAGAGACTGTCCCAGAAATGCCGTGCTGAAACTGGATGTGTCGGGCCGAAAGGCACAGATATCCCAGCTCTGACTGTAAACTACGACACAACGTTCATTTGAGGACCAGCACCGAAGAAGCGGAGGAGTTAACTCAGAACGAGTGACGGGGGAAGGCGTGGCTAAGTGGCACGGTTCACAACCCAGAGGTGCTGGGTTCGATCCCCACCACAGCACAAGCCGTTACCCTGGGCAAGCAAACTCTTAGAAAATGCAGAAGGAAGCAGCCCTTTCATAAAATGCATGCTGAAGTCGGATGCACTGGGCCAACAGGCGCAAAATAAAAACCACAGCGGGAATTTTAGAAATAAGGCGAACGCAAAGAAAACAAAAGAACGAGTGATTACCATAGCAGCAACAACAATAGCAACTAACAGTCCAGTCGATCCTCTTCTACCTCGGAGTGTAGAGGTTTGCCAGAGAGAACGTCAGACTGCTCTACCTGCAAGTCTCTCTATTGACAGTTCCAGTCCTGTTAAATTGTTGTCCGTAATCGTGCCAGTTTGTCCACGTTAAGGATCAGTGCTGTTTTCGCTCTAAATTTCTTGTAATCATGTTTTAAGACAAACATTGGATTGGTCTGTTGTGTAAACAACAACACAGCCCTGGTGGCTAGATTGTACATATTAGTACAATATTGTACTATAGTACACTATGTGAAATGAAGTTTTTGAGGAAGGTCATCGGTGTTACCAGGAGAGACAGAAAGCGGAACGTCGACATTCGAAGTATGGTCGGTTTGGTCATCTTGTGATGAGGATGCACCATCAACTTCCACTGATGGCTTACAATGTTGGTAGATTTGGCTACACGGCAAGGGGGCGTCTGGGAGGCAGGTGGATAGATGACATTAGAGTGATTTGTGTAGCGACAAGGGCTCACATTGACCGACGCACTTGGGACGGGATAGACGACTTAATCTCCCCACGTCGCTCAACGGCACAAGTGGACAGTAAAAAAGAAAATAAGTACACTATATATATATATAGTTTTTTTTTAAATACGTCTTTTCCGTGGTTTGGAGCCTGTATCTCCTTGGTCAAGAAATGACTCCACCACCTGCCCCTTTCAAGCACCATCGTTTCATATTTGACATCTGAAAGTAGCAGATGTCGTCCGTTCAGGGGAAAGAGAGACCCCACCCCTCTCACATTGTATTCTCCATGCACACTACATCATTTCGCGGCACGTGTGATTTTACTACAGCAGTGGTTCTCAACTTTTTACAAATCGCAGAACTTCTGAAGTCAATGACAATTATCCTCTGAACTCAGGGGAACTCTTGAACTCAATGATAGTTTGTCATGGTGTCTTTGAACTCAATGATTATTTTGCTGTGTGGCGTCCCTAGACTCAATGATAATGTTTCTGCTGCGCCCCTGGACATAATGATAATTTTGCTGCGGCGCCCCAAGATTGAATTATAATTTTGCTGCAGCGCCCCAAGACTCCATTATAATTTTGCTGTGGTGCCCCTATACTCAATAATAATTTTGCTTTGGCGCCCCTAGACTCAATGATAATTTTACTGTGGCGCCCCTAGACTCAATGATAATCGTACTGTGGCGCCCCTAGACTCAGTGATAATTTTGCTTCGGCACCCTAGTTAATTTTGCTGTGGCGCCCCTAGACTCAATGATAATTTTGCTGTGGCGCCCCTAGACTCAATGATAATTTTACTGTGGCGCCCCTAGACTCAATGATAATCGTACTGTGGTGCCCCTAGACTCAGTGATAATTTTGCTGCGGCACCCTAGTTAATTTTGTTGTGGCGCCCCTAGACTCAATGATAATTTTGCTGTGGCGCCCCTAGACTCAATGATAATTTTGCTGTGGCGCCCCTAGACTCAATGATAATGTTGCTGTGGCGCCCCTAGACTCATTGAAAATTTTGCTGCGCCGCCCACTATCTTAATGGGCAGTTTGTCGTAGCCCACTCCGTCTCTCACATCACAGTCAAAATAAACAACCAACTCACTCAAATCTAATTTGATAATCCAAATGCATAAAAAACAAATGAAATCTCGAGGCTATAAAACTGAGTGACGATAACAATCACAAAAACAACGATATAGTAAGAATTCCGGAAACACACACATCATAAACAAAGTAGATTATGAAGATAAGGATGTATAAACCAGGAACACGGTGTTGATATCCCAGAACTCTACGGATTTTCAACTGGTCTGTTGGTTGGTTATTGTTCCAACGGCCTATGGGCTCCTGCCCTTTGGCCCAATGCCATATAGTGGTATGTGCAAGTGTTTGTAAGCTGTTGTTTAGTTCCGTACAACCGGACATTCAAAAAAGACGATGTTCATCAGTTTCATAGGGATGTGTACACTGCTGGCACTCTGGAGGACTATGTTATGGTTCGATTCTGTTCAAGTCACTCAAGTTGTATGTGTTGAGTGCGAAGTCAGAAAATGGTGCCTTTGTCTCTCCTTTTAGCTTGGCTTGGCTTGGTTCGTTCTCAATCTCCCGCTACCATACACTGAAAGGGCTTAAGTAGCAGAATGTAGTTCAGAGAACGGAATGCGTTGTGTCGTAGTTTACAGCATGACTGCGATATTTAAACCTTATGGTCCAACACATCTGACTTCAGCAAGCATTTTTTAGTACCGGGTTAGCATTCCCTCTTCGATCCCTTCTCCTTAGCCAGTCTGCTCTGCTGCAGCCTGTTATCCACGATCACCACGTGGAGGTGTAGAAGGGTCTTGGCAGCTCTGGTTCACTGACCACTGCAGCTCATTTGCTGCTCAGCATCTTGATCCCGTTTCTCCTTTTCAGGAGGTTCATGTTGTCTTTGGGATTTGGGATGGCCACATGTTTGTTGATTTCTCTCTCAGTATTTCACATTGTCTATTCATCCATGCCTCTTTGTTCGCAGTTTTCAGTTTGACTAACTCAAATGTGAAGTTTGTCATTCTACGAGGAGTGGGAGCATGGCGGATGACTAAACTCAATGTTAAGAGCTTAAAATGCGTTATCAACAAATCCATGAGAAAGATTGTGGCTCGACAGGTTACAAACGAAAGCTTATGCTAGAGAACAGGTCAAAGACGGTGGCATTGAGTAGGCCACACGCCGAGAACGCCTCAAGCAAGTATCAAAAAGGCAATCTCTGTCGTGTACCTCCCAGGGAAAATGAGACAGAGGAATGCTAAGGAACACACGGATGAGAAATCTAGAGGCTGATACAAGAGAAACGGGAGAAGTTTGAAAGAACTGGTGAAGATAGCACATAACTGTTTGCTTCAAGATGCCATATGTACCCGGTGGTGATACGAGCATTTAAAAGGAAGACTTACACACAGAGAGGGGTAGGGGGAGAGAGAGACACACACACACACCCACACACACACATATAGAGACACACTACCACACATAGAGACAGACACACACAGGGATACACACACATCCACACTAGACAAAGGAAAAGTAAAGTAATAGGACATTCAGATTTGAACCCCGGACCTCCAATGTGACGGGTGCGAATTGAGGTTAAAACTTACTCGGCGGTGTCTGATGTTGTGAGTTGCGCTGTACTTGGATTTAAGCGTGAACGCGTTGCGCTGGTCGCCAACCTTACTCTTTCGTGGTCAAGACGGGTTGAGACAGGATGCAGTGGATAACCATAGCGAGACACTGAATCGCCTGGGGACGGCATGGGCTAGTGATTAAGTGGCACGGCTCACAACCCCAAGGTGCTTGGTTCGCTCCCCAGTCACAACGCCAGCTTCAACTTCGGGGGACCAAACCTTTAGAAAATGCAAGAGGAAACAGACCCTTAAAAAATACATGCCGAAGTCGGATGCACTGGACCGATAGGCGCAAAAATAAAAACATAGCCTTTGGGGAATATCAACAAATGGAATCGACATGTTCTGCGTGTTCCTCCTCGCAAGCAGTCTCCTTTCTTTACATTGAAACAACTAATGGTTTTATTCTTTTAGTCCGCCGAGTTCTCCAATTACACAGTTAAGCAAGCCCTAACTCCCTGGGCTGTGAGTGCCTTTTACCCCTCCCCGCCACTATCCGTATCAGATGTAGGGTGTTCTTGGGTGTAACTGCTACAGCCACTAGCAGTCATCGATCAGAGCTGGGTAGCACGCGGGAACCAAAGGCAAGAACGACATGTTTTTTTCTAACCAGAGGTACTACATATCCATGCAGAAACCTATACAATTCTCCTCGGTGACTAGTTGGCTGAATCCACTAACTCGTCTCCTCTTACGGGCCGAAGATACAGCAGAGATGAGCAGACATTAGCCAATGACTCACAGCTGGCTGCTTGCATGAGGGTCAGCGACCCATAAATCACCAAGACCTTATTTCGCTTACAAGTGGCGGCCCTGGAAACAGATTGAAACCATGCAGTCTGGCTAAGAGATTAGGGATCCAAGATGGAAGGCATTCCCAAGAATGCTATGCTGAAATCGGAAGTGTCAGGCCGAAAGGCGCAGATATGCCGGCCTTGCTGTAAACTATGACACCACGTCAAGAACGTCCTTTTCAGCACCGACGGAGAAGAAGGAAAAGAAGAAGAAGGCGTCACGTTGTTACAGCGTATCCGCCACATTGTGACCCGTTGTACGAATCTGGTTTGACGATTACTCAACTTTCTGTTTGTTGTCTAGTGTGTGTGTATGCGTGTTTTATGAGTTATAAAAATAAACTCTACACGCTATATTATTTGACGGTCTGACATTGTTTCAGGACTCACAAAGAATTCTTTGCGGATCTCAAACTCCCTGTTCTCTAGGTACCACAGGTTTAGAACCACTGAACTAGAAAATATTGGCCTTTGTGAATTGCTAGATGGTCAGAGAAGGCTGGACACAGTCCTGATCATTGCCTGACAGTTCCCTGTGACGAGATCACCTGTCTCCGTGACAGAGGGCCTACCTGTCTCCGTGACAAACCGATCTGTCGCCCGATCTTCGGTATCCCAGACAGGACCCATCTGTTTTGATGTTGACGTGCCGTTCAGTCATTAAAACCCTTCCCCTCGGCACGTCTTATACACGCAATTGCTTGAAACAATTTCATGTGGAAATGCCTTTTAGCGCTGCACATGAGTTTTAGGGCATTGCGCGACTATTATTTGATGATTCGCCCGTTGTGATACAGCCAATAGAACCATATATGAAGTTGAAGCGGTTACCTTCGCATTTAAACCCGTAGAAAAAACAAAATCACACTATGGTTATTTTTGAGTTTATCAAGTATTTCGTGTCGTAAATATTTGTAAACCAACCTGCACGTTCAGTCTTGTATCTGCGTTTTTCCTCACACATTTCTTACCTTCAGTCACAGCCGTACTTTTCTCCTCACAAAGTTCTTACTTGTACATTCCCTCTTATCATGCCCTTTTTAAACTCCCTCTTATCATGCCCTTTTTAAACTCCCTCTTATCATGCCCTTTTTAAACTCCCTCTTATCATGCCCTTTTTAAACTCCATATTATCATGCCCTTTTTAAACTCCCTCTTATGCCCTTTTTAAACTCCCTCTTATCATGCCATTTTTAAACTCCCTCTTATCATGCCCTTTTTAAACTCCCTCTTATCATGCCCTTTTTAAACTCCCTCTTATCATGCCCTTTTTAAACTCCCTCTTATCATGCCCTTTTTAAACTCCCTCTTATCATGCCCTTTTTAAACTCCCTCTTATCATGCCCTTTTTAAACTCCCTCTTATCATGCCCTTTTTAAACTCCCTCTTATCATGCCCTTTTTAAACTCCCTCTTATCATGCCCTTTTTAAACTCCCTCTTATCATGCCCTTTTTAAACTCCCTCTTATCATGTCATGTTTACACACCTTGTTATCAAGCCCTGTCTACACACCCTGATATCATGCGAGGTCTACACTCCCTGTTATCAAGCCCTGTCTACACTCCATGTTATTATGCACGGTCTACACTGCCTGTTATCAAGCCTTGTCTACACTCCATGTTATAATGTCCTGTCTACACTCCCTGTTTTAATGCCCTATCTACACTACCCTTTATCATTCCATGTCTACACTCCCTCTTATCAGGCCCCGAAAACAATCCCTGTCTACACTCACTGTTATCAAACCCTCTGTTCACTACCCTGTTATCAGACCCTTTGTTCACTACCCCGTTATCAGACCCTTTGTTCTGCTTGCTGAAGTCGGATGTGTTGGACCGAAAGGTGCAAATGTCGCAGTCAAGCTGTAAACTACGACACAACGCATTCCGTTCTCTGGACGACGTTCTGCTACTTAAGCCCTTTCAGGGTTTGGTAGCGAGAGATTGAGAACGAAGAAAGCCAAGCCAAGCCAGACCCTTTGTTCACTTACTGTTATCAGACCCTTTGTTCACTACCCTGTTATTATGCCCTATGTTCATTCTCTGTTATCATATGCTCTGTACACCATGTTATCATTCCCTATATTCTCTCTCTGTTATCAGGCCCTATGTTGACTCTCTGTTATCATATGCTCTGTACACCATGTTTTCATTCCCTATGTTCACTCTCTGTTATCATTCCCTATGTTCACTCTCTGTTATCAGGCCCTATGTTCACTCCCTGTTATCATGTCCTGTCTACACTCCCTGTTATCGCGCCCTGTCGACACCCCCCCCCCCCCCCCCCTGCTATCATGCTATGTTCACTCTCTGTTATCAGAACCTCAGTACACAAAGTTAGTAGGTCCTTCCCCTGACCCTGAATGAAAGTGACGCACTGTCGTGCCCGTTTTCTCAAGCGTCATCTTTGTCCATGGACTTGGTACTCCAGATAAGATTGGTAAACAAAGATCTCAGCTTAGCTACATGGTAACTGACATGCATACAAGGGACGCCCTTTAATTCTTGCTGTTGATATACGTAGTAGCGTTTGTATAGAATGCCTGAGCTTATCGCACGGTTGTCACTAGCCATGAGATATGCTTGCGAAGATCGATTAAAGTCCACTAGAAGAGACATCAGGAGAAAAGGATACATCTGATATAGAGTGCAAGCAAACTAGACACTGTTTAGTCGTCGTCCGGCCTTAAGTAATCATATCTTGGAATGCTTGGAATTATGTTATTCAAACAGATGTATATGTGCCTGCAGGTAGCTGAAGATTATCAGTAGTACGTTCTTTGTTGCTGTTGTTGCAAAGTTTACTTCCAGTGACTTACTAAGTCCGGAATGCGGGGGGGGGGGGGGGTGGGGGGGGTGTGTGTGTGTGTAGATTGCGTAGTTGGTAGGAATTTAATTGCCGCTAACAGTCAACTTTTATCGTGTACACAGGATCTCTGAGATTTTTCGTAAATCTTCAATATGACTAGGCGCTGGTCCTACCTCCAATGAGACCAGGGGAGGCTCGAAACTTGTATGATTGGGAACCTCACTGTGTCACACTTTCGGTGCTTGAGGGACAAGAATATTTAGCTTTCAAATTATAGGGCGAGGAGACTAATGTCTGGTCAGGCAAAACATACTGATGATCGGATATGTTAGTCAGGTAAAATATACTGTTCAAGACCACCAACTCATTTCTACGTGGGTCTCCCTGGAAACAGACTTAGTGGGTCTCCCTGGAAACAGACTTTTTGGGTCTCCCTGGAAACAGACTTTGTGGGTCTCCCTAGAAACAGACTTTGTGGGTCTCCCTGGAAACAGACTTTGTGGGTCTCCCTGGAAATATACTTTTAAATGCAGCCTGGCTATCTAGAGAACACTTACTTGTCGTGAGCATTCAAGAACAACATTTCTGCGCCATGGCACAGCGCCCCCCCCCCTCCCCGACCCCCCCCCCCCCCCCCCCATGGTAATGATAATTTATCTAATAAACTATGTCTTCCGTCCCACGTTTTTAGTCTTCACTTTGCAGTTTGTTCTCAAAGTTTATAAGGAGAAAGTCATGTCACTATGCGCCTCTCATGGCACCGACAGATCTGCAGAATAAATTATCATATAGCACGAATTTGTACAAATTCCTACTTCCCCATACACTTCACGGGGACACTCAGGCACCGATTTGCATAAATCGCAGAGTGAACTTTTAAAATGTAATTATCATCCTTGGACCCGGAAGGCCATCCGGATTTATGATCGTGTTCTGTGGAAGTTCTTCAAAACGCTGAAACCATTCGTGACATATCTAATGGCTCATACAATTGTACTTATATTCTTTGTGCAGCGTTTGTAAAGTTTAAGTAAACGGTTTTAACTAATTTGAAACATAATTTCACACACATAAAGACGGCGTTCTTCAAGATTATTAATTGCTACATCGTCATGTGCACTACACGTGTATTCCCCTCACCGGATGTACATCGAGGACTAACAGTCGTGACGGGATGCTGCTATTATTAGATTGAAGGTCAATACAAACATGAACTAGCCCGTTGCCTCACTAAGTTGCTTAAAAGTCATGTTTATTTTGGGGCTGCACTCGTATACGCTGTTCACGAAAAATAACCATTGTCCGTTGGAAATCGAAAAGAGCAGGCTGTTAGTCATGTCCATGCAAATATTTGAGAGGTAACACCATCTCTACCTAATTGTCTACTCAAGAAATTATTAATAATTGTATATAGTAATTATAACAAGGGGATCAATGAGACGTGGACATTATTTCAAGGGTTTCGCAAGCCTATAAAGGTATAATCTCTATTGTCCCCAGCAACACAATAAAACTCCAAATCATGCCTCAGACGACTCTGAGTTTGAGACTCATGTCTTCAGAGACTTACTCCTCCAGATTCAGTGCTAGAAAACCATGTAGACAGTTACAATCTGATCATCAGAAGTAGCTTCCTCGTCCAACGTGCTTTAGCAGTAAATTGTTGATAAAACACTGTCTGCACAGTGTAACTATTTTAATGTTGAGTTCAATTTGGTTGCAAACCTTTAATGTAAGAATAACGTCCGTACCCCAACCGAGCCCCAGAAATGCCTCACCTCTTAAACAAGTCAAGGAGTGTTTATATTGGCCCAATGCAGCAAGGGATAGTTAGAAAACCATTTTCCGGCTCCCAACGTGAATCGATAATATCATGTTCATTAGACTGCTATTTGTGCAAAGACGGTTTGAAAGAATTGATTTCCGAATATTGTAACATCTTAGAACATTTAATTTAATGCCATATATATATATATATATATATATATATATATATATATATATATATATATATATATATATATATATAAAAAAATATATATATATATATATATATATATATATATATATATATATATATATATATATCTCCCAAAACCACGTACACAATCTTTTCCTAAGTCCCAAGAAGTGATCTTAAGAGTAAATGACTAGTCTCTTCCCCCTTGACATAAGTCCAACTTATCTGGGAACAACAATGGACCCAAGGTTGGCATGGAAAATCCAGATAAAACAAGCCACCAACACAGATAAGAACAAAATGGCTATAATGAGAAAGATATCAGGCTCAACATGGGGAGCGGACACGGGCACCCTAAAGAAACTGTACACAGGTTATGTGAGACCAGTGTTAGAATACTGAATAGCAGCATGGTCCACATCAGCAAGGAATAACTTTCACAAAATAAATACAACCCAAAATCAAGGTATAAGTATCATCACTGGATATATGAGAACACACATAAATGCAATGGACAACATCACACGAATCGAAAGTATGGAGACGCGCAGAGACTAAGAAACACTATAGCAAGGGGAGAAGTTCAAACGAATGCCTGATCACCCAATAAATGACAGGAGAATTCGCATTGGAAGAGGGAGATTAAAGAGAAACCACTTCATATAAAAAACAAAAGAACTTGCAAGAGCAGACCAAATCATAAGCCAGGCAGTGGTTGTGGATCTAAAACAAACATCCCAAATCCCACCATGTAAAAAAGCCGTCCACTGAGATGGTAGAAACCATAGAGGGAATAGGGGAAAAGAGAACTCATACATATTTAGGAAGGACATTTATCACAGAAGAAAATCTTAGGAGAGTATACCCACCAGAAACATGGGTACACGTATATACAGATGGCTCATCTAACAAAGCCACATCCAATGGAGGTTGAGGGGTCCATTACAGACTAAGGGATGGAGAAGAAAAAACGTGAGTATTAACAACGGGAACACACTCCAGTAACTTCCGTCCAGAAGCAAAGTCACCGAAGACCGCAGCTGAGCTTGTAATCCAAGATAAAGATATCCACAAAGAAAACATAGTATTCCTGTCTAATGCGGCGTCAGTATTAGCAGCGCTAAAACAACATAAAGATGAATATCTCGAGCAATGTACGTTTTCCCTGACACAGCTCTCAGCAGAAGACCCAAGGTTTATCATACAGTGGATCCCATCCC
The DNA here is from genome assembly GCA_036924085.1 of Ariolimax columbianus. NCBI lineage: Eukaryota > Metazoa > Mollusca > Gastropoda > Stylommatophora > Arionidae > Ariolimax > Ariolimax columbianus. The sequence continues at coordinate 13,886,235 of JAVGWX010000011.1, forward strand.
ACTGCAATATTGAAGGCAATGAAGCTGCATACAAACTAGCAAAGTATGGAGGTGCATCCCCACAAACAGACCTGAGTATCACATATAAATAGGCCAAAACCATAATTAAAGCCAACTTCAGGGTTAAATGGGCTGATCAACACCCCGACTTCCAAAAAGAAGACAGCTACTTTAACTTAACTAGAGAACAAGTCATCTTCAGACTGAGAACTGGACATAGCAGACTGAAGGGTCATCTTTACAACGAAATGAGGATTTGAGCAGATGACAAGTGTCTAAGTTGGGAGCATATCATTACCGTGGAACACATCCTACAAAGCTGCACTCTCACGCAGGAAAACAAGAGAACAATATTGGCATCGCGAGACAGACATGAGACCAAAGCTGTATGGAGATAAAACAGCTTTACAAACAACGGTGCCTTTGTAAGAGGAACCCGGACCTTGATCTGAGTATGAACAAAGAAGAAGAAGATATACACATAAAGCTGAACGACTGTTGGTATGTTTGTTCCTTTATATAATTTAAAAAACGTCCAACTAAATTGTGCAGCTACCTTTTTGGTGCCTTAGGACATTACTGCTACATGCCATTTGGACACCCCAGCCATATTACTGTATACAAAAAAATTGCAGGTGTGTACGACCTATTTTTTGTTTTGTACAAAAGTAGAAATGAAATGTGATTCCATGACCCAATTTGTTTGGTTGGAGGTGTAATGCGCAATGCACATGCATGCGAGTAATATGCTCATTCAAGTTAATTATCCTCAGATCTCACCTCCTTACATACATACATACATACATACATACATACATACATACATACATACATGCCAACCAAACAACTAGCAATAAACAAAGATGCGAATCCATGTTTGCAAATTAAAAGTGTGTTTGGCTATCGTATCTCGCATTGATGATTCATCAGATTTAACTTAGGGGATCGATTGTTTGTAAACCTCTATAGAGTTATTGTCCACGTTCAAATAAAAATAGTTGCAAAGGAAAAATGTATTCAATTGTTGGTAGACATTTTCCACGTCAGTTAAGTATATGTGAGCTCTGTCGTCATTGCGTGCATCGTGTTCAACAATCACTGGGACAAATATCACGAGACAGTGTAACGGCGTCACTAGACTCGGGAGTACAATCGGGAACACAACTTGGAAGATCGGGTTAAAATGTCACGTCTTGGGGAGGGCGGAGTGGGGCGGGAGGGAGGGAGTGCAATGGGTATGTAAGGGAAGGGGAAGCGGGTATTAACTGAATCCACACACTCTTTGTTTCATTTGACGCTGTCCAACAATCACACTCATGCACAACTTTCACACGCGCCCTCAGGTTGAGGCCCTTCCTTTGCACTTTGGTTGGACTGGCTTCTGAGACAGCACACACCTAGCATCGGTTCATACAGACATACATCCAAGCGCTGGCTTATGCATCTTAATATTGCCCGATTGTCTACGGTTTGGGGTGGAATAGGCGCGCCTCCGCCAGTAGAAACTAAGGAGGCAAACACGTAAAATAAAACACAAATTTAAAAAGTATTAACCATAGAGCTCGCTAACAAATACATACTAACATAACTACATTGCCGGGATCCGACACCGGGTTAAATTTATTGGATTGAGGAATAAAGATCGCTTGCCCCTACAGTTTCCTGAGTTTGCACGCTAGGCTTTTTATTGTACCCAAATAGAAACCCTCATGTAACTCTGTTAAGAAACAAAACATTATTCCGGCCCGCAAGACGACTCGCCGTTCTGCAGAACTCGCCAGAACACGCATTCCAGCACGGATGAAATCTGTGGTATGTTAATTGTGCTAACACCGTTATCGATCCGGCTCCATTGGGTTACCGCATCTTGATCGGGTCATGCGTGGGTGCTTATTCTGTCTTTCATCTGAACTGTTGTTTACTGAATCTGTATGTGTTAATATTCTGGTAGACTTTGGAAGGTGTGTCGGTCATTTAGTGCAAGCTAGATAAAACCATGGAATGGCAGGTTCCATACACCACTTCACCAAAAACAAAAAGCTTGTTCCCAACCCAGATAATGGGGAAACACATTTTAAACAATTGAAAAGTTGGTTATGTTTAATCAAAATTTAAAACTGGGTATGGTCAGATACCGCACCGAGACGAGAACACAAACAAAACCTACGTTACGACCAATATGCCTTCATCAGGGACAAGAAATAACAATACTGAACTAACAAATCAACATATAAGGAAAATCAATACCCAGATACAGCGGTCTGGTCATGTTTATGCAAACCCCCCACCCCAACCCCTCATCCTTTTCCCCACATGTAAAGTTTGTTCCCAGTCCAGATACAACGATGGTCAGGTTTCTGTTGCCCCCTTCACAAGTAACGTTTGCCCCCAGTCCAAATAAAACGATGTATGGTCAGGTTTCAGTTACCCCCTTCACAAGAATACTCCCGTGAGATACACTGCCGTCAGGAATGAAGTGTATATTTTGAGAAGCGATATGAAACATTAAACATAAATAACCTTTTTGGTGCGATAACCTTGTCGTATCCTTCCATCGCCGTCTTCCATGTCGGAGCATACTATACAGCTGTTTCCTTTCTATCGCCGTCTTCCGTGTCGGAGCATACTATACAGCTGTTTCCTTTCTATCGCCGTCTTCCATGTCGGAGCATACTATACAGCTGTTTCCTTTCTATCGCCGTCTTCCATGTCGGAGCATACTATACAGCTGTTTCCTTTCTATCGCCGTCTTCCGTGTCGGAGCATACTATACAGCTGTTTCCTTTCTATCGCCGTCTTCCATGTCGGAGCATACTATACAGCTGTTTCCTTTCTATCGCCGTCTTCCGTGTCGGAGCATACTATACAACTGTTCCATTTTCATGAAGCCTATATCCGAGTACTTGTAGTGAAATGTTTTACATGATGTGGTTGCTATCTCCACGCACACCCTTCTTTAGTCGCAATTTACATCATGCTTGGAAGTTTAGCGTGGACCACTTCATTCCTCTACTACTACCTCTGGTGTGGTGGAGGATGACTGACGTCTGGTAGGCACAACATACTAACAGATTTGTTAGTCAGGGTCAGGTAAAACTGGCCAAGACCCTCACCTCGGCTTCCTAGTAGCCCTCTTTAAAGGGCTAGGGCTCGACGTGATCCCCGTAGTAGCGAGCGACACGCATATGAAGTCAAGCATAGCACAACCGCTTGGAGGAGCCTTGTCCACCTTCATCAGCATGCTCGCGATGTGAGAAAAGCTACAACAACCCACCACAACGCCATTTTCAGGGAGCACAAAAGACTTAACTTACTCATTATGCACATTCGAAACAACAACAACAACAACATCTCGGGTGAGCTTTTTCATATGGAACACCTAGTAGGTGTCTTTCCCAAGATTCGTAGAATTGTCAAAGCACGGATTAGCGATACATGTATTGTTGCCACAACAACCGACTTTTATTTAAACTGTTGCTAGGACTAGATTGATCGATATTGTGTCTTCAATGATTGATCGATATTGTGTCTTCAATGATTGATCGATGGGGGAATCGGGATGTTGTGTGGGTTGGTCTGAGGTTCTGACTGGGAGGGAATTGTGTTTTTATACCATACTATCTATCTTGTCTTCCTCGTGGGTATTACCCACGCCTATTACTGGTGATTACTGCGCCCATTGCTGGGGTGAAAAAGAAACAATCGATCGATCCATCAATCAATCAATCATAATTTTTCAGATCCTTGTGATGCAAAGGTCTTCAATAAATATACACCAAGTCATAAAATGCCTTTTGACATTTTTGTGGTTTAACCGAGTTCTCCTTAATCGAGTTCTCCTTAATCGCCTCTACTGAAAGGTCAGTACTTCTCCCGTTGATAGCATACGCCCCTGTTATATCTGAGTCATAGACGGCTGCATAGTTGACCGAATGATACCACCTGTCCTTGGTATTTCACCGAAGTACTGTCCTGTTTCCGACTTCTCCTATTGTGTCCTACTGCCTTGCCGTGAGGCGGCGTCTCAGATAGGCTGGATGCCTAGATCTTTTTATATCGCCAGGTGGGAGTCTTTTTCTGACGTTATATGTTACTTTATGAGGTGTTCAGAATCCACATACAAGATTGGTCCCTTGTACGTTGATTGTAGACCTGCTTATGATATGCTCTCGCTGCAGGCTAGTTATTATCCATTCTGGTCTAATGACCAAACCATTTGATTGTTTGGACATCAATGTAGGCATTAAATGGGTTTGTCCCCACTATCTGATCAGCCTGGTGTTGCGGATTCGATCACGTATTGTCATTCATGTTGCACTTCTCACTTAGTGCAACTCACAAATCTGGATCTTACTTTTATGTGTTGCTAGTAAGGACAGTGAATAACTTTTGTAATACACGGTAGAGATAAACAGTGCATTTATCAGCCCCTTCTTAGTTGAAAAAAAAAAACACTCGAGGGTGTAAATCGGTACAAATTGATAGTGGACATTATTCCCCTTCTGAATTCTATGTGCGATCTCTCTGTGATTCTCAGTGAACATACTACATGCGTATTTGAACTCATTTACTTGATACATTTGTCACTGCTGTGGGATCTTCTCTGCACTTGCTCTCTGTCTCTTCTATGTTAATCTTCACGTCATATTGGTTACACGCTGAACTGATATAGGTTGGGTGGCATTGTGGATCTTCTCCATCTAAGCAAAAGATTCAACAGTCAACTGAAATACTCCGGACATTCCCATAAGTGCTCCGTTTCTCTGCAAATAGCGAAGGGCGTGGATACTGATGTTTCCTGTCATTAGTTGAGTGTATAGACTCCTGTCCTCTCATGTGGTCCACTCAGCTCGGTCCAAATCCAACAGGTGGGGTCTGTAAGTGTCAACATTCAACAGGTGGGGTCTGTAAGTGTCAACATTCAACAGGTGGGGTCTGTTAGTGTCAACATCCAACAGGTGGGGTCTGTTAGTGTCAACATCCAACAGGTGGGGTCTGTTAGTGTCAACATCCAACAGGTGGGGTCTGTTAGTGTCAACATCCAAGAGGTGGGGTCTGTTAGTATCAACATCCAACAGGTGGGGTCTTTTAGTGTCAACATCCAACAGGTGGGGTCTGTTAGTGTCAACATCCAACAGGTGGGGTCTGTTATTGTCAACATCCAACAGGCGGGGTCTGTAAGTGTCAACATGAAACAGGCGGGGTCTGTTAGTGTCAACATTCAACAGGTGGGGTCTGTTAGTGTCAACATCCAACAGGCGGGGGTCTGTTAGTGTCAACATCCAACAGGCGGGGTCTGTTAGTGTCAACATCCAACAGCCGGGGTCTGTTAGTGTCAACATTCAACAGGCGGGGTCTGTTAGTGTCAACATCCAACAGGTGAGGTCAGTTAGTGTCAACATTCAACAGGCGGGGTCTGTTAGTGTCAACATCTAACAGGCGGGGTCTGTTAGTGTCAATATCTATATTTAGTATGCGCATTATGGGCTGCGAAGCCAGGATGTCAGCTCTTTCGTTGCCCTAACCCCCAACACAACTAGGACAGTTGTTTCATGCCCCACAATGAGTAATTTTATTTTTCTGTGCGCAATGAAAAAGAACGTTAAATGGCGGGTTGTCTTAGCTTTCCTCACATCCCGAGCGTGCTGATGAAGGTGGACCGGGGTCATCCAGGCGGTTGTGCTATGATTGGGTTAATCCGCGTATCGCTCTCTACTACGGGGATCACATCGATCCCTTACCTCGTTTGCCAAGCTGCCAAGGAAACAGCGCGTTTCCATGAATGGCTGCATGGAAGCCGAGGTGAGGGTCTTGGCCAGTATATTTTGCCTGACCCTGACTAACATGTCTAATCAGTAGATTTGCCTGATCCTGACTAACATGTCTAATCAGTATGTTTTGCCTGACCCCTAGTAACATGTCTTATCAGTATGTTTTGCCTGATCCTGACAAACATCAGTATGTTTTGCCTGACTCTGACTAACATGAGTATGTTTTGCCTGACCCTGACAAACATCAGTAGGTATTGCCTGATCCTGACAAACATCAGTATGTTTTGCCTGACCCTGACAAACATCAGTAGGTATTGCCTGATCCTGACAAACATCAGTATGTTTTGCCTGATCCTGACTAACATCAGTATGTTTTGCCTGACCCTGACAAACATCAGTATGTTTTGCCTGACCCTGACAAACATCAGTAGGTATTGCCTGATCCTGACAAATATCAGTATGTTTAACCTGACCCTGACTAACATCAGTATGTTTAACCTGACCAAACGTTAGTCTTCCTTCCCCGTGCTATGCTTGGTTTCATCTGCGTGACGTTCACTACTGCGGGGATCACGTCGTTACACATCTCGTCACCCAGCCTTCCTTGAAAACAGCCTGGAAGAGAGATAGTGCTCTGAGTCAGTAAATTATGGCGGTACGATCTAGCGTCTCAGTTCCCACATACCAGGACAGTATATCTACACTATCTCTTGGAGCTTTGAGGCCTGGCCACTACAACCGCTATCCACTCACGCATTAGTCAGCCATTCTGTACATTCCGCAGTAAGGATCGGCAGTCTACAATAAAAAAAAAAAAAAGGTCATAGATAGACATCTCAGAAATTAGGTCACATCTTCTGGTACTGTGGGTTATTGTCCTGTCTGCCCACACCGCTCAGCCAGAACCTGACCTCTCCCTCTAATAGATAAACAAGTCCAACCAGATATCTCACTACGTAGCACCGATCCATGGGGGGGGGGGGGGGGGGGGGACGACATCACTATCCCGAGTGTTATCATGTACCCGCTGGTTAACCCTCGAGCTCTGCTTTCCCGTTGCAGAGCTATCTACATTCCTTTCCTAGGGTTATGATGACTGCTCAGAAGTTCAGAACGTTGATGACGTTAAAAAACAAAACTTTTAAACTTTAAGCGGGGGCTCGGCTTCATTTGCCTCGTGTTTTTTCCCCATTTTAGCTCGGTCTCTCTTGAGAGATGGAGCACGAACTCCATAGCTCTAGCGATGAACACAGGGATGACGTTAGTAAGCAGCTAGTGGCCGAGTTTATAGGATACATGTCTACTGATCAATGAGACACGGGTTCAGTGCCCTGATAAAACATGTTTCTTTTTTATATCGACGGTGAAATAAAAGCGTAGCCAAAGTACTGCAGAGACAAGCGACCTTTATTTCCCAGCCTTTTAAATCCTCATGGAAGTACTCTAATAGACGTCGTAAATTCTTCTTCTTCTTCTGTTTCTTCGACTTTTGATCCGACAGGATGCTTGTGACGTTGTGTCGTGGTTTACATGAGGCTTCGAATATCTGCACCGTTCGAACTGACACATCCGAATTCAGCACGACATTTTTGCGACCAGGTTTGCTTAGCACTTCGATACCTAATCTCTAAGCTACACTACACTAGTGCAGCCTGTCTCCAGGGTCGTCACGGAGCGTAGTCTTGATCAGCTCTGATTCACTGAACCTGCTGGTTGGATGCTGTCAGCTCTGATTCACTGAACCTACTGGTTGGCCGCTGTCAGCTCTGATTCACTGAACCTACTGGTTGGCCGCTGTCAGCTCTGATTCACTGAACCGGCTGGTTGGCTGCTGTCAGCTCTGATTCACTGAACCTACTGGTTGGCTGCTGTCAGCTCTGATTCACTTAACCTGCTGGTTGACTGCTGTCAGCTCTGATTCACTGAACCTACTGGTTGGCTGCTGTCAGCTCTGATTCACTGAACCGGCTGGTTGGCTGCTGTCAGCTCTGATTCACTGAACCTGCTGGTTGGCTGCTGTCAGCTCTGATTCACTGAACCTTCTGGTTGGCCGCTGTCAGCTCTGATTCACTGAACCGGCTGGTTGGCTGCTGTCAGCTCTGATTCACTGAACCTACTGGTTGGCTGCTGTCAGCTCTGATTCACTTAACCTGCTGGTTGACTGCTGTCAGCTCTGATTCACTGAACCTGGCGGTTGGCTGCTGTCAGCTCTGATTCACTGAACCTGCTGGTTGGCTGGTCTCAGCTCTTTCACTGCAGCGTCTTCGGCCTCTGGTAGGACAACCTACAGGTTTTCATTGGTGGTTATCAGGAATATGTATCAATGTATCTGATTTGAAGTTTGTGCATGTTATGATCGTTACATACGTGAACAGATGGTAGTTTTCTGATATAGTACGATCCTCAATAGTTTCTTCTGCTTCCTCTTCGTCGTTCGTTATCAAACTCCCACTACCAAGTATTGATAACGGCTTTGCAAGTATCAGAATGCAGTCTAAAGAACGGAATGCGCTGTGTCCTAGTTTATAGTTGGACTGCTATATCTGCACCTTTCGGTCCGACATATCCGACTTCAGCATGTCATTTTTGGGTACCGCGTTAGCCTTCCCTTCTCGATCGCTTCTCTTTAACCAGTCTGCCCAGTTACAGTCTGTTATCCAGATTGACCACGTGGGAAAAGCTATTGGCAGCTCTGGATTGCTGGCCCTAACGCTAACAGTCAGCTTTGAGACGATGACAGCGGCAGGCTTTGCACCTCTCAGCATCGTGTTCCCCCACAACAGATTGAGACATAGCTTTCATATCTGACTAAAAATAACTAACTACCAACCTTCCACAACTGGTGGCTCTAATGGAATGTCCTCTGTACACCTGCTGCAAAGTTTACAATTTCAACAATTTGCAAAATCTACAATTATCAGAACCTTTTAACGTCTTTCTATTTTCTGTCTCTATGTGGAGCATGAATTGATTATGAACTTTGGCACAATATGCGTTCCGTTATTGAGTCGGCCTTGGAATGTGACGTTTCAAATGGATTTTCCCGATGAGTCAGACGGCCTATCTAAAGTAGGTCATGTCTGAATGGACCCTTCACCTTTATGGATTGTGAGCTTGGTTCACATATCCAACGTATCGGGTTCGAATCACGCTGTGCTCAGTTTGCCAGACCAGGAATGTGGTGGAATTTTGCATGGCAATTACCGCTTCTTCCACGACCAGCAGTAAACTGGTAGCCGACGAAGTCAGGGTTTCATCACCCTCTTTTTCATCCGACCTCTTTTTCATCCCACCTCTTTTTCATCTCCCTTTTCATCCCCCTCTTTTTCATCCGACCACTTTTTCATCCCACCTCTTTTTCATCTCCCTTTTCATCACCCTCTTTTTCATCCGACCTCTTTTTCATCCCACCTCTTTTTCATCTCCCTTTTCATCCCCCTCTTTTTCATCCGACCACTTTTTCATCCGACCACTTTTTCATCCGACCTCTTTTTCATCCGACCTCTTTTTCATTCCACCTCTTTTTCATCCGACCTCTTTTTCATCTCCCTTTTCATCCCCCTCTTTTTCATCCCACCTCTTTTTCATCCACATCTGTACCTTCCCTATCTGTTTCATCCCCCTCTTTTTTATTCCTCTCTGTTTTACCCCCCCCCCCCCCCCTCTTTCAGTTTCACCTTCACCCCGCCCCCCTTTCTGTTTCATTCCCTGTTGCCCTGCCGTTTCAAACACCACCCCTCCTCTACTTGTATAAATGCACCATCTCTATCAGGATGTAAGAGACGAAACCATTTGAACAATAAAGAAAGGAAAAGTTGTTGGGTCGACATTGCGGGGGGAGGAGACTGGGAGAGATTGGGAAATGAGTGGAAGGAAAAGTCTGTGGACTAAATGGATCCACCAATTAGCAGATTGGTAGGGTGTGTCCAAACAACATGGAATGTTGGGGCTGTGGAAGGGAGATAACAGAACAGGGATTTATTCATAAGGGCAGATAAAGACATTGATTTGTTCATAACGGGCGAGTAGGGTATTATCACATGGTAAGACTATGTTATGTTTTTTTTGTGTGTTGTTTTTAAACTACATCTCTGCACAGCATGGCAAAGGTAATTGCTATATTGTGAAGAAATATCTCTGCACTCCGTGTGATCCATAGGTGACCGGTCTTTTAAAGTTGGTAACAAGGTGGGGGCCGCAGATGCAACACAGTGAATGAGCTGACAGCAGTCATAGACTCATAGCCAGCTGCTTTTGTCAGGGTTAGGGAAGCAGAGCTGACGGATACCCTATCCTGCCTCCGAGCTCTACTAGTGTTTGTATTTCTAAGAGAATAACGGTCACAGTACTCAAATAAGGCAGCTGAAATCTAATGTGTTAGACCGAAAGGCGCAGATATCACAGCCTCGCTGTATAAACTATAGTCACGTCTACGGGGGAAGTATATGTGATTGTTTGAGTTCGAAGATGTAGAAATCAAAATGGCCTTAGGTTTAATTATAATCACCAGGCAATGGTGGCACAACCCATGGACACTGTTTTTGGATCTCTAATTTCGCTGATGGTTCACACACCTACCATCTGCTCCTAACCTACCTACCATCTGCTCCTATTCTACCTACCATCTGCTCCTAACCTATCTACCATCTGCTCCTAACCTGCCTACCATCTGCTCCTAACCTGCCTACCATCTGCTCCTAACCTACCTACCATCTGCTCCTATTCTACCTACCATCTGCTCCTAACCTGCCTACCATCTGCTCCTAACCTACCTACCATCTGCTCCTAACCTACCTACCATCTGCTCCTAACCTACCTACCATCTGCGCCTATTCTACCTACCATCTGCTCCTAACCTACCTACCACCTGCACCTATCCTAGTTTCAAGAAGTATTCTGGAACACAAGAATAAATGATAAGCTGTAAATTGGTACTTGTCTGAAATCGAAAAGTGTGAAGCACTTACTCCAGAACCATATCTACGGGGCCAGACCAGGGCCAAGAAGGTTCCAAGGGTAGCAGAGACAAGGGATCAATTGACAACAGAACAAATAGTCCTCGTTCTACGTGAGCTCAAGCAGTATCCTAGCAACTCCTGGACATGTCTGTGCGCTGATGGATCGGCCACGTAGAGCCAACAATGGAGACGGGGGGAACTACGGAACTACCCAACGGCGACAGAAACAACTACTCCGTACGAGTAGGAGAGACCTGTGCCAATTTCAGAGCTGAAGCAACAGCTGTACATTTAGCAACTCTTTATCAGCCAAAACACAACCACACAGAAAACAGTCATTCTAACAGACTCCAGGACCTACTCTAAGCCATCTCAAGCCACACACAAGATAGGCTCTCACACGAAATAAAAACATCCATGTCATAGTTTATTGTGTATTTATCGCCAGCATGATCCTATCTTCTAGCGAAAACTTGGACAATCTATACCTAACAATAGCATACGCCTTCCAGCTACACTCTTGCTATCCATCCTTGGCGTTCTATATCCGGACAAAGTGACAAACGCAGAGGTACATTCTCAGACTGGTCTCCAAACGTTGTAGAATCTCTCCGGGCAGCAAAGACCGCGATGGCTTTGTTACGCTCGCCGTGTGGAAGACGGTGACATCCTCAAAGATACTCCATATGGAGGACAGTCCGCAAAAGAAGAGTCAACCGACCACAACTGCAAAGATGCGTGTAAGCGTGGCACGAATGTACTGGTATGGATCTGGCATAATGAGAATACGAAGCGGTAGTTCGATCCAAATGGAGATGTAACTTAAACAGCCACCTTAGCCAATGCGAAAAGAAGCTCTTTGTAGAACGGAGAAGTGACAAAAAAAAAACAAAAAAAAACAATGACGCAAGAAAAATGAAAACCAAAATATTCAGTTGATTTACACAAAGGCTCATTAGCATGATGCAGATGGCTACTACTACAAGGGGAAACCATCATATATATTTATTTAAAGTGAAATTCCAAACATAGTTATCTACCTTGTGTTTCGAATTGAACATAACGATTTGCTTTCGTCCTTTTACAGATGGCTGAAAAATGGAACCCGGAACGGGCACAGATTGCCATTTCCTGGGTGGGGCAGCGGATAGCGGAAGAGTTAACTACAGATGGATCCATGAAGGATGTTCATTCAATTCTAAAGGATGGTACTCGTTTGGCAAAGTAAGGAACAAACATACGTTGTTAGTGGTCATTCATTCTTCTAACTGGCTTGTTCATAAAATGATCTTGATATTTAGGATCAAGATGCAGAGCAGCAAATGAGCTGCAGTGGTCAGCGACCCATAGCTGACTGCTAGCGTCAGGGCCAGCGAACCATAGCTGCCAAGATCCTTCTACACCTCCATGCGGTGATCCTTGATAACAGGCTGCAGCAGGGCAGACTGGCTAAAGAGAAGTGATCGAAGAGGGAATGCTAATCCGGTACTAAAAAAATGCTTGCTGAAGTCGGATGTGTTGGACCGAAAGGTGCAAATATCGCAGTCAAGCTGTAAACTACGACACAATGCATTCTGTTCTCTGGACTACATTCTCCTACTTAAACCCGTTCAGTGGTTGGTAGCGGGAGATTGAGAACGAACGAAGCCAAGCCAAGCCAAGCCATGCAAATAATAATAATAGGTGTTATCCACCAATGCATTGGCCAGACTTATGACACAACGCATTCCACTCTCTGGTCTACATTCTGCTACTTAAGCCCTTTCAGGGTTTGGTAGTGAAAGATTGAGAACGAACGAAGTAGAAGAAGAAGAAGAAGATCTTGATATTTGTCTTTTGTCCGACTTGATCCAAACCATATTTTATTATTTTTGTTTTTTGTGATATCTTTCTGTTAATGACAATTGATCATAAGATTATTTTGATATTTTGTGTGTGATATCTTTCTGCTAATCCCAATTAATCATAACATTATTTTAAAATTTTTGATTTCTTGTGATATCTTTCTGCTAATCCCAATTAATCATAACATTATTTTAAAATTTTTGATTTCTTGTGATATCTTTCTGTTAATGACAATTGATCATAAGATTATTTTGTCATTTTTTCTTGTGATATCTTTCTGTTAATGACAATTGATCATAAGATTATTTTGTCATTTTTTCTTGTGATATCTTTCTGTTAATGACAATTGATCATAAGATTATTTTGTCATTTTTTCTTGTGATATCTTTCTGTTAATGACAATTGATCATAACATTATTTTGATATATTTGTTTTCTTGTGATATCTTTCTGTTAATGACAATTGATCATAAGATTATTTTGTCATTTTTTTCTTGTAATATTTTTTAGTTATACAACTCGTTCTTAAAAATTGATGAAGCGCAAAATCTTATCTGAGACACAATATTGACAATAATGTAGAAAAAAATCTTGGATGTTAGACCAATCCGCTTTCATATTTCTTTGCTGAATATGGAAATCAGCAGGATTTGCAGAGGAACAGGCAGGTTTTCGAACCAGAAGAGCAGATCTTCAATCTACGAATACTGAATGAGAATTATCTGGAACACCAACAACCCTTTTGCCATGTGTTTATTTACTCTAAAAAGGCGTTTGATAGAGTCTGGCATGATGCTATATGGATGGACAACAATGAAGATATACAACATCAACGGCATACAACATCAACGGCAACATTGTGAGAGTTATCGAGAATCTGTATGTTGCAAGAGCAGTCTTTTTGGATGGAAAATAGGTGAATGGTTCTGCATATCCATCGGCGTAAGACAAGGTTGTATACTCTCCCCAACACTCTTCAATAAATTCCTAGAAAGAATTATGATTGATGCCCTTGAAGATCATGTTGACACCGCAAGGATAGGAGATAATTACCCACTTACTCTTAGCGGATGATATTGACGGGCAGGCGGGGATGGAGAAAGAACTTCAGGAATTAATCCAAAGACTGGATGTAAGTTCCGGCCACTGTCCACCCAAATTGCTGCATCAATTTTGGCGAAGGTATCTTCTGACGCAACAATATGCGCCTGACCTGGTCTCAGAAAATCTTTCTTTACTTACGGGCTTCTTTAAAACTCGTTGTCCAGTTCTTCATTGTTGTCTTCGACACACTTTAGTCACCATACACTGCCTGCATTCTGCGATGAATGCCAACTGGTCGACATCCTTCAGCTGTTAGAAAACGAATAACCACTCGCTGATCAACTCTGGACGGATTCTGTATCACACCCATCATGTTGCAGCGGTCTGCTTAAGAAACTATGAGTCGAAGGATAATGAAATTTTGCAAACTTGACGGTTGGTATGTGCTGCTTACATCAGAAGTGACGTCATCATGCACATCGTAGGTATGTTCACTTGTTGCAGTTAGGTCCAGTTTCATTTGAACACGCCTCGTAATATTGACAATGAGGGAGAAACAATCTTGGATGTTATCCCCAGCATTGTCACAACCAATTTGCTTTCAATTTTATTTGCTGAATATGGAACTCATCAGGATTAGACATAGAAAATAAGAATATGATGTTTAACACAAAAGTAAAGTTGGAACCTGCTATATGCCTTGGACACAGGGCATGTGATGAGTATCACATGCGATTTGCAGACTGTGTTGTTGACAATGTTGTTATTGAGTACTTTATGTTTAATGATCAAAGGAAATTGCAAGCACGATCTATCAGAGAAAATTTTGAAACTACCGAAACAGCAGGAAATTAAGGGAGAGAAATTAGAGATGGATTGTAAACACACTCTAAGAAAAGCGCTGGACAGTATAACCAAAGTTATACAAACATTTGCTTGATTGGAACCGATAGAGAAAGAGACAAGCAAGGAGACCAAAAGACACCTGACGAAGAATGCTGGAAAAACTTAAAGTGGGGAATTTTTATCAGAAGATCCACGTTAAAAAAACAACCCGATATCCACTGTGATTCGAACACGCGACTTTCGGTACCCGATGTGGACACCTTACCTCGAGACTACTGAGTCCCCCAATTCTTCTTCTTCTTCTTCTTCGTACGCTGTCAAACGTCAACCTGTATTTTTTCGAAAAAAGCTGCGGTCATCCTGAGGCTGTTGACACTGCCATAGAGCTTTTATAGTGTTGCCACTGGTGATGGCCACATGTGCTTTCTCTGGTCTTCGTATGTCCGGCAGTTTTGCAGTAGATGTTCAGCGGTCATTTTTCCGGTACCACAAGTGCATTCGTCAGTGTCACCTATCTTCAGTTTATTGAATAGGTGGTACCTCAGTCTGTTATGGTCTGTGCGGAGTCTGAAGACCACGACCTGCTCTCTTCTGTTCAGCTGGTAATATGCATCGTTTTTTGTATAGCCTGTATGTTCTGTTTCCCATTTGGCCATGTATCTGGCCCTAATAAGCCTTTTGGACTCTTCGTAGGTCACACTAGAATCTGGTTGTGGTAGCCTTGCACCTTCTTTTGCTAGTCTGTCTGCCTCCTCGTTGCCTCGGATGTTACAGTGGGATGGAACCCACTGTACCACTACTCTCTTTGGTGCGGACTGCTGGCATAGTTGACAGAGTACTGCTCTTAAATCATTAAGTTCAGTATTTTTCTGGCTTTTTAGAGCTGTGACTACGGCCAGGGCATCTGTAAACAGGACTATCTGGCTTTCATTGTTTTCGCCTGTCAGCATTGCTTCTACCGCAGCCCTCAGTGCCTCTGCCTCCGCTAAGAAATTGCTTGAGAATTTTCCAGTTGCCACTGACAGTGTTATTTGTCTACCATTTGGTAGACTCAGGAATACCCCTGCCCCTCCGATCTGTGTTGTGTTTGTTACAGAACCGTCGGTGTATGCATGGGTCCAGTCCATGCTTGGGTAGTTTTCCGTTCTGTACCTCAGGGTTATGTCTCTTCTTTCTTTTTCACTCTGGCTGTTCTTGTTTCCAATACCTGGTATATTTTCTACAACCTCCGGAATGAAATGCTGCTTCCAGGTAGGTTTGCGTACAGTAGGGATGGGCTTTGGTATTGTTCCAGTGTTCATAGAGTCTTCGCTCATCTTTGCTTTGGCTATTTCCCATTTCCAAATCTATTTAGTCTCTAATGCATTGGATGGTCTGTCAGTCTTCTGAGTTTCTCAGCTTGCTGCTGGGCTCTGCAGTCTCTTCTGTTGGTCATGTCGGTCGGATTGCAGATTTGTAATCTTTTCAAGTTCTACAATTGGCGTTGACTTCATGTCTCCTGTTATAACTCTCATGGCTAGGTTTTGAAGTTTGCTAATTTTATCAAAGTTCGCCTTTGCTGCTGTTGTCATGCGCTGATCAAATGTGACTCCCAAGTAGTTTCGGTTGTTGTTTGGCCGCAGGTATTTGCCATTAAAACTTATTTTGTTGTTCTGGGGTTTATTTGAAAGATCCACCAATTCAAGACCTCTTCAGTCAGAGAAGAGGCATTTAAACACAATTTAAATAATGGACAAGAAATGTAAATCTCAACGACCATTGCGAAATTCTTGAACATCTTCAGATCTGAAGTTGAGGCACTAAGAACAGCTGTAATAGTCATCATAGAAAACAAGGGCTATGCCACAGACGAGATAGTTTTCTTTACAGATTCCCTATCAGTGGTAATGGCCTTCAAAACCATAATAACCAACTGGACAGCTTGTCAGAGACACTCATGCCAGCTACAAATTGAAATGAATGAAAATACATTGGATTCCTGCACACTGTAAGATATATGGAAATGAGGAGACAGATAGACTGGCCGAAGCAGAAGGAAGCAAAAATCAAACTGAAGGTAGAGCTACGTATGAAGGAATGAAGGCAAGGATAAAAATTAGCTTCAAAGACAAATGTCTCAGTGGCGTCTAGGTCTGTCTCAGGTGCCGGAGGTCGCGGGTTTGAATAAACGATGGAGATGGGATTTTTTCAAGTGAATCTTCTGGTAAAAATTCTCCTGATTTCTGGGTAGTGAGATCGGACTCCCGTATTCAGTGTCAACCACGTTAAAAATCCCTTGGTAGTTAGAAATCAAAAAGAGTAGGTTTAACAGCCAAAATACAAAATATAACAAAATATAAAACTCTTAAAAATCTACCCAAATTATTTGTACTTTCCCCCAGGCTTAGTCAGCCGCATTAAGTTTAAAATATGTGCTACTGATAACCTTCGGCTGCCTGACAACAGACATTAACATGCATGTTTGAATACTAAGATCCCAAGTATTCCAAAACAAATGGAAAATGAAAAGAAAAATGATTGGCTGATTGACATGTTGAATTTGGATTTGGGAGATCATCTGCCATGTCTTAAGAGAAGAGAACTTGACACAATCACTAGACAAAGACAGACCAACTTAACAAGACTTACCGGAGACCTATAGAAGCCAAAGTCGAGCTTGTACCCTAGTCGACAGTGAGCTGGCCTGTTAATACTGGGATTACAGCATTCCAGAGTTCAAAAGTACGGACAGACAGAAACAAATCAGGGTCATGGTTCATGCTTGGTACGGCCAGCTCCTCTAGTCAACCCAGCTGTAAATGGTACCTGATGTATGAGTTGGTGAAGATACAAAAATCAGGGAAGGGAATTGTAAGATGGAAAAGTAAGATGGCCACGCCCGAATGACTGCACTCTCGACTCGTTCTGGTGATTGTGCCGTTATCCGATGTTTGCTGGGTCCTGTTTGGATTATAAATCACAGCTCCTTCACCAGGTGGTATAAAGGCCTTTATTCTGTGGAATTGATGTGCTTTCGATTGGTTATGCTGTTTGTTAATCTGTGTTTTGCTGTGTTTCATGCCTGGTGTAAATCGTGGAAAGCCCGTCCAAGATGTTGTTCGATGTTCCGTTTAACTGCACCCAGAATTCACTCCAGGTTATCACTACTCAAGGACCTCCCTGCTCGGACTGAAGCCGCCGCCCTGTTGCCACTAAAGAAGGCAATAGTCATAATGGTTACTGACTGCTATGCCAATTGTACATAAGGAAAAGAAGAAATAACTGCTAACTTGTTCAGTTTCCTTGTTTCTTGTTTGTAGGTTGGCTAACTGGATCAGACCAGGTTACATCCCAGCAAATAAATATTCAAAAGCACCGTCGCTGGCTTTCAAACAGATGGAGCTGATTGGCTTATTCTTGCAGTGTTTAGATGAGAGCAACGGGGGTCCAGTCAAGAAGACTGACTTGTTTCAGACAGTCGACCTCTTTGAAGAAGTTAACTTGGTGCAAGTTATTCTCACATTAGAAGCTTGTGGCAGAGCAGTAAGTCCTGTTGTTGTTAGACCAATATTTGTTTGTTGTTTGTTGGTGGAGCAATTGTTTATTTGTTGTTGTTGGTGGAGCAATTGTTTATTTTTTGTTGTTGGTGCAAGTGTTTAATTGTTGTTGGTGGAGCAAGTGTTTATTTGTTGTTGTTGGTGGAGCAATTGTTTATTTGTTGTTGGTGGAGCAAGTGTTTATTTGTTGTTGTTGGTGGAGCAATTGTTTATTTGCTGTTGTTGCTGGAGCTTGTGTTTATTTGTTGGTGAAACAATTGTCTTTTGTTGTATGTTGGCAGTGGAATTGTTTACTTATTGTTTGACCACTTGTTAATTTATTTTTGTTGTTGGACAACTTATTTTTTTTTAAAATTGTATTTTTGTTTCTTGGAGGCAGAATAGCCTTGGTCAGCTCTGGTTCACTGACCCCAATGAGTCACTGGCTGCTGTCAGCTCATTCACTGTGCTGCATCAGAATGGTTAATGCTTGAAATGTATCGCCACAGAAAATAGTTGAGGCAGGGTCAATTAATGCATTCAAGAATAGATTGGATGTACATAGGTATTTTTAGATTAAGTGAATGTAAAAGAAACTGGTTGTATACAGACTCTGCAGAACCTTCTAAACCAGTATAAAGAAGTTAAGTTAAGTTGTTTTATCTGAATGCTTACTGTCTTCTTTTTCTATCAGATGCAGACGCAAGGCCGAGACGGATTTGGCAAGGCAGAGTCCAAAGGTCAGGTACACGAATGGTCAGAGGAACAGTTGAAAGCTGGACACAATGTCATTGGCCTACAAATGGGATCTAACAAAGGTGCAACTCAGGCTGGACAGAGTTTTGGCAAACCCAGAGATATTATGTCTTAGATCTGTTCAATTGTCCTGGTTTATCATAAAGTGTTTTATTGTAGGCCAATTGCATGTCACCATTAATGCTTTTTCATGATCCTCTCAAGACAGCAGCAGTTCCTAAGTTTAACAAAAAAAATCATACACTAGATATAGATTTTTATTTTTAAAATTCATTTGTATTCAGTCATTGAATATTATTTATCAGGTTGATGTATGCAATCACCAACAAGAATCATTTGTCAGGTTTCTTTCCGTTTGCATTTTGTCACAAGATATAATTTGTCTGCTTTTTTTTACCCATAGAATATCATTCATTTGTTTTCTCACCTATTGGATATCGTTGGTCAATTTTTAAAACCACCAGATGTCATATCATTTGTCACTGTTTTAACACACAGGATGTCATTTATTAGGTTATTAATCCACGGAATATCGTTCATCAGCTATTCAATCCACAAGATATCATTTGTCAGATTTCTTTGGTTATAACACAAAACATTGTTTATCAGACTTTTTTTTATCATTACACAAGATTACATTTGTCAGGTTTTTAAGCCAAATGATATCTTCTTCTTCTTCTGCGTACACAGTCAGACAGTAACCATTATTTTCTCGAAAAAAGCGGCGGTCATCCTGAGACTCTCGCCACTACCATAGAGCTTGTCTTGCAGTTCCACTGGCAATGGCCACATCTGCTCTCTCTGATCCTCGTATGTCGGGCAGTTCTGCAGAAGATGTTCAGTAGCCAAATGATATAATTTGTATGACTTTTAACCCATATAATATAATTTGTCAGGTTTTTAAGCCATATGATATAATTTGTCAGGCTTTTAACCCATATGATATAATGTCTGGTTTTTAACCCACAAAATATAATTTGTCAGGTTTTTAACAAACATGGTGTCATTTGTCAGGCTATTTGTCAATTTGGGACACAGTGAATGCAATTTTTGTCTTTCATAAATGACAAGATTTTATTTGGCAGGTTTTTAAACCACATGATATCATTTGGCAGGTTTTTAAACCACATGATATCATTTGGCAGGTTTTTAAAAACTTGTACGATTTTGTTCTTATAGCTTGGGGAAGTCAAGAGGTTTGTTTTAGGCTGAGTACTACAAGCCACTTCGGCACTGCCGTCACCATGTCGTGTGCTGGCTATGTTTGCTTATTTTCTTCCCCCCACCACCACCACCATCAACAGTAAAACTAATTATTAAAAATAAAACCATGGAAATCTGGATGTATAGGTGGGTGATGGGAACAACAGGTCGCAATGTATTTAGCGAAATGTCACAGCCAAAAAGTAATGATGATATAAATAACCTATATAGAAGAGATCAAAGTTTCATTTATAAGTTCCGAACAGGACATGCCAGAGTCAAAAGCCACATAAACATTATCAATCCCCAGCACCTGCCTTTGTGCATACATTGCTCTCATTCTGATGAAACAGTTCGACACCTACTCATTAAGCGCAAGATGCTTGCTGACACGAGGAAAATATTCTTACAAGCATTGGCAACAATAACCAACACACTGTATGAAGCAGTGAAACAACTGAAGAAGACCTGTATCTATATAAGAATGGCATTGGGCTGCCAAGAGCAGGTTTGCTCAGCAGCTATGGAATAACAACATCAAAACACCCCCCTCCCCCCCAAGCAAAACAACATATGCCTTACCGGGGATTCGATCATCTGCCCTATTTAACGGCAGACAGGCATTCAAATCATTCAGCCACGCGCTGCTCTGACAGGTTTTGAACCAAATAGTATAATTTGTTAGCTTTTTTAGAAGCACGATAACGCTTGTCGAGCTTTTAATCAATATGATATCATTTGTCATGTTGTTTACCATTACAAAAGATTTCATGTCAGTTTGGTTTTTTTGCTGTGCTTTCACTCACGAAATATAATTTTTTATTTTTGTTGGTGGTCATTTCACAAGGATATCATTTGTCATGTTTTTTTTTGTAATTAGGCAAAATATAATTTGTCTCCTGTCTCCCTTTTTAATACACAGTCTGTGACAATGTCATGTTTTTAGAGTATAATGTTCAGGCTTTATTTACATAGACATACGCACACTAGTTGGAATTTGTCAGTGTTTTGCCCCCACAAAATAGCACACGTTTACCCTGTTTCACTATCCATCAAGTATATTATCATCCATTAGCTATTTTTGTTATTTATAGCAATCCGCATCGTATCCATAACCATCATTATCATCATCATCATCATCATTGCTTAGAGAATGTTTATTAAACATGAATGCATTTATATGTAAGCCAGCCACTAGACGTCTGCCTTCTTTGTTATAGCAATATTCCTTCCCAAGTGGATTGACCAATTTTCGTACACATTCGATCCTTGAACTGTCATTACCATATTTCTTGAAATGTAAGACACCATCAATTGTATGATTTACCAACAAATTGATAATATCAATCAAGTTATCAAATGGTTCGGCCACGTGGCATGTCAAACACCAGATAGTATCGTTCAGAAAAAATACAGAAACATTGGATACAGAGCCAAAGACTAACCATACAAAAGATGAACCGCAGAAATAACAGAAGTAGTAAAGCTTCCCGTGTACGAAGCACATACTAGGGCCCAACACGAAACCTCTTCATAACCTGATGCTGAAGGGTACAAGCAAGACAAAGAGCAGAAAGAAAGAAGAAACAATTGACTAAAAACAAATTATTGATTAATTGGTATGTTATGTGTCATTGCCTTCTGAATCAATATTGGAGTCTAGTTCACATTCAGAGCCTATTCTTCTGAATCAATATTGGAGTCTAGTTCACATTCAGAGCCTATTCTTCTGAATCAATATTGGAGAGTAGTTCACATTCAGAGCCTATTCTTCTGAATCAATATTGGAGTCTAGTTCACATTCAGAGCCTATTCTTCTGAATCACTTGTCGAGCCATTTATATCTGCGTTATCCTATAATAGCACAAATGGTTGCCTAATGTTGATTGGGTAGCACAAATGGTTGCTTAATGTTGATTGGGTAGCACAAATGGTTGCCTAATGTTGATTGGGTAGCACAAATGGTTGCCTAATGTTGATTGGGTAGCACAAATGGTTGCCTAATGTTGATTGGGTAGCACAAATGGTTGCCTAATGTTGATTGGGTAGCACAAATGGTTGCCTAATGTTGATTGGGTAGCAGCTGGCATTCCTGATCTACTAAAAGAAAGCGATTAGCACTGTGATTCATGTTTCTTTCCATTGCTGATGGATTTATAGGGATGAGGTCCACTTGGTGGATTTATAGGGATGAGGTCCACTTGGTGGATTTATAGGGATGAGGTCCACTTGGTGGATTTATAGGGATGAGGTCCACTTGGTGCATTTATAGGAATGAGGTCCACAGGATGGGATTATATGTGAATATGTCTATATTATTGACCTGTTGGACTCTAAGGTTGATCTTCTTCTTTTGTCCTACTCCTCCTGCCATGCGGTACCGAAGAGGAGCAGGGTGCGTAGATCTCTTGTTTGGGCCAGGTGAGAAGCTTGTGTGGTTGTCAAGTTGAACCTCCCGAGGATTTCAGATACACCTTTTATCCATCTGCGATGAGGGCAGCCTCTTGAACCGAGGACCTGATACTTGCATGTGATAGGCTCTTGCTGCTGGTTGTTCATAATGTATCTGAAACAAGTGCCAAACCACTTGACTTGTTGGGCTTCAATGTAGGCATTTACTGTGTTCGTTCCAACCATCTGCCTCAAATGGGGTATTACGGATACGCTCTTGGATAGACTTGGCACTTGGCAGATAGCACATCTCACAGCTCTGAATCTAACTCTTGTGATGTTCCAATAACCACCACGACTGACACTGATTGATAAACAATAGTTATATGATGGAAGTATGTAGTCTGCTTAAGCGGCAAGGACCAATGGCACCAACTGTCCATTGACATGAGGAGTGGATAAGTCCCAGACTGCAAGAAGTCGGTATATTTGTGGACCTGCCATTAAACTTGATATCAATAATGATTGAAATACAAAGCATAGAATTCAATTTGACATCAGAACGGTAACAAGGCATTTAACAGGCCTTTCTCTTGGTCTGGTCAAATAAACATCAAAATAGAAAACTATGTATTAGGGGATTTCTTTTATCTCTATTGCCGAGATTCACATAGCATAGTTCACTATTTTGATTTGATTTGTCTCTTACTTGATAAAATCCCTTTTAGAAACACTGGAAAAAATTGTTTGTTAACAAATATTCGCAATTGTGATTGTTAAATGTGTCACTTGATTTTCTGGCACACTTAATCTAAAATCTGGAACCTTCCCTTAGATACTGTTGGTTTTTGTTGCCTGGCCTTTATATGCATGGTTTATACAAATATTCAAATAGTTTTACGGCTGAACATTTTTGTAAGAAGTACGTTAACATAAATAAAAAACACATTCAAGTGAGTTTGTTATGTTTTTATATGGTGTTGTTATGAATGCCTGTATAGAGTAGGTTTACTTTTTTGTGCGCCCTGAAAATAGGCATTAAGTGCTGGGTTGCAGTGGCTTTACACACATCCCGAGCATGTGCTGATGAAGGAGGACCGGGGTCCTCCAGGTGGTTGTGCTATGTTTGGTTTTATCTGCATGTCGCTCACTACTACGGGGATCATGTTGATTCCCCTACCTCGTTAGCTAGACTGTCAAGAAAAAGTCAATATACAGGGAGGAATACGGGAAAGTCCAGGTGAGGGTCTTGGCCAGTATATTTTGCCCGACCCTGGCTGACATGTCTGATCGAAAGTGACAGATATGGCCATTACGGTGAACATCGGTAATCCGTTGTCTGCATTTTTTTTTTCCAAGCAATAGACGCTGAAAGTGGGAAAGGCTGAATGTGTGTTTGCTGTTTTTCAACACTATCACCTTAATTTTTTTTAAATCTCAGAAACTAACGCACACAACACAAACAATAACACCAGCAAATTCTTTATTCATTTATTTCTCTACTCACAAACAAATCATATCAATAGACCATCAAATAAAAAGGTTACAGCCTCTCAAAGTCTACAACCA
Organism: Ariolimax columbianus; assembly: GCA_036924085.1. NCBI lineage: Eukaryota > Metazoa > Mollusca > Gastropoda > Stylommatophora > Arionidae > Ariolimax > Ariolimax columbianus. Next base: position 13,910,132 of record JAVGWX010000011.1, read on the forward strand.
TTGTTAAAAACGTGACGTGCTGGAAAATAATGCAGCGGCAGGGAAATTGGGTCAACTTTTAATGAAGTCCTGTGAAGGTTAATACAATATTTTGAAGTCTTCACAGTACTGCCGAAAAACACCAAACTAAGAATATATCAGATTTGAGTGCTTTCTGTACTTCTGTATGGTGCCGAGTAGTGGAGTGTTGGAGAGAAAATAAATGTCAGAATTGTCATTTTGCAAATTGTCTAAGAAAAATTCAGATAATTTTATAGTCAAGCACTATCACCAACTGAGAACTGCTTGCCTGGAGCAATCAAGAAAACACCATCACCAACTGAGAACTGCTTGCCCGGAGCAATCAAGAAAACACCAACTGAGAACTGCTTGTCTGGAACAATCAAGAAAACACCATCACCAACTGAGAACTGCTTGCCCGGAGCAATCAAGAAAACACCATACTTACCTACTTACTTAGTCGCTCCTTTTCTACTGTGAGGTGTAGAGGTTTGCCAAAGAGAACACCACACTGCTCTATCCGCCGTCTTTTTCCTGGCCTCTTTCCAATCCAGCCCTCTATCACTTAGGGACTGTCGTATGTTGTCTTCCTAACGTACTTTGGGATGTCCTCGGGGTCTGCGTCCTTGACTTTTGATCTCCAATGACCGCTTTGGTATCCGATCTTCTTCCATTCTACAGACATGGCCAAACCACTGTAGTTGGGACTGCTCCACTCGTGTCTGCAGGGGTTGAACTTCAAGATTGCTACGTATTGTCTGGTTACGGATCTTGTCCCTTTTCGTCACCTGAACCGCCTTTCTTAGGTACCTCATTTCTGAAGTTTGTAATTGCCTTTCTTGGGCTGTAGTCATTGCCTATGACTCACATCCATATATCAGGACAGGCACATAGGTCGAGCAGTATACATCCATCTTTGTTTTCCTGCTTATTTCTCTTCTACTGAGGAAACCTCTGTTTATTGCATGGAACAGTCTACCTGCAGCTGCCATTCGTGCAGTTAACTCCTCTTTGATTCCTCCCCTGCTGTCTATTACCACTCCTAGATATTTAAAGTTGCTGACCTGCTCTAGTGCTCGTGTTCCCAATGTTATCTGATGTCTCTTTTCATCTCTGGCGATCACCATGGTTTTTGTTTTGGAGTTGCTGATGTGCATTCCTCTCTTCTTCAACTCTTCTTCCCAGACCTACAAGTTGATCTGGAGATGTGCTTCGGTTTTCGTGATCAGGGCCACATCGTCTGCAAATTCTAGTTCCGATATGTAACTTGGTCTCATCTTCCAGTACCCTACTTCATACTTTTTTGTCCGTTCCTTGCAGGCTTTGATGACTTCATCCATGAGGAGTATGAAAAGGTACGGTGATAGAATGTCCCCCTGTCTTACTCCGCTAGTGGTCTTGAACTCTCCTGACTTTTGATTTGATGTCCGCACATAATTTCTGCATGTTTTATAGAAACTCTGTATGGCAGAGATCAGGGGTCCTGGGATGTTCTTCCTTGTCAGGCACTCCCAGAGTTTGTTCCAAGGAACTTTATCAAATGCTTTCTCCAAATCCAAAAAGCAGAGATGCAGGCAAAAAGAAAAAGAAAGAAAACACCATCACGAACTGAGAACTGCTTGCTCAGAGCAATCAAGAAAACACCACCAACTGAGACCTTGCCCAGAGCAATCAAGAAAACACCAACAGAGAACTGCTTGTCCAGAGCAATCAAGAAAACACCATCACCAACTGAGAATTGCTTGCCTGGAGCAATCAAGAAAACACCATCACCAACTGAGAACTGCTTGCCCGAAGCAATCAAAAAAACACCAACTGAGAATTGCTTGCCTGGAGCAATCAAGAAAACACCATCACCAACTGAGAACTGCTTGCCCGAAGCAATCAAAAAAACACCAACTGAGAACTGCTTGCCTGGAGTAATCAAGAAAACACCATCACCAACTGAGAACTGCTTGCCCGAAGCAATCAAAAAAACACCAACTGAGAACTGCTTGCCTGGAGCAATCAAGAAAACACCATTACCAACTGAGAACTGCTTGCCTGAAGCAATCAAGAAAACACCATCACCAACTGAGAACTGCTTGCCCGAAGCAATCAAAAAAACACCAACTGAGAACTGCTTGCCTGGAGCAATCAAGAAAACACCATCACCAACTGAGAACTGCTTGCCCGAAGCAATCAAAAAAACACCAACTGAGAACTGCTTGCCTGGAGCAATCAAGAAGGTGGATACATCATCATAACCAGGCGATGCTGAGATTGGATTGACCATGTTTTACCCCCCAAAAATATAACATCATCACCAGAATGACCTGGACCCCAGAGGGAAGACAAAAGAGAGTCAACCTAATACAACTTGGTCAAGGACCGTAGAAACCCAAAATAAAATCACGAATCCACAATGGGGCATCGATTGAAGGATGGTTGCAGACCAGGTGAAGTGGAGAGAGTTTGTTGTTACCCTTTAATACACAATCAGGTTTTGTCAGTCACTGACCAAGGATCCAAAAAGTGAAGGGAGTTTCTTGTCGCCCTTTAACACAATCCGGTTTTTCCAGACACTGACCAAGTATCCAAAAAGTGGATGGAGGTTCTTGTTGCCCTTTAACACAATCAGGTCTTGCCAGTCGCTGATCATCTTATTTTTTTTCGGCATACTTCCTGAAAACTACATTGTGACATTGTGTTATAGTTTGCTCTGACATGATGATCTCTGTTCCTTTCAAGCTGATACATTCGATTTCAGCTTGCTTTTTTAAATTCCAGGTTTGCCATTACAATGTGATCCCTATTAACTTAGCCAGAGTACATCAGTGCAGGCTGTTTCCAGGGCCGCTGCCTGGAGGTAGAATAGGGTCTTGCTGCCCTTAAGGATGCTTTGCTGGTCGCTCACCACACGGATCTAAGAAGAAAATGTACTCGACGAAACATTTCTGTACAAGGTGAAAAGTCATGCACACCGAATGATGTTGAAATAGATTGTACGAGACGTGTGCAAATAAAACTGGACCTCACTGCACCAAGTGAACATACGTACGATGAGCATGATGACCTCACTTCAGGTGTAAACAGCACATACTAACCGTAAAGTTTGCAAAATGTCATTATCTTCCGACTCATAGTTTCCTCAGCAGACCATTGCAAACATGGCGGGTGTGGTACGGAATCTGTCCAGAGTTGATCAACAAACAGTGATTCTGTTTCTAACAGCTGAAGCATGTCGATCAGTTGACATTCATCGCAGAATGCAGGCAGTGTCCACCAATTTTTATTTTTTTTAATTCACTGTAAATAAATAGTTTAACTTTGAAAGAATTAATGAGCTCTGGAATAAAAACAATGCAGCTAGCTGAAATTTGTTTCATTGACCTAGAAATTTTGGACACAATGAACTGTGCAAATTTCATATCTCTAGAGCTCACTAGTTCCATAGTTTTTGCAGGACAGACGTATTTTTTTTTTGGTAGTTAATATCTATATGTAATAATTTCCTGACCTGTACATATTAATTAACATTTCAGTTTGAACTTTATTCGTTTTACATTTGTATTTTCATTTATGGAAGTGTATTGGTCAAGATTGTTAATTATACATTATAGATGTCTAGCAGAACAAAATTCCAATGCTTTGTTTTTCCAACTGTCGTGACAGTGTAAACTGATTTAATGTTTGTATCATCTCTTCCAGGAGATGGAAGTAAGCATATCGGGGGGTATTAATGCTTGTTTATGCTGTAGAATGTTTGTTGTGTGTGTCACATGACTGCCGATCTCACTACCCAGAGATCAGAGGAATTTTTATCAGAAGATCCACATGAAAAAAAATCCCGGTCTCCTCCGTGATTCGAACCCATGACGTCCCCCACCCGAGGCAGAAACCTTATCTTGAGACCACTGAGTCCCCCACCCGAAGGAGACACCTTACCTCGAGACCACCGAGTCCCCCATCCGAGACAGACACCTTACCTCGAGACCACCGAGTCCCCCACCCGAGACAGACACCTTACCTCGAGATCACTGAGTCCCCCACCCAAGGGAGACACCCTACCTCGAGACCACTGAGTCTCCCACCCGAGGCAGACACCTTACCTCGAGACCACTGAGTCACCCACCCGAGGGAGACACCTTAACTCGAGACCACCGAGTCCCCCACCCGAGACAGACACCTTACCTCGAGACCACCGAGTCCCCCACACGAGACAAGACACCTCAACTCGAGACCACCGAGTCCCCCGCACGAGACAGACACCTTACCTCGAGACCACCGAGTCCCCCACCCGAGACAGACACCTTACCTCGAGACCACCGAGTCCCCCACCCGAGACAGACACCTTACCTCGAGATTAATAATAATGAAACTAATAATGAAACTGAAACTGGTGATGATGAAACTGAAATTGGTAATGAGATTAATAATAATGAAACTAATAATGAAACTGAAACTGGTGATGATGAAACTGAAATTGGTAATGAGATTAGTAATGTTGAAATTGAAAGTGAGACCGCTAATGAGACTGAGGTTAGTGGGATCAAGATGCTGAGCAGCGCATGAGCTGCAGTGGTCAGCGACCCATAGCTGACTGCTAGCGTTAGGGTCAGCGAATCAGAGCTGCCAAGACCCTTCTACACCTGCACGCGGTGATCCTGGATAACAGGCTGCAGCAGGACAGACTGGCTAAGGAGAAGGGTTCGAAGAGGGAATGCTAACCCGGTACTAAAAAAATTCTTGCTGAAGTCGGATGTGTTGGACCGAAAGAAGCAAATATCACAGTCAAGCTGTAAACTATGACACAACGCATTCCGTTCTCTGGACTACATTCTGCTACTTAAGCCTTTCATGGTTTGGTAGCGGGAGATTGAGAACGAACGAAGCCAAGCCAAGACTGATGTTAGTGATGGACATAATGGTAACAGTAAAAGCGACGACCTATGAAGATACTTTTGATGAAAGTGAGGAAGATAATTAAAATCGCTATTATCGTCTAAAGAATTGTCAGTGACAAGATTTAGACAAGCTGCCAGTGTGTCTCAAAGCTCATGCGCACTCATAGCCGTCCACGATCTGTTGTGATCGTGTGGCCTAGAAGTTGAGAGCTTCGCTTACAATCTGAACGTTCCATGTTCAAATCTTGCTCAGTTTAACAGACGACGCATGTTGTGTTTTTTTCATGGGATGATCCAATTTTTCAGTAGACCTAGCTGTAAATGGGTACTTGACGAAGTCAGAGAAGAAATTTGGAGTCAACATAGGAATTACAAATTACGTCGGCACTTTCAGCAGTAATAATGACATAGCACATATGAGTGCGTCCATGTGTAATCACGACGGCTCCATGGGTCATTTTTCATTTCCAATTTCCATCAGCACGTTTAGAAATAATTTTTATTCTACGAGGCGTGCTCAAATCAAACCGGACCAAACTTCAACAAGTGAACATACGCATGATTGCGTCACTTCTGGTGTAAACAGCATATACCAACCGTCAAGTTTGCAACATTTCATTACCCTCCAACTCATAGTTTCCTCAGCAGGTCGTTGAAAACATGTCGGGTGTGATACGGAATCCGTCTAGCTGATCAGCGAGCAGTGATTCGGTTTCTAACAGCTGAAGGATGTCGACCAGTTGAAATTCATTGCAGAATGCAGGCAGTGTATGAGGACAACAAGTGTGTCGAAGATAAGAGTGAAGAAATGGACAACGATCTTTTAAAGAAGGACATGAGTTAACGCAGCAATATACGCCTGACCTGGTCTCGGACGGGAGTTAACGCAGCAATATACGCCTGACCTGGTCTCGGACGGGAGTTAACGCAGCAATATACGCCTGACCTGGTCTCGGACGTAAGTTAACGCAGCAATATACGCCTGACCTGGTCTCGGACGTGAGTTAACGCAGCAATATACGCCTGACCTGGTCTCGGACGTGAGTTAACGCAGCAATATACGCCTGACCTGGTCTCGGACGTGAGTTAACGCAGCAATATACGCCTGGCCTGGTCTCGGACGTGAGTTAACGCAGCAATATACGCCTGACCTGGTCTCGGACGTGAGTTAACGCAGCAATATACGCCTGACCTGGTCTCGGAAGATCTTTGGTTAACTCACGTCCTTCTTTAAACATCGTTGTCCAGTTCTTCACCATTTACACTTGTTGTAGTTTGGTCCGGTTTAATTTGAACACGCCTCGTAATATGGCGAACGAGAAAATAACAAGAAAATATATTTTCAAACGACGTTTTTCGTTTGGCAATGGTAAAGGTCTGTCTAGTGGTAACAGTTGCTGTTGAGGATGAAGATAACTTTTCATGTAGAAAGCCGCAGCCTATGTGAAGTGGGGTGGCCAGTTCCCTTCTTTGCTGGTTTTACCTTCCCCAACTCTTACGTGAGGTACCCATTTACAGGTGAGTCGAACGGAGCAACTTTGACTACTAGACTGTAAATGTATTTGTAAATTGATTCATTTGAATATCAACTTTAAAAAAAAATTAAATGTATTTATTGGTTATTTATGATTTTTATGAAAAGTTTGATGCCTCCATCTACGCTGTTCATCTATTGATCTTGTATATTTCTGGTAATGAAATTGAAGAGATCAAGTTGGTCAATATTCATTGCCGATTTTAATCTTTGAAAATGATCATCGTTCATGTGTTCTTCACCTGCGTCATCTTCAATGTTTACTTCTGGATGTTTATGCTTGTCCAGCTCAATGAGCGCCTGGGCATGTTTGAATGAGGCTAACGTTACCGTCAATGTCAGTAAATATTTAACGGCCAGTCGGTGTGAGTTGGACAAAATGGTCAGTCCATTTGGACGGGACAATGGTCAGTCCACATGAATGGGACAACGGTCAGCAAATGTGGGTGGGACAATGGTCAGTCCATGTGAGTGGGACAACGGTCAGTCCATTTGGATGGGACAAAGGTCAGTCCAGATGAATGAGACAACGGTTAGTCCATGTGGATGAGACAATCGTCAGTGAATTTGGATGAGACAACGGTCAGTAAATGTGGATTGGACAACGGTCAGTAAATGTGGATGGGACAACGGTCAGTAAATGTGGATGTGACAACGGTCAGTCTATGTGAGTGGGACAACGGTCAGTCCACATGAATGGGACAACGGTAGTCCATGTGGGAGGGACAATGGTCAGTCCATGTGAGTGGGACAGCGGTCAGTACATGTGAGTGGGACAATGGACAGTTCATGTGGATGTGATAGCGGTCAGTGCATGTGGATGAAACAACGGTCAGTCCATATGAATGGGACAATGGTATGTCCATGTGGATGAGACAGCGGTCAGTCCATATGAATGAGACAATGGTATGTCCATGTGGATGAGACAACGGTTAGTACACATGAATGGCACATTGGTCAGTCCGTGTGGATGGAACAACGGTCAGTCCATGTGGATGGAGCAGCTATGTAGATGGAGCAGCAGTCAGTCCACATAAATGGGGCAAGGGTCATGTCAGGTTAAATAACAACTTGGGTGAGAAAAGATTGACTTCAGGTCACGCGAAACATACTGGACAAGATTGTTGAGCTGAAGCTTACACAGAAAAGAACGACCAATCAAAACAATTAAACGAACATTTCAAAAATTAAATTGCGCGCAACCAGCATCGTCTGCCCATGACCTTTGTCGGACACAACAGCTATTCTTGAATGGAACGCCTTTACAAATTTAAAATTGCGGATTTATAATATTAAAATATATTAATATCTTGTAGCATATTGCGGTTCATTATATTAGTTTTGTTTTGTTGTAATTGTGTGCATGTTCTAAATTTTTAAGATACCACAGCAGAAGAGGACAGTAGATAGTGAAAGTTGTATATTTAAAAATAAGTGGACATGACTATTTTTGTTGTGATACAGAAAGAAGTCTGTTTATTTCATTTGTTTTGAAGGTGCTGGGTTCGATCCCCATCACAGCACCGACCGTTATCCCGAGGAAGCAAACCCTTTAAAAATGCAGGAGGAAGCAGGCCTTTACATAAAATGAATGCTGAAGTCGGATGCACTGGGCCGACAGGCGCAAAATAAAAACCACAGTGTAACGCACACCGCTTTGGGGAATAGATAAATAAGGCGAACGAAAAAAACTATTGTTTTGAAACTTTTACAACCATGCACGAATACAGCCTACAAAGGCATTATGATAAGAAGCAGGACAGCTACAGCGGTTGTCAAGGTCAGCTGAAAAAAGATGGGATACGCAATTTGAAAAAAAAGAGTAAATCTGATCAACAGATGGGTTCCCAAAGACGTAATGTGGTTGACTGCTCACAATAAGCAAGTTTACTCTTTTGTGTGCTCTGAGAGGGCGTCAGATAGTGGGTTGCAGTATCTCTTATCCCATCCCACGTGTGCTGATGAAGGTGGACCGTAGGGCTCCAGGCTGTTGTGCTTTGCTTGGCTTCACCTGCCTATCGCTCACTACTTCAGGAATCACATCAGTCCCCCGCCTTGTTAGTTTCGCTTCCATGAAACAGCCTGTTTCCAGGGGGAACTGGGTTGAGGTGAGTTGGGGGTATTTGTCAGTATACTTTGCCTGACCCTGACTAACATTGTCTGATAAGTATACTTTGTCTGACCCTGACTAACATTGTCTGATAAGTATACTTTGCCTGACCCTGACTAACATTGTCTGATAAGTATACTTTGCCTGACCCTGACTAACATTGTCTGATCAGTGTATTATATCTGACCCTGACTATCATTGTCTGATCAGTATATTTTACCTGGCCCTGACTAACATTGTCTGATTACCATACTTTGCCTGACATTGACGAACATTGTCTGATCAGTATATTTTGTCTGACCCTAACATTGTCTGATCAGTATCGTAAAATAAACCTTTAAATATTAAATTATATTTATTAAAAAAGTAGTTAAAATATAAATACGGAATAACGCTAAGCAGGAAATGTAAATTTTACTGTTAATCTAATTTTACATTTGCTATGCTAATTACACAACTTAAATCAAGTAAACCAATTACATTTTTAAAAAAAAAATGTTGTTTATCAGATAAATACAAATATCTCTAAATTTTAAAATGACATCAAATGGTTTGGCTGATCCACATGCATCACCGTAGAGGACCTTCATTTGGCGATGAATTTCTTTACGTTTCACCAATTTCCTGCTCAAAAAAGAAAAAAAATAACATTGCTCCTCTTTCGTGCAAGTCAATACTGAGGCGGCCATATTTTAACCGCAGTTATTACGTCACGTTGTTCGTCTGCATCGTTATGACACTCTTGATCACCTTAGCAACCATATTAACAAGTTGCAATACAACGGCAAGCTTTTTTCCTCTAATTTCTGTCCCACTTGTAATGTTTTCATTTGAAGCCTCCTTATTTAAATAAAGATATAGTATTTATGACGTTAATTTCGTAGCCGGTAACAATAGCTGCTCTTACTACTCGAAGGTGAACTGAGTTCTTCCTGGCTGTAGTGCAATATAAGGCTCCTCAGTAAGTTCACCATTATTGAGATTACAGTATCGCATCCCTCCTTCTGTTGATAAAACTGCTCTAAGATTGCATGTTAACATGAGCAAGAACGAGGCCGTAGGGTGTGTGTGTGTGGGGGGGGGGGGGGGGTCATGGTCATTTTGCGTATTATGATCCTGATTGCTCTTTGCTAATATAAATATCAACAGGGCTTGATAAATTTGAGGGTGGCTCACCAGTCAGTCCAAAATGTCACCAGTCAGCATGGTGGGACTACAGTGTGTAAGGAAAAAAATATATTTAGGTTTGGTACGCATTGTTGTGTTGAAATGAAGGTGGATTAGTGCCTAGTTTAAATTCACTGCTGTCAGAGGCATGGCGTTAGTGTTCTCGAACATGCTTGATAGTTTTAGCACTGTAGTACCATTTATTGATGGCTTTAGTAAGCTTAAATTGTGACAGTGGAGGTACAATTAAATTTACCATCATAAGCTAGCTTACGCACAATCTGTTGAAACTGTAATATCATTGGTAATCGTGCGAGAGTCGTTATATAGTAACGATTACAAACGTAATTAACGATTACAAACGGATTTGTTTTCTACTCGTCAACAGAAATGTTTACTCGTCACAGACGAGCAGACGAACTCTTTTGTCAAGTATTGGTTAGAAAGATATTGAAGTGCTATCCAGAGCGAACTAGGCAGTCATTCATGCCCTTTTGCAAAAAATCCAACTGAGATTAACTGGCCACCTTTCTCGAGTGTCAAGCGAAAACTTCCAATGATGCTCTGTATAGTGAACTGGGTGAAAGGGGGCAATCACGGGAACATCCATAAAAGCGTTTCAAGAACGGTCTGAAGAAGTCCCCAAAGTGCTGTCAAATAGAAATTAACACCTGGGAATACCTAGCACACAATCATTCAACCTGGAATGGGGCGGTCTAAAAGGGTGTTGCATTCATCTGTGTTCAGCTAGCCTAGGATAGACGAGCAATCAAGAAGTCTAGAGCAGGGGGGGGGGGGGATGTCAGAGGCAGATGCGGATTGTGTTTACCAGGCGTGTCATGGAACTTTTCTCGCACTCAATGACGTGACCATACATAATCGCGCTCACATACTCAAAGATGACGTTTATGGTTTTCATAGACGAGGATGAATTTATTTATATATACACTAGAGATGTGAGTCGGTTACATATGATTTTCGGTATTATTTAATGCACATTATACATTCTTATTGCTTAATTAACTATTATAGTTAAATGCCATGTGATTTAACGTTTTATATTTGTCCTCCAATATCATTGCTTCGTTTCTTTAAATCATTATCTTTATTACCTCATTATCTTTATTACCTCATTATCTTTATTACCTCATTATCTTTATTACCTCATTATCTCTATTACCTCATTATCTTTATTACCTCATTATCTGTATTACCTCATTATCTGTATTACCTCATTATCTTTATTACCTCATTATCTTTATTATCTCATTATCTTTATTACCTCATTATCTTTATTACCTCATTATCTTTATTACCTCATTATCGTTATTACCTCATTATCTTTATTACCACATTATCTTTATTACCTCATTATCTTTATTACCTCATTATATTTATATAGTGTGTGTTTTATTATTTTTTAAAGATGTTCAAAATTAGAACGTTTGCACTCATTCGTTTGCAGTGTTGGAATCAACACATCTCATTTTAAGTTTTCTTGTCTGAAGATATTTTCAAAGAAAGTCTCTATAACTGAGCTGTAAAGCGATCGTCCATCAAGAAACGAACGAAATTGGCACGAAGTCGTGGGTGTCCATTCCTGCAAGTTTCAAGCATGCCCTGCTTTCAATGGAGGTGAGATCGGCGTCTAGTCATGTCGGTGACTGTCGATAAATTCAGAGGTCACGTTTATTAGCTGTGAACGTAAAATAACCACTGGCAGTTGAACAATGAAAAAGCAGACTATTAGCCGTTAGCCGGTTAAAAATTCAAAAGGTAACAAAATTCCAAGTTAACACTGGTCTACATGAAGTCCAAGCAAATGTAGATGTTCCTCGCATTAAGCAAACACACAATAGGACAATCATTTGTTTGTCTGTACACTCGATTGCAAGTATACAAATAAATCCACACCTCCATAGTGGTAGAAGAGGTGTAACTACGTGACGTGGTGTGGCCCGCCGATATATTTAAAACTCCTCATCCGGCCCGGGATCTTAATGAAGTTTCACCATGTCTTCTAAAGTGGAGGAAAAAAACTTGCTGTCAGCAGATGTACAGAAGAAGGGGAGTTAATCAAATAACCTTATTCCAAGAAGTCAATCAGAATACATCCAGTTATATCCCTTTGTACATATAGTTGATTAACAAAGATGCAGAAGACATTTTGATTTATTTTATGATCGATAACACTGTTTCGGTTATCATGAAACAAGTCTTGCTGTATTTACATGCGAAATGGTGACTACATTTCTTTGATGTGTCATAAGAAGTCTCCGTGTAGAATATTTCCTATCAGTTTCTCTATGGATGAAGTGGCTAGATGACCTCTGAAGAAGATTCTCTCCACGATGGTCGAACTAAAGTTCTGCATCTTCGAGAGCAACATCAGCAGACGGCCGAATCTGATCATTTGTCTGGGGTAGCTTAGCTGGATGTGCTTGTTAAGCATTAGTTGAGCTTGGTCTTGGATGCATTGTACTTGGCGTTTGTCCACAAGTCCCTGCATGTCTAGAAAGATGGGAATTTTTGATAAAGGAAAGATCGTAAGTATATCACAGCAGTGAATGGAACAGTAAAAACATTGATGTTGTCATGGTAACCTCATTTGTTCCAGATGTCTATATATAGGTCTGGTTTGTCTTTGTCTTTGTAAATTAAAGATGTTATAGGAGAAGAAGAAGAAGAAGAAGAAGAAGAAGAAGAAGAAGAAGAAGAAGAAGAAGATAGAAAAGAAGAAGATGAAAAAATGATGATAGTTTAAAGAGGGATAAGACAAAATCATGATCGGGTGAGGAAGTTTAGAGTGACATGACATATACATCAGAGGGTGAAAAAGTTTAGAGGGACAGGACATACATAACAAGAGGGTGAAGAAAGCACTAACGCGAATGCGATTGGAGATGAAAATGCTTTAAAAGAGACGGAGGACGACGAAAAACAATTAAATACATACTAGAACAATAGAACGGCAAGAAAAAGAAGAAATACATTTTTACAAAAATAAAAAATATTTTCATTAATTTGATATAGCTTAGTCGCTCAATTTCTACCATTGAGAAAATAAACACTAGAAATGGTGTCATCTGAATTCTGATTGGCACAGCATGGGAATGACAGCTGGTTAGAAGTCCTCGCTAATACCAACACTCGCCAGGTGTTTCTCTTTACCTGAGTACATGGGCCAGTTTGGAAAAAACAGCTCTGCTCATATAAAACTGATTGATAAAGCAATAAATGAAACTGGCCGGATAGTTACAGGGTGTCTAAGACCTCTCTCTGTCGCTGTCTATCACTCAGGCGCGCATAGGCCATCAACCAACCCTCGACAAGCAGCTCTGTCCCGTGCAATGTTTTCTATTTCCTTCCAGCTTCTTCCTGTTTTCTTTACTTTCCCCTCCAGATCTTGTCTCCATGTAACATTCCAGGTGCCGAGTTTGGAAGGCTTCCTTGTCGAAAGAAAGGTAGTCGGCAGTCCAGCTTCCTTCCGGGTTTTGCTGAGCCGCGTAACAAGCCCTGATGAGGGGACCTTTTCCTTCAAAGACGGCTTTGGGTTCGTTTTGGTTGTCGTTTTTGTAGCAATTGTTTTTTTGACGAGATGGGGTAGCTGGCCCACGCTCAACCTTTCTACTGTCTCATCCGGACTTAACACCGGCCATGGCGGAGATTGTCTACAACCTACTTTAGCTGAAAATTTATATACCACATAATCGGCGAAGCACCACCTCAGACACGACGAAGTGTCGCATCAGAAATTAAAAGACACAGGTAAACTACACAGGGTACTGTATGTTCGGGTACCAGGTGCAGTGTACAGAACATCAAGCTAGACGAAGTTTCTTAGAGTCAACACATTCCCTGCATAATAATATAGTTGTCCATCGTTGTCGATGAGGACCGCCGACATCATCCTTGTAACAGATTTCCATGTTGGGTGTGGGTGCGCATGTGGCTGAACAGGACAATGCGGACACGAAAACATCTGCTACATATCGGGCACACGAGGTTTGTAGAAGGTGATGATGTTCCCGCTGTTCGGGATTTCTGGGTCTCGCGTCTGTTCTGGACTTTCACAACACGGTCGTCTTCGCTGTTACCTACATCCGCTTTGACTGCGCTCCTCCAGTCATATCTGTTTTGAGCAAGACATTCCCAGGTGGTGATATATATCTGGCAACTTTTCAGTGAGTCCCTCAGACCGTCTTTAAAACGTTTCTCTGGGCGCCCTTTCTCGCACCATCTCTCTCCCAGCTCGCCGTAGAGAAGCTTCTTTGGGAGCCATTAGTCTGACATACAGACGAGATGTCAGGCCCATTCTAGTTGTGCTTTTTCTAGCAGTGCACGTATACTGAGCATGTCAGCTCGCGAGAGACCTTCGATATCAATGACACGATCTTGCTATCGAATGTGGAATAATTGCCTCAGGCAACCTTTGTGGAAGTGGTTCAACCTTTTTTGCATGTCCCTAGATGTAATTTCAGAAAAACACTGCACTAAAAATGAAACGGGTTAACGCAGATCGAGCTGCAGGAGAAAAATGCGTCTGAAAGCCTACACTATGTGGAAGTCACTAAGTAGACTCAAAACTGGCGTATTACGATGTAGGAAGAATTTAAAGAGAATAGGATACAGGGATTATGAGACATGCGACTGTAAAGCAACACAAAATCCAGATCACCTGAGGATCTGTAGAGACCTTTTGGAAATATGGATGACATGTTCAAGGGGAATTACCAGGCAATCCACGTGGCTGAACATTAGAGGCATGATGTCTGACGTGATGCCCATGGCTAAGACCACTGGAAGCTCTGACGTGGTGTCCATGCCACTGAAAGCTTTGACATGTGCCCAGGACACTGGAAGTTCTGACGTGTAACCAGGACACAGAAAGCTCTGACGTGATGCAAAGGACAGGGGACGTAATCAAGTAACCATAGGATCTAAAGGTGTAATCTTTTTCTTGTGGCTTTTACATGATCTCCTTGCTCAAACCTCCTTAGTCGCCTCCTACACAAAGTCAAACATTATTATTATGTCCTGTTCCACTTTAAGTCGCTGGTTTCCTCTGCAGAAATTAACAAATATTATAATTGTTAAGTTTTGACTTTGTCTATCAAGGCTTCCGTTTTCTATAAAAATACTTTCCATCTTATTTAACTTTTGGACCTGCAAAATTGTGATAATATTCATATATATTTTAGGGGAAAAACACTAATAGGATGTAATGTTGTTCATTCATATATATATATATATATATATATATATATATATATATATATATATATATATATATATATATATATAATATATATAAACTGTCCATACCAGGTTTGAACAAAGCAATCGCTTTAATACAAGCGATCTCTGTAGCGTCCAGGGACATCTCTCTCAACCGCATGACCATTTCATAGACGGTGACACTCTCCCCGAGCTCTGCACTGGATGCTGCCACGTCATCTCTCTGGAGCAGGTGCTCTACGGGCAGCCCCCACTGTACGATGCCTAGAATGAACAATTCCTTCCACGCAGATGCCATTAGGACAGTCTGTGGAAAATATTTGGAGATCCATTGTGAGTGAGACGGAGTCAAATGTTGATGTTTAGACTATTTGTATAAGTCGAAGGTTTCTGAGATCGGCAGATAGAAATACGCACCGGTAGCTAGACAAACAAATGGACACCCATGAAGGTAGACAGACATACTGACAAGGAAATCGCCGTATATTTATATAGTTACATACACAAACACACACATATATAAATAGATAGACTGACGTGCATACACATAAATAGACAGATAGACATGCAGGTAAGTAGGTAGATAGGTATGTATGTACGTAGATAGGTAGGTAGGCAACCAGACATAAATAGCTGAATGGATTGATGGATGGAGAAAGGTAGAATGATGGATGGATGGATGAATGGATGGATGGATGGATGGATGGATGGATGGATGGATGGATGGATGGATAGATAGATAGACAGACAGACAGACACATACAAATGGATAATATTTATATATACAAACACTTGGGCAAACTCGAAACCAGAAATACTGATATACTGATAGACATATAAACATACAGGTATGCAAATTGGGCGACAGGTATATATGAGGGGGTATAGACTAACGTCTGATCAGGCGAAATATTGATCAGACATGTTAGTCAGTGTCAGGCATAATATACTGACCAAGACCCCCACCTTGGCTTCCTCATAGCCCTTCGTTGGAAACGGGCTGTTTTCATGGCAGCCTGGCTAACGAGGTGCGGATCGACGTGATCCCCGTAGCAGTAAGAGGCACGCAAATGAACCCAAGCATATCACAACCGCCTATGTCCACCTTCATCCACACGCTCACAAAGTGAAGAAAGCTACTGCAACCCGCCACTTAACGTCATTTTCAAATCGCACAAAAGAGTAAACCAACTCATTGTGGACATTCGAAAAAACAACAACAACAAAGTTTATTTTACGAATAAATTTCAGTTAGGCTTGACACAAGGACCGTTTGGAACTTAACGTTTGTCAAAAGACGGGGAAATAACTCGTCGCAACACGTAATGTTTTTTTCGAAATGTGAAATTCTTATCTCGTCTTCGTTTTGGATGTTAGAAACTTCTTTCAAGAAACAAAAAGACGCTTTCAGTTGTAGGTTCTTCCATTTAAAACCTCTGAGTTTCTGATACTTGTCTTTTGGGAAACTTAAAAGTCAGTGAACCGTCCTTGACCTTTGTCTTCAGGTCTTAGTTCTTTTGCAGTTCAACAATTTAATGAGCAAGGAAGGTAGAGCTTTGTTCAGCGTCAACAACAAATGGAGAAGAGACGATATTTAGATTTGCTTCTCGTGCTGAAAAACTCCGGATATGAATTCTTCATTCAAAAACATCAACTCGTCAGTAAAAGATTTACAATCAAAATAATTGCTACGGCTCACATGTTGGGGAAAATGTTGAGTATGGACTAAAGTTAGTTGATTTTCTCAGAGTTTATGTGTGTTGTGAACGAACTGAATGTGTCCTTACAGGTCACGGACCAACTGAATGTGTCCTTACAGCTAATGGGCCAACTTAATGGGTTCATACAGCTCATGGACCAACTTAATGTGTCCATACAGCTCATGGACCAGCTTAATGTGTCCACACAGCTCATGGACCAACTTAATGTGTCCCCACAGCTCATGGACCAACTTAATGTTTCCATACAGCTCATGGGCTAATTGAATGTGTCCACACAGCTCATCGACCAACTTAATGTGTCCATACAGCTCATAGACCAATTGAATGTGTCCATACAGCTCATGGACCACCTTAATGTGTCCATACAGCTCATAGACCAATTGAATGTGTCCATATAGCTCATGGACCAACTTAATGTGTCCATACAGCTGATGGACCAATTGAATGTGTTCATACAGTTCCTGAACCAGGTGTCCTTCATTTTGGAACTTAGCCTTGAGCTCATTAAGATTAATTGTCAAATTCACAAGCATGCAAGGCCATACAGTCAAGTTTACAAGCCACACAAGGCCATACAGTCAAGTTTACAAGCCACACAAGGCTATACAGTCAAGTTTACAAGCCCCACAAGGATATACAGTCACGTTTACAAGCCACACAAGGCCATACAGTCAAGTTTACAAGCCACAGAAGGCCATACAGTCAAGTTTACAAGCCATGCAGGGCCATACAGTTAAGTTTTGTTTTCTAACTCCCACATAGGTTCTCCTTCCATGTCCATAAAAACAGATTGAAAGGTTGTTTAGTACAACGGTAGAGCACTCGTTTTTCATTTGATTCCCACTACCGGCACCCCCAGTCAAAACCAGGTGTCCCGGGTCCTGGACGGCCCCACATCCTAGGACATATAACTAGATGTTCCGGGTCCTGGACGGGCCCACATTCTCAATATTCATCGTCTGCAAATCCCCACTTTTCCAGGATTAGACCCACATCTTGACACACATGTTCTTAACCTGTCCAGAGATCTCCACCTAGTATACAGCAAATCATGTCCTGGTGCAGGTTCCTCTTTGATCTCCATCCAACCTTCACCGTTCTTTTGGCGCCACTATTCTATGCGGTTTCTCTCGGGGCTTTGTTTTGATGAATGTACAGTCCGCAGAAAACTTTTCTTGATTTAAGTGACATTCTTTCTGGTGTATGTCCAAAAAGAGGGTGTCTCTGGTCAAAGAACTGATTTTGTCTCTCAACTTCAGATGCGACATGTCTTCTAATATCCGGAGATGCGATACCAGCGATTGCATAGACTTTCTCCGTTGGTGTCGGTTAAAGGCATCCTGTTACAATTCTGAATGTTTCATTTACTGCCACATCGACATTTTTCGTGTGTGTAGATCCATTCCATACTGGTTCCGCATACTCTGTCGCCGAGAGATATAGTGCAAGGGGCTGATGTGTAGAACACTGTTTGGAATGCTCCCCATGTAGTGTTTGTTAGCTTGCGAATTATATTATTTCTTGCACTGACATTTTGTTTTACTGCATCGTAGTGTGCCTTGTGCCACCGTGGTCATAATATGGACGAATTTAATTGATTTTGCAAAAGACATTTTGTTGGTGTAGAATGCAGTGAATTGGGCAGATTTAAAACAAAATTGATATTCAGATCGGATAACTGATATGATTTTAAAAGTCATTGCTGGAGCCATATAAGTTGTTTTTCACTTTAACTTCCCCCATTCAAGGTGGAATTTATGAAAAACAATTCTTACTTCATGGAAAATGTATTCTCGCCTCTATCTTTCTATTGTTTGAAAAGCAAGTAATTCTTGAAAATAGCATCAACTCCACGGACAAATATACCCAACTGAGGCGTTTTGTTATACGCTGCGTTCCCGTCTAGAGCAACTGAATAGGCTTCAAATTGTGACCCGAGTTCTTTGAAGCCTAATTTTATGTCATCTGCATTTCTGTCGATACGTCTCGCCATAGACCAACGATAAAGACTGTTTTGTTCAATGATATTGGATTGGATGCACTGGGGCAAACAAAAACAGTACAACGCATACCGCCTTTATGAAAAGAGAAATAAGACGAACACAGACAAAAAACAACATATGCAGTAGAAAAAGTAAGACACATTATTTCATATGTAAAGAGACAGACAGACAGGCAGACAGTCTTGATCAAACTTAGACAAAAGACATAATTGAACATGATGGTAGGTAAATGCCAGATACTCTAAAGAAACAGACGTCTAGACAGACAAGCATACGGACAAATATACAAACAGACATATAGACAGACACATAGAAAGACTGACCGATACGCAGACACACAGGCAAACATGTAATCAGACAAGCGGCCAGATATACAGGACTCAGGTAGATGGACACACTTGCAGGTCGATATATAGATAAGCAAAAAAGGGGGGATGGGCAGATAGAAAGACATGCATATAGATTGAGAATTAGACGCACAGATAGTCATTCCGCAAGAAAAACATACGTACAGACACAATGACAGACATTCGCACACGCTGACCTGATCTCCTGAGCTGAGAGCAATGAATGCTGGGATGTGCCTAACCCACGTGACCACTGTAAACAGAAGTCTGGCCATGACCTCTTGTAGAAGATCCTGATGGAATGTGGTCACTATAGGAGGCGCTACGGGGGCCGTAAAGGCTGAAGGTCCTTGCTGAAAGAGAATATAAGCTAGCCTAAACCTAAACACGCATAGCTTTCACATTCAAAATAATACAGGTTTTTAAATAGTAATAGCCGCGTTCAGTGATGACTGTAGGATGATGCGACCTTGAAATGGTAACTCTACTGAGTTTTGGGAAAAATCTGCATACTATGCTATCTCAAGTCGTTTCGACATGATTTTGCCAATGGCCAAGGGTAGCACAGGGACAGAGAGTAAGGTTTACAAAATGCGCAGTTTCTTTCTCACTTTAATCAAATCAACAGCGCAACTCATCCATTTCAGCGGACACGGCAAGAGAACAGACCGCTGGCATGGTTGAACAAGGAGAGTGACCTTCATCACTTGTGATGGAGGAACATCACTCATCTATGTTCATTGTTGGTATGGCATCTACTTTCTATCTCAGCACATTTGTTTTCAGATGTATTTATGTGTCCTTCAGTGAATCCAAAACCTTTTTATGGAGGAAAGAATATGGCCACTGTACATGCAGGCTTGTCTTTAGTGAGGATTCTCTCTCTTTCGCCTTCTATCACCCAAGGGTGCATATGCCATCAATCAACCCTCGAAAAGCAGCTCTGTCCGGTGCAATCTTTTCCACTTCCTTCCAGCTTTTTCCTGTGTTCTTTACTTCCGCCTCCAGATCTCGTCTCCAGTGTATTCCTTGGTCTACCCATGCCTCTCCTTCCCTTGAGGGGGCGAGGGAGGGGGTTCCATGATAAGGATTGTCTTGTAATACTGGCCTTGGGCTTTCTTAATGTATGTCCCATCCATCTCCACTTTCTTCTTCAGATTTCCTGTTCCAATTTACCTTGTCCCGCTCTTTCCCACAGTCTGTCGTTTGTAACTTTGTCAAACCATTTTATACCAAGAATCGTTCTCCGGCATCTGTTGACAAAACCCTGCAGTCTCCTGTCATTGCCTTTGGTCATCCTCCAGGTTTCCGCTCCATACAACAGGACTGGCTTCACATTTGAGTTGAAAATCCTTATGTTCACCTTCCTTGTTATGTCCCTGGGGCTCCATGTGGGTTTCAACATTCCGAAAGCAACTCTTGCTTTTTATACCTTCGTCTAAGGGGACGGCGTGGCCTAGTGGTTAAGTGGCACGGCTCACAATCCGAAGGTGCTGGGTTCGATCCCCATCACAGCACCGGCCGTTACCCCGGGGAAGCAAACCCTTAGAAAATGCAGGAGGAAGCAGACCCTTACATAAAATGCATGCTGAAGTCGGATGCACTGGGCCGACAGGCGCAAAATAAAAAACACAGTGCAACGCACACCGCCTTTGGGATTAGAAAAATAAGGCGAACGCAAAACAAAACAAAAAAATACCCTCGTCTGTCCTTCCTTCCTTGTTGATGATATTTCCTAGGTATGTAAATATATCTGCCTCTTCTAGTAGCGTTCCTCTTAGCCCAATTGGTTCTGTGTTTTCTGCATTTACCCTACATAATTTTTGCCTTTTTCTCACGAATCTTTAAACCGGCTTGTTTTGAGGTTTTATCCTGTCTATCCAATTTCATTAGCATTTGGCTTTCGCTGTGGGACAGAAGAGTTAGATCATTCGCAAAATCCAGGTCCTCCGGCTGTTTATCCAAGTTCCACTGGATTCCATTTCTTTCATTTGTTCTTACTTTCATAATCCAGAACACTACCAGGATAAACAGGAAAAGCGACAGTAGGCAACCCTGTCGTACACCTGATTTAATTTTGAATGGCTCTATGAGTTGTCCTTCTTGTATAACTGTACATTGCATATTTTCATACGTCTGTCTTATTATGTTTCTGAGCTTTTCAGGAATTCCATAGTGCCTCAATAGTTTCCAGAATATATCTCGGTCCAAACTTTTGAAAGCCTTTTCACAATCAACGAAATTGATGTACAAACTCGAATTCCATTCCAATGATTGCCCCACAATTATCTGCAATATGGCTATTTGGTCAATGCATGATCTATTCTGTCTGAAGCCCGCCTGCTCATTTCTTATCTTGTTATCCACTGCCTTTTTCAACCTTTCTAGTATTGCTCTATTTAACACCTTTCACGGCACTGATAATAACATTATTCCTCTATGGTTTTTGCATTCCTGTAAATCTCCCTTCTTAGACAATTTCACCAGGTAGCCCTCTATTAAATCTCTCGATAAGCTTCTTTGCTCCACGATGGCGCCTATTAAGTTGTGGAGCATGTTAGTAGTTGGTTTCAACATCTGCTTTTATGGCTTCCGGTGGTATCCATCAGGTCCTGCTGCTTTCCCGTTCCTTAGAAACGCTTTTACCCTTCTAATCTTTTCTTTAGTTACATTATCACAGTTGATCGGCAGGTCCTCCTCTGCTGGTGGGACGTCTGGTGGGTTGTCTATTCAGAAGTTCTTCAAAGTATTCTACCCATCTTTTCTTCTGTTCTTCAAGGTTAAGTATCTTTTCCCCAAGTGTATTTTTAATTGGTCTGCTTTGTTGTTGATACTTTCCGGATAGTTTCTTGGTAGCTTCATAAATACCTTTCATATTTCCCTTTCCTGCAACCTCTTCCGCTTCTACAGCCAGACCATCAATGTATCGTGTTTTGTCCACCTTGATGTTCTTTTTAACTTCCTTGTTGCTCTCTACGTCATCTTTCTGTGCCGTCCTTTTTGCGGCTCTCATTTTATTATTTAGTAAGGCCATTTTCTTACTTCGCCTCTTCTCGAACTTACTGATTGTTTCTGCTTTTATCCATTATTTATGTGACCATTTCTTCATTCCTAGCACTTCTTCGCATGCAGGTCTCCATGTACCTTGTACATGTTCCCATTCATCCTCAAGGCTGACCCCTTCATCTATTGCTTCAGAGCTTGATATCTATTTCTGAGTCTTATATGGGACTCATATTCTGATCACCTTCTTTCAGGTTTTGTTAGTGATGATAAACGGGTATTAATACTGAGGGCAGCAACCTCTTCATGTGATAAACATAGCTATATGAACATCAACAGCAAGAGCATACAAAAGTGCTTAGACGCAGACTGCCTGTAAGTGGATATATTCAGTAGAAATAGGTCTGACGAGGTCACATGGAGAATAAACAAGATATACATGCAAAACATCGACCATCACACGAGAACACACACACGAACACACACACACACACACCGACGAACACACATACACATACATACACCCACACACAAACACACACACCCACACACACACACACAGACATACACACCCACGAACACACACCCACACCCACACACACACAAATCCACACACATACCCCCCCACACACACAGACACACACACCCACCCACAAACACACACACATACTAAAGAAGAGAATGTAAATATTCAAGATAAAATGCCCCATGTAGAACCTTGCTTATCGGCAGCTGGAAATAGAACAATATTGGATCGTAAACAGCATCACGCCAATGAAGATGAAATCAGGGTGGAGCACAGTGAATGAGTGAGTAGCGGGCAACAACGCAGATCTGAATGGTATGCATTAGGACCAGCAAACCACAGTTGACCAAGACCTCATTCTACTTCCAAGCGGCGAGCCATGAAACAGGATGCGTTAGTGTAATCTCATTTAAAGAATAGAGATCGCAGTGGGAAGGCAAATCCGGTATGCTATATCACTAGCTGAAATACTGGCAGCAAAATACGATACAGTGTAATAGCGTCTTTTTCATGACAAACGGAGAAAAAGAAGAAGAAGACGAAAGACAAGGAGAAGACAAAGAAGATGAAGGTGACTCTGCACACGATGATCAACCATATTAACAGCTTTTAAGTGTTTGAAATCAGAAAATGTTCGATCATCTGACATCTAAATTTAGAATTACAATTTGCTCTGTGAAGCGAACTAATATTTTGTCAATCAGCTTTTGTGTACCAAATATCATGACTAATTTTGGTGGGTTTAGGAATTTGGAATTAAGTGGCGACTTACGTGTACTCTCATGATGTCATTAAAACGATTGACGTAGCCCAGCATCAGCATCTGTGTTTCAGGGATGACGTGTGATGAAGCCATGGCGACGTCGTGTGGATATTGCAATGGCAGAAGCCGACAAGGAGTTCCTACGCTGACGCTTAAATCTATGGGATGATCCTGTGAACTTTGACCGCTTGGATCAATCATGAGTTGGCCTGACAGGTCACCTGGTTTTGGTTTTGGCTTTCTTGGACCCCGTTCGTGTTGAACAGCTGCAAAATGAAAAATTGGGTTCATTACTTACATATCAACAGAGGTAAATCTCTAACCATTGGTAGATATTGATATTGCTGGAACCGCTATTCTTAAACAATCCTATATCGCCACCCAATCTCAACTGTCCACTTATGTTGGAAAGTGCAAAATTCTTTCGGAAGTCTTCTGTGTAATCCTTTGTTTTTATTTCTAATACGCCTGCATAGTGTTTCTTAAACAGCGTCAATCCATATATTTCTCGTGATTCTTCATATTGTCAACACAAAGGCCTGTTCTAAATACATCACGCGTGTTCTAAAACTATTATGAGTATTCTAAAAATGTTTTTCCAGGATCTAAATTTATCATTTTTCTTCAAAGAAATAGGAGACTCGGTGGTTTCAATATAATAAACCGCTTCGTGTGTCAGAGGTGGCGGGTTTTTTCACTTGGATCTTCTGGTAAAAATTCCGTCTGGTTTCCGAGTAGTGATATCGGACTCCCGTGTTCAGTGTCGAGCACTTTAAAAATCCCTTGGCAGTTACAAATCGAAAAAGTAGGTTAACTGGCCGCTGTTATGAATAAATTTAAAAGATCTAGTTATAAATCAAGCCAAATTACTGTTACCTTTCCAGAGACATAGAAAGACGCATGAAGTTATAAATACCTACTACGAGTAGTCTTCGGCTATCAGGCACTAGATATTCACATGCCTTTTTGAATACTAGGACTCCAAGTATTTAAAAAATATATTTAAGGTTCTAAATAATGTCATTAATTTTCTAATAATATCTTCCAGCTTCTCAAAAGTCAAGTGATGTTTTTAAAATGTTCCAATTTCTAAAATTTATTTATGTTAAAACATTGCAAACAATTATACAATTATCTTTGCGTTCTAAAAATATCCATCATTGAAAAACATCCTTCAGGTCCTAAAAGACATGTTTGTTTTTTTAAGTGTTTTTGTGTGTAGCATTTGCCTTATTTCTCTAATCACCAAGGCGGTGTGCGTTGCACTGCGGTTTTAATGTTGCGCCGGTCGGCCCAGTGCATCCGACTTCAGCATTCATTTTATGTAAGGGTCTGCTTCTTCCTGCATTTTCTAAGGGTTTGCTTCACGGGGTAACGGCCAGTGCTGTGATGGGGATCAAACCCAGCACCTTTGGGTTGTGAGCCGTGTAACTTAACCACTAGGCCACGCCGTCCCCTAAATGATTACGGAGTATAAAGGGTATAGGCTGGAAAGACATGGTGAGGAACGAAGACATATAATGAAGGAACCAATTACAACCAGTGGAGCAACAACAAAAAAACATATGAAACAGAGTTGGATAGGACACACGTACAGTAGAGCACTATCAAACGTGGCGAAGCCCTGACATTAAGCCCATTTGGGAAGAAGAAAAGAGGTAGACCAAAAAAACACACGAAGAAGAGACTAAAAATGAACTTCGGTTCGTGGACCTCAACTAGATAGAGGCAGAAGGCAGCTCATGATAAAACTTGCTATAGGAGGGTTGTCAATGGCATATGCCACAAAAACAGCGACGGGCATTGACTGATTGAGAAATGAACGCCACACCTTGGCTGTCCTATCATATTCAAATGACCATTGGGTTCAAGATACTGAGCAGCACATGAGCTCTAGCGGTCAGCGACCAAAAGCTGGCTGCTATCGTCAGGGCCAGCGAACCAGAGCTGCCAAAGACTCTTCTACACATCCACGCGGGGATCCTGGATAACCTGCTGCAACAGAGCAGACTGGCTAAGGACAAGGGATCGAAAAGGGTCTGTTAACTTGGTACCCACACATGTCGACTGAAGTCGGATGGGTCGGTCTGAAAGGTGTAAATATCGCAATCAATCTGTAAAATAAGATTCAACGCATGCCATTCCTCGGCCAACATCCTGCTACTTGCAAAACCCTTTTCAGGGCTTGGTAGCGAGAGTTTGAGAACGTCCAGGGCTTGGTTGCGGGAGTTTGAGAACGTTCAGGGCTTGGTAATGGGAGATTGAGAACGTTCAGGGCTTGGTAGCGGGAGTTTGAGAATGTTCGGGGCTTGGTAGCGTGAGTTTGAGAACGTTCAGGGCTTGGTAATGGGAGATTGAGAACGTTCAGGGCTTGGTAGCGGGAGTTTGAGAACGTTCGGGGCTTGGTAGCGGGAGTTTGAGAACGTTCAGGGCTTGGTAGCGGGAGTTTGAGAAATATAGTATAGTATAGTATAGTATAGAATAGTATAGTGTAGTATAGTATAGTATAGTAGGTATTGTACAGTACAGTACGGTACGTTATGGTATGGTATGGTATGGCATGCATTGTCTTGGCATGGCATGGTATAGAATGGTATGGTATGTTATATTATGTTATGTTATGTTATGTTATGTTATGTTATGGTATGGTATGTTATGTTATGGTATGGTATGGCATGGTATGGTATATATTTCTAGTCGTCATTGAAATAGACAAAAGCACACACAGAAACAGCCTAAAAGCATACACATTTATGCTGGTCTCATATTAATAGAAAAGAACCTTCTTTTACCTTCTTTGTTCATGTCTGCCTCAAAACATTTGTTTAATCTGCAAGCTCTACATTGGTTTCTGTGCGTCTTGTCAACCGGACATCTGCCCTTGAGCGAACCTTGTGCCTTGCACGTGTAGGCTCTGTTCTTATGGATACTCCGCTTGAAGAAACCCGAACAGCCTGCAGGAGATGCACAACAAAATGGCAACATATTTTATTAGAGGCAACAGTTCGGGAGGACAAGAAAAGATAAATAAAGAGGTCGCGAATGTCTGAGGTATAATTGCTTAATCTTCTTCCTCTTCTTCTTCTTCTTCTTTTATTTCTTTTTATTCTTATTCTTCTTCTTCTTCTTCGTACGCTGCCAGACGTCGACTTGAATGTGTTCAAAGAAAGCAGTGGTCATCATGCGGCTGTCGGCACTGCCATAGAGCATTAAGTGTTGTCACTGGTGATGGCCACATGTGCTTTCTCTGGTCCTCGTATGTCGGGCAATTTTGCAGCAGATGTTCGGGGGTCATTTTCCCAGTACCCCAGATGCATTCGCCGTTAGCACCTATCTTCAGTTTATTTAATAGATGGTACCTCAGTCTGTTGTTGCCTATGCGGAGTCTGAAGACCACCACCTGATCTTCTCTGTTCATCTTTTAATAAGCATCATTTTTTGGTTAGTCAATTTTCTCTGTTTTCCATTTGTCCATGTAACTGATCATAATAAACCTTTTGGACTCTAGGTAGGTCACACAGGTATCTGAAGTTTGAGTAATCTACACTGTTGCGTACATTTGTACTGCCAGGTGGCGAGACGAGAAGAAACCGTCAAGGCTGGTTGTATTGCGTCGATCTTTGTAAATGTTATACTATCTCTACATCTGCCACTAAGAAACTATCAAATAATCTTTAATATTTTTCGATTAAAGCTTCCTATGTCCTCTATACCACCATAACGTGGATATTAGGCAAATCAGGCATCCAGGCAGTAGAAGATCTGATAAACTGACAACAACAGGATCAAACAAGCGGCAACCCAAGATTCCCACCATTAAAAAACAAATAAAACTTCTAAAAATAGTATCTACAACAACTGCAGTCAACAATGGATTGACATATGAGCTACAGGTGTAACTACAAGAGCTCCATCTGTTGTTGGTGTTTTCCTTACAGTTTTCTTGTAGTGCTATACAAACCTGTCATGTTCTCTCTAGCTATGCCCTCTTCTGCTTCTGTAGGATAACTATCCATGTCATTTCTCACATCTACATTAATGCTTTTTTAAAATTATTTGTTTACTTCTGTGTAATGTTTGTGGGCTTTGGGATTGGCGACTCTAGCGTTGCTGCGTAGTAATATAATCTCATTGAGTCCAAGGCGCTTGCGGACATGAGGAAAAGATTCTTACAAGCACTGTCGACAATTACCAACACACTGCACGTGGCAGTGAAACAACTGAAGAAGACCTGTATATATATATTAGAATGGCATTGAGCTGCCAAGAGCAGGCTTGATCAGCAGCTATGGAATAATTTGTTTCTTTCTCTGAAATCTATACGAGTCTTTTTGCCGTTATTCATTCTTTGTACTGTTGTTTGTTCTTCCAAAACATTTTCCGAAAGTTGTGTTCCAGACATTTAGTAGCATTTCCTATTATTCATCAATGCCAGCAGTTATGTTTAGTTATTGCAGTACTTGAAGTGTATTGCTGAGAGTGATGATGAACTGCATTATTTTCTCATCTGCTTTGAGATATTCCACGAGGAATGACTTGAGTTGTTCTGTTCTTTCGTAGTTTGTTTCACTTTGGCCTTCACTAATTGGTATCCTGAAGCGGCATCCGCTTTTTGTAGATTCTGACGTCGGGTGAAGATAGTTATTGTGGTAAGAAAACCGATAGGGGATTCTTTGCTAGAGTAAAGACCAGGGTCGGTGCTTAGCTGGGCCACAGCCTTCTATAGAAACGGACCGTCTGACTCATGGGGAAATCCCTTTGAAACGTCACATTCCAAGGATCACTAAATAACAGAATTTGCATGTGCCAACTATAAATGCAACTATAAAAGCGTGTTAGTGAAACAAAGATAGATATACAGTTGGTTTAAGGGCAGGATTATGTGAAAGGATCACTCCTAAGAGTGATTTGTTGTGTTTTGTATCGGGAATTTGTTTTATTTCTCTGCGTGTAGCATGGGTTGACTATAAACCTTGACACAATATGAGTTCCGTTATGTAATCGGCCGTGGAATGTGACGTTTCAGGGGATATTTGCTGTGAGTAAGACGGCCTATCTAAAGAAGTCCATGACTGAGCGGTGCATACCCGATGTCATCCTTTAACTTGAGAATGGAAATCTAAGCCAAGACTCCGGCTCTCAGGTGGTTATCTGAGATCCTTCTAAACAAAAGCCACAATCGTCTCTGGCTTTCATTCTTTGCTTAGAAAGGTGCAACAGGAGTGTGAATGGCATGAGTGGATAGTAGACATTAAGGTGTCAAACCTTCGGAGTTCTGTGTCTAACTTCTGTCCTGATCATGCTGGCGATTGTACGATTGAAAAAGCTGGCATTATGGTCTCACGGGCACACGTAATTGTTACATTGACAATGTGAAGCTGTGTGATTTTACAGCTGATCAGCTACTGTCTCTTGGACGAGCACGCTGCAATTCATGAACTGGTGTTGCACAGATTGGACTGGTGTTGTACAGATTGAACTGGTGTTGCACAGATTGGACTGGTGTTCTGCAGATTGGACTGGTGTTCCGCAGATTGGACTGGTGTTCCGCAGATTGGACTGGTGTTGTACAGATTGAACTGGTGCAGTACAGATTGAACTGGTGTTGTACAGATTAGACTGGTGTTGTACATATTGGACTGGTGTTGTACAGATTGAAGTGGTGTTGCACAGATTGGAAAGTTGTAAATCATACGCGAGTCTACCAGAGGGGAGCACCTGAGAGAATAGAGCAGGAGTGTGTACACCAAGCGAGCTGATGGAACCATAAGTATCTACACTCTTCGCAATTTACTGAGAGGGACTGAGCACCTATGGGTCTGCTCGGAGAGCTATGACGTCGATTCTAAACAGAAAATGTAAGCAGATAAAAGAAAGAAGAAGAATTCTCAATAATGTAAATTCCGGAATAAAATAAATACAGACACTCGTGTTATTCAGTTGCAGGTGGACAAACAAACAAAACAATAATCCACAGTATGAGCAAGAAGTCTTCGTCAGGTACAGGTGATATTACAGATGATAATAACTAACACATTAAAATAATTTAGGTACAAACGTCAAATATACTTATATGAAGTGAGATCCGAAACAAATATTAATTGGCCGAAAGAAAATACGGGATGTAACAGCAAATATAACATAACCACCCAGACCAAAATCATAACTGACAACAATTCATGAAGAACATACTTATGTAACAGTCGCAACAAAGATATGACGTAACCAACAAATTCACAATAATATGTTTACCATCACAGCTGTAAATTCCGTAATGTTTCCCAGAACTGCGATCCCCACAGACTTTGCAAGGTATGTCTAAGAGACGGTCACCTGAAAACATAGAAAGGGAAAGTGTTTTAAATGGTGTCTGTTTATCACTCCAAGTTGTATCATCCTGTAGTTAGTCACGATCGAAATGGGCTTCTATGTAAACGAAGAAGCTTCCAATCAGATTGTAATTACAACAACAATCAGACGTCTCTTGGGAAACAACTATTCAGTCGGCCAATCATTTCACAGCTTACTTACTTTCCGTGTATTAGAGTAGAAATCAGTTGGCCTGGAAGTGCCTCTATTTGCTGTCATGAAATCCGCCAAAGTACACGGTTCTTGTATTCTTGAGCAGTTATACACAAATTCTGGGCCTTGGATGGCAACTTCGCCCTCATAACGCCATTCTTTCAAGCCCGATCTACACCTTGACACACCCGCTCGTAATCTGTTCGGGGCTTTCTACACAGGGTATGGTATGTTATGTCTTGTCGCAAATTCTTCTTTGATCTCCACCCATTCCTCATCTTTTCTTTGATGTCATTTGTCGATGTGGTTTTGCTCAGGTTTCTGGTTTATGTACACTTTGAAGGAAACTTTTCCTTGATTTCCGTCGTACCTCTTCTGGATTATATTACGTCTTCTTCTTCTTCTTTGTACGCTGTCAGACGTCAACCTTTATTTTTTCGAAAAAAGCAGCGGTCATCCTGAGACTGTCGACACTGCCATAGAGCTTGTCTAGAGTTGCCACTGGTGATGGCCACATCTGCTTTCTCTGATCCTCGTATGTCGGGCAGTTTTGCAGCAAATATTCAGCGGTCATTTTGCCGGTACCACACGAGCATTCGTCAGTGCCACCTATCTTCAATTTATTGAATAGTTGGTACCTCAGTCTATTGTGACCTGTGCGAAGTCTGAAGACCACGACCTGCTCTCTTCTGTTCAACTGGTAATAGGCATCGTTTTTTGTGTAGCCAGTATGTCCTGTTTCCCATTTGGTCATGTATCTAGCTCTAATAAGCCGTTTTGACTCTTCGTATGTCACACTAGGATCTGGTTGTGGTAGTTTTGCACCTTCTTTTGCCAGTCTGTCTGCCTCCTCGTTGCCTTGGATGTTACAGTGGGATGGAACCCACTGTACCATCTACTCTTTTTGGTGCGGACTGCTGGCATAGTTGACAGAGTACTGCTCTTAAATATTATATTACAAAAGGGTAAGTCTCTGATCACATGACTACTTTTTCCTTTTGACTTCTGATGCAACATATCTCCAGATTTCTTGTGGTGCGACGCCAGCGAATGGATAAACATGTCCCATTGGTGTTGGCTTAAAGGCACCCTATTGTAAGTCACATGTCCTTTTGCAGAACGTATCTTCTTACAACCGCCACCTATTTGGCTGTTATAAGTTTCTTGACAAGTGTGCAGTACAGTAGGTTGCCATTTCTTTCCGTTCGTGGAGGAGCATTCGCCCGAGAAAAAAACCCAGTGTCTGCACCCTATTACAGTACGACATATCACATTTACTGCCACATTGAAGTGTTTCTTGTGTGCCGACTCTTTCCATGCTGGCGCGGCGTGTTCTTCTACAGAGATGCCCAATGCGATGGCCGAAGTACGCAACACCGTTGGTGCTGTTTTCCATACCGTGTTTGTTAGCTTACACAGTATGTTATTTCTTACGCAAACATGTTTGTTTCAACACCTTACAGTCTCCCTTGTAAGACAGTGTACGATCCACTGTAATGCCTAGGTATAGATCTGTATGGTTATGTTCAAGTCCATGCCATGACCAACTAATCTGGATTTTCCTTCCCGCTTCTCTGTTCTGCTGTGAAATGCATATACAAGAGTTTTCTTGGGGTTAATTTTGAGATGATTATTCTCATACTACTCAGCCAATCTGTCCATGGTTTTTGTGAGTTTGAGTTCAACTTTACTGCAACACTTTCCCTGAACAGCAGCCGCTGTGTCGTCTGCATCTGTGAACTGTCTAGTGTCTGGACTGATTTGTTGATCGCTGATGTGAATTTATTTTTTTTTAAATTCTTTATTGCACATAATAAATTATAACAATTTTCAAATTTGAATACAACAAATATGAAACAAAATTTGTGCTTGATGTGAAATGAAATGAAGTGATAATTTCCCATGTGATGAAACATGAGATGGTGGTAGTTACATTTTGTGAAGTGAGTGATGACATTAATTTAAAATTATTTAAATTTAAAAAAAAAAATAATAATGTACTTTTTTGTTTGTTTGAGATATTTGGTAAGGCAATATGCTTACACATGCGTACACATCCATACATACATATTCACTTTTACACGCATACCTATTTGTTTATACCAACAGATGCATATTCATTTATACACACGTATAGATGTTTGTTTATCCGCACGCATACATATTCACATATACACACACAAGCATATTCATTTATACACACACATAAAAAACGTACATGCATGTACATATAACTACTTCCCCACATATATATATATATATAAGTACACATACAGTCATAATAGTACAGATGCCAGAACGCTATCTTGCATCAGACCATTTTTTTGCTTCCCCCAGCGACTACTTTTATTTTGTATAACCACGTCAAATCGTATATTCTGATTGAGATATTTAACTACCTTGGTCAGAACGCCATTCACCTGTGACATTGTATATCTTTGATAGGAGTAAGAGATGATTAACCGGGTCGTATGTCGATAAACATTACCTATTTACACTGGTAATCATCTTCAATATGTCGAGTTGATGAAGGAATTGACCGCAGACGACTTGCTGACCCGGAACTCTACCTTCCGGAAACAGTTTATCTCCCTTCCACTATCGACGCATTACCGAACATTATAGATCATAAAACAGCCCCACCCCAACACTTTGATTTCAATCGACATCGGTGGAATCTAACATTGGAATAAATGAGACGGGCCGGGTAGTTATCAGTGTTCTTAATACCCCCCCCCCCCCCCCCCCCCCCCATTGATAAAATATACTCCATAATTTTCATCGCACTCCCCGAGAATCAAAGAAGCGTCGCAGCCGAAATCGAACAAGAACATAAGGAACATTCCCAAAAGACAACCAATGCTTGGACATCAGAGCACATCACTCAAATGCAGAGATAGCGTCTTCAAATCAACACAGTTCATTCATACTAACCCTGGAAGCGGCCGTATTGGGAGTTGATCGCTTCCAGACCTCAGAGATCGAACTTCGGGAGGAACCTAACCTCCCCCCCTCGTCCCTCCCCAACATCATCCATTAAACACACCATGGAAGTCACGAAACAGACTCCCCACGAACTGGTGTCTCGCGGTGCAAGAAGAACACCAAGAGATGAGAGATGTGGTTGTGGTGCAACACGGGACCCAGACCACTGACCTGCCCCAACCTCCAGGAAACATGCAATAGGTGCTGCATGCTGGAGGAGTATGACAATTCAATCCATGCCGCTGGATACGGGATTTGTGCTGTGTGATATGGTGCCAGGACACGGAAAATCAGTAAGTAACATTGGAAATATGACCTCTCACGTGGTGCTCAGACAGCGAAATTCAGTAAATAACATTGGAAATATGACGTCTGACGTGGTGCTTGGACAGCGAAAGTAAGTAACATTGGAAAAATGACGTCTGAGGTGGTGCTTGGACAGGAAAAGTAAGTAAGTAACATTGGAAATATGACGTCTCACGTGGTGCTTGGACAGCGAAAGTCAGTAAGTAACATTGGAAATATGACGTCTGACGTGGGGCTTGGACAGTGAAAGTAAGTAACATTGGAAAAATGACGTCTGAGGTGGTGCTTGGACAGGAAAAGTAAGTAAGTAACATTGGAAATATGACGTCTCACGTGGTGCTTGGACAGCGAAAGTCAGTAAGTAACATTGGAAATATGACGTCTGACGTGGTGCTTGGACAGCGAAAGTCAGTAAGTGCGCTGAAGGGTTCAGTTTCCATTTCAGCAAGTCACCTAGTCATATTATTGTCCAAGTCGCAAGTCAAGTCAGACGGCTGATAGTAAATACTTGAGCCGAATTACAAGTCGATACCAGAATGTGACTTAAGTGGGACCAAATCTGAGTCGATCGACTCGAGTCGTTAAACGGTTACATGCCGTGTCTCCCATGAAAAAGCAACCGGTTTGAAACACTGCTTGGACACTTACCCTTACCCAGCTGAAAATATATACCTGGCTAATAGTTAGAAAAGGCTAGGCCGTAACAGAGTAGACTGGCTACCCTCATCTCAGAAACATCAGATATATAATAATATTATTAAGTCTCTAACACTCTATCCCCGTCGGCAGTGCCTATTATGTAATTCATTTAACATCTTTAATAAGGGGGAACTGAGATGCTAGTTGGGCCATGCACAAAATACTGACCAGTACGTCACGTCAGGATCGGACACAATTTTCTGACCAAGACGACAATCTCTCGTCCATGTAGCTGTTAATGGAAACAGGCTGTTTTGAAGGCAGTCAGGCTGACGAGATGTGATCCCCGAAGTAGTCAGCGTCACGCAGATGAAGCCAAGCATAGCACAATCGTCTGGAAAACCGTGGTCTACCCTCATCAGCAGGCTCGGGATGTGAGGAAAGCTACTACAACTCGTACTTAACGCCCTTGTTCATGACGCTCAAAAGAGTAAACATTCTCATTGTGGGCATTAAACAATAACAACAACACGTAAAAACATAATTTTTAGCTACTACGCTAAATTCTAATTGTTGCTCTTGGTATCTGAGTTAATATAATCGTTTCACTCCATCAAATTGGTATAAAGGTCTTCTGTTCTTTGTATTGTGGATTATAGTCTCCAGCACTTCTACACGTCCCTCCCATAACTGTACTTCCTCTCGTCCCTGCCACTCTTCCCTCCCATAACCGTACTTCCTCTCGTCCCTGCCACTCTTCCCTCACATAACCGTACTTCTCACCGGCGTTATCATTTGTACCTGACGTAAACCCAATTATTACTGCCCCTTAAACCCAATTATTACTGCCCCTTTGACTTCTTCCCCCACATAACCCTACTTCCCACGTCCCCTTTCACCTCTTCCTCCACATAACCCTACTTTCCACCGCCCTCTTTCACCTCTTCCCCCACATAACCCTACTTACCACCGCCCCTTTCACCTCTTCCCCCACATAACCCTACTTCTCACCGCCCCTGCCACTCCTCCCCCACATAACAATGTTTCCCACCGCCCGTGCCACGCCTCCCCCACATAACCCTACATCCCACTGCCCCCTGCCACTCCACCCACATGTAACCCTACTGCCCATCCGACCTGCCAGTCTTCCCTCACATAAACATGTTTTTCCTCGCCTCTGCACATTTCCATCATGAACCCCTCTTCTCTCCGCTTCTGCAAATCGTCCTCAATCTTCCCCCACATAACCCTACTTCTCACCGCCACCTTTCACCTCTTCCCCCACATAACCCTACTTCCACCGCCACCTTTCACCTCTTCCCCCACATAACCCTACTTCCCACCGCCACCTTTCACCTCTTCCCCCACATAACCCTACTTCCCACCGCCACCTTTCACCTATTCCCCCACATAACCCTACTTCTCACCGCCCCATTTCACCTCTTCCCCCACATAACCCTACTTCTCGTCGCCCCTGCCAGTCTTCCCTCACATAAACATGTTTTTCCTCGCCTCTGCACATTTCCATCATGAACCCCTCCTCTCTCCGCTTCTGCATATCGTCCTCAATCTTCCCCCACGTAATTAACGTCACGGGTCGAACCAGAAGACAGGAAATCAAACAGATTAAACAAGATTTTCAACTTGAAAACGCCACGATGTTCAGCGTGTCAACAATTCGGCATTCAATTCTCACAAGCCTGTCTCTTTTTCTTGAATCCCCTCTCGAAAGCTCGGTTGAAAACGTCAGTGTTTTCTCTTGAGCCTCTTGAAAAAGGTATTAACGAGAATATGTCATTTTTGCCTCACAGATCACAGTTTTGTTTTAAACAGAAGATTAGTTCAGTTGCGAAGCAAACACGATCGTTGTGTGAAGCTTCTCTTCTTCCACACGGGCACTGGCAATCAATCTCTTGAATAAAATGCTTAATAAGAGACACGCACATTTTGGGCATATAACTGAACGTTCCTCGTAGAGGCATGCAGCGATATTCAACACCGACTGAGAGGCAGAGAAGTTAGAACTTGGACCCAATCGTTACGGTCTATGTGGATATGCTTTATGTTTGATGATAGGGGCGATTGGAAGTAATAGTGCCTGTAAATTGATCTGGATCGATTTATGTCTATATTCCATCGTTGTGATAATTTGACGGAAGAAATGATAGGTCAGGAGTCTTTCACGTTTTTTAACTCGATGTTACAATATGTCAGAATGTAATTCACATCTTTCCAAAAGTGTCTGAGCCCAAAGGAGCACTTCAAATAAAATGGGTATAATATTGAAAATCGCTTATGTTTTCTGTATTGGTACATACACTTTACTTGGGAGGAACAGACTAAAGTCTGATCAGGCAAAATGTACCGATCAGACATGTTAGTCGGAATCAGGCAAGACATACTGGCCAGGACCCTCACCTCGGCGTCCTAGTAGCCCTCCCTGGAAACGAGCTGTTTTCATGGCAGCCTGGCTAACAAAGTGATGGATCGACGTGATCCCGGTAGTAGTGAGTGACACGCAGATGTAGCCAAGCATAGCACAACCGTCTGGAGGACCCCGGTACAACTTCATCAGCACTCACGGGATGTGAGGAAAGCTACAGCAGCCCGCCACTTAACGCCCTTATCAGGGCGCACAACAGAGTAACCTACTCATTATGGGCATTCCCAAACAACAACAACAACAACAACAACAACACTTTCTACTTGGATTATATTAACAATATTGTTTTATAAAATTTTATAGCAATATAACATTTGATGGATTTTAAAAATTGAATTAAATTAATAAAAATATTGATAACTAATAACTTTACCAGGCTAGAGGTTGATAGATGAGTGTTGTGGGTAGATATAAGTGGGATGTGTAAGTAGAATGATATAAGATGGGTTGAGAGTGAGGTGAGATAAGGAGATAAGAGAGAGAGAGAGAGGTCTTCTCCGCTAGTTCACGATCCCTAAGTTTGGTTAATGCCAACACATTTTTATGGCGTGTAGGTAATTCAATAGCTCTCATTACTAACTACCACCATCCCAAATCCCCTCCATCACAAACCCCCTCCATACAAACCCCATCCATCACTATCACACTCCATCAAAAATACCCTCCATCACTAACACCCTCCATAACAAACCCCCTCCATCACAAACCCCATCCATCACTAAAATCCTCCATCACAAACCCCCTCCATCAGTAACACCCTCCATCACAAATACCCTACATCACAAACCCCCTCCATCACTAACACCCTCCATCACAAACCCCCTCCATCACAAACCCCCTCCATAACTAACACCCTCCATCACAAACCCCCTCCATCACAAATCCCCTCCATCACAAACCCCCTCCATCACAAATCCCCTCCATCACAAATCCCCTCCATCACAAACACCCTCCATTACAAATCCCCTCCATCACAAATCCCCTGCATCACAAATCCCCTCCGTCACAAATCCCCTCCATCACAAATCCCCTCCATCACAATTCCCCTCCATCACAAATCCCATTCATCACAAATCCCCGCCATCACAAATCCCCTCCATCACAAACCCCCTCCAACATCAGACCACTACATCACTAACCCTCTCCATCACCTACCCCTTCCATCATCAGATCACTCCATCACCAACCCCCTCCATACCTACCCCCTCCATCATCAGATCACTCCATCACCAACCCCCTCCATCACCTACCCCCTCTATCATCAGACCACTCTATCACCTACCCCCTCCATCATCAGACCACTCCATCGCCAACCCAGTCCATCACCTACCCCTTCCGTCATCAGACCACTCCATCACCAACCCCCTCCATCACCTACCCCCTCCATCACCAACCCATTCCATTTCCAATCCCCTCCATCTATAATCCTCTCCATCACCAACACCATCTATCCACAGCCCACTACATCATTAACCCACTCCATCACCAACCCACTCCATTACCAATCCGCTCCATCACCAACCCACTCCATTACCAATCCCCTCCATCTATAATCCCATTCATTACCAACCTCCTCCATCAACAACCACCTCCATCATCTACCCCTCCATCACCAACACCATCTATCCACAACCAACTCCACCATTAACCCACTCCATCAACAACCCACACCGTCATCAACCAATTCCATCACCGACCCAATCCATTACCAACCCCTCCATCTATATATAATATCCTCCATCATCAACAACATCTATCCGCAACCCACTCCATCACCAATCTACTCCATCACCAACCCACTTCATCACCAACCAACTCCATCATCAACCAACTCCATCACCAACCAACTCCATCACCAACCCACTCCATCACCAACCCACTCCATCACCAACCCACTCCATCATCAACCCACTCCATCACCAACCATCATCAACCAACTCCATCACCAACCAACTCCATCATCAACCCACTCCATCACCAACCAACTCCATCACCAACCCACTCCATCATCAACCCACTCCATCATCAACCCACTCCATCACCAACAACAACAGGAACTATATGTATGTTAAGTGGCGATCTGTATTAGCTTTTCTTACATCCCGAGCGAGCTGATGAAGGTAGACCGCGGTTCTCCTCGCGGTTGTGCAATGCTCGGCTTCATCTGTGTGACGTTTTCTACTACGGGGATCAGGTCGATCAATACGTAGTCAGCTTGACTACCTTGAAAACAGCCCGTTTTTATGAAGTGGCACATGGACGTGAAATAGTGGTCTTGGTCAGTATATTGTGTCTGACCGTGGCGAAAAGTCCTGATCTGAATAATGTACCTGACCGTACTAGTGTCTCAGTTTCCTATTTACATATTTGAAAAATGCTACCAGCCTTTGCTATACACCAGGGGTTGACAAACTGGGGTATACGTTCCCACAGGTGTGCATCATCACTTTTGAATGGAAAAAAAATGCGCCTTAAAATACAGCCTAAGTGGTCATTGATGTACAGTGTAACAATCCCGTTAAGTAAGTTAGTTGTCCATCGCAAGCGAAGATGGCGACATCGTCAGACTGTCCTCGTCCTGAAGATGTAACGCGCTGAAATTGGATTATAGTGAGGAAAAAGTTGCGCTGGACATCAATCCAACTCTCTCGTCCTGAGTTACCGGGAACCAGTGGCAAGACATGCAATAAAGACGACTGGAAGTAGCTCAAGATGCAGACATTCAGGCCGTACAATCCGTGAGACCAGTGGTCGCTTGAAACTTGTAGTAGTCGATCGTCAATCGTTTCCTTGACGATCTGAGAGGCGAATATCGTGCCTGCCAACAATCCCGTTACAAAACATCTGACAGACGCAATCAACATGGTAAGCAGTCCTCTCTCCTCTATCATACTGCAAAACACAGATGAAATCTCTAAACAAATTCTTCTTCTTCTGCGTTCGTTCCTAATCTTCCGCTACCAAGTCCTGAACAGGGCTTTGCACGTAACAGAACGTAGTCCGAAGAATGGAATGCGTTGTGTCGCTTATACAGTTATTAACGTTTCCCCCCGAATCAATGAACTTATTGCCAAACACTGACACCACCACTCAAACATCGGAACGAGATCAAGATGCTGAACAGCGCATAAGCTGCAGAAGTGAGTGACCCATGGCTGACTGCTAGCGTCAGGGCCAGCGAACCAAAGCTGCCAAGACCCTTCTACACCTCCACGCGGTGATCCCGGATAACAGGCTGCAGCAAGCAGACTGGCTAAGGAGAAGGGATCGAAGAGGGAATGCTAACCTGGTATTTAAAAATGCTTGCTGAAGTCGGATGTGTTGGACCGAAAGGTGCAAATATCGCAGCCAAGATGTAAACCTACGACACAACGCATTCCGTTCTCTGGACTACATTCTGCTACTTTAAGCCCTCTCAGGGTTTGGTAGCTGGAGATTGAGAACGAACGAAGCCAAGCCAAACATCGGAACATCAGTACTCGGTGCAATCAGTTCCAAACCTGACCTCTGTCCGATACACAGAAAAAGACAATTGCAATCTGTGAAATGAAATGCCGGAGAAAATTGATCAACGTAACTTGGAGAAACAGAGTACCGACATGAGAAACATTGTGGGAACAGCATCCTCTGAAGAATACATGCATAGACTGAAGGTTAAGTGGGTTGGTCCTTTTATGAAAAGGAAACCAGATCGACTGTCATTAAAAGACATACAGCAGTTGGATTTTAATGTTTCGAGTAAGAGAAGACCACGAGGGAAATGGATAGACAACATCAAAGACATTATATACCAGCATGGGCCCAAGCACAGCAACACATCTGGCCAAAGAACCAGACCTACATATGCCCATTACGCTTTGAGGCATCAGTGGAAAGATAAAGTAAAGCGAGTATTGCCAAACAAACAATCAAAATACAAACAAACAAGCATCTCAGAATCTCAAATTGACAAATTCATTGGATTTTTAAAATTAAAGTGAGGTATCAGTTTACACTGATTATCTTTTTGATCTTGGGGATTGAATTGAGGTATTTTCTCAGACCGTTCATTAACACTATCTCTAAATAAAATCATTTGTTGAACCTTTATTGTAATAAGTAAATAAGGACTTGTCAGAATGCCGAAACAGTACAGAAAAACATGCATGTCTGTAACCCATGACCTACTCCAAAACTAGGCTCTTCATACACTTCGCGTATACAAAATTCACGAGGATGGGACTTACATCGGTTCGAATTCTTAAAATTCTTTACTGGTCATGGTGTGTGATAAATAACAACCCAGTCTGCACACTGGACGAAGACTGCAGGCGCGATAGGCAGTTATTGCTGAGTTTTATAAATCATTATCAAACAAATAAAGAGGAAATTGTGCTAAAAATATTTTTTTTGAAGGTTAACTCAGGAAGGAGACTACGAATTTATACTTTTGTTTCGGTTAAATAAAGAAAGTCACAGAACACTTCTATTGGGGATGAAGTGTTTGGGACTCGATCGTACAAAGTCCCAGCTATATTAAAGTTGGTTAGACCCTTTTCCTTTCTGGCAGTTTTTCCTTCCATAGTCAGGTACCAGTTTACAGCTAGGTATGATGTTTCGAATGCCCACAATGAGTAGGTTTACTCCTTTGCGCGCCCTGAAAAGGACGTTAAGTCACGGGTTGCAGTAGCTTTCCTCACATCCCGAGCGTGAAGGTGAACCGAGGTCCCCCAGACTGTTGTGCTATGCTTGGCTTCATATGTGTGTCGCTCACTACTACGGGGATCACGTCAATATTCACCTCGTTAGCCAGGCTGCCATTAAATCAGCCAGTTTCCTGGGAAGGATACGAGAAAGCCGAGTTGTTCTTGTTTAGGTTATTTTACCAAACCCTGACTAACATGTCTGACCAGTATATTTTGCCTGACCCTGACTAACATGTCTGACCAGTATATTTTGCCTGACCCTGACTAACATGTCTGACCCGCATATTTTACCTGACCCTGACTAACATGTCTGACCCGCATATATTTCCTGACCCTGACTAACATGTCTGATCAGTATATTATGACTGACCTTAACATATCTGACCAGCATATTTTACCTGACCCTGACTAACATGTCTGATCAGTATATTTTGACTGACCCTAACATATCTGACCAGCATATTTTACCTAACCCTGACTAACATGTCTGATCAGTATATTTTGACTGAACCTAACATATCTGACCACCATATTTTACCTGACCCTGACTAACATGTCTGAACAGTATAATTTGACTGAACCTAACATATCTGACCAGTATATTTTACCTGACTCTGACTAACATGTCTGACCAGTATATTTTACCTGACCCTGACTAACATGTCTGACCAGTATATTTTGACTGACCCAAACATGTCTGACCAGCATATTTGACCTGACCAGGTGTTAGTCTTTCTCCCCACACCTAGAGCCCGTTGAGATCATGGATTGAACCTTTCCCATTTCTGCCACAAGCCAGCTATACAGCCAATGTACTTACTAGACGATGTAATAAAACTCAACCTCTGCTCCATTGTCAAAATAACTCAGTGTTGGCAAGGGTTCTTAGCCTAGTATGTAAATTCATTGATATATTTTCGAGTGCCCTGAATCTCAGTGGAGGCACAATTACACCTGTACTTTCACTATCTTGTAACTGAAATGTAGTCTTTATAACAATTATGAATGTAGACAACACACAATTAAACAGGAAACAATCCCTCCGACATTCATTCCAAATAGTATCATTTCATGTATATATATATATATTTATAAATTCTGATAGACTACAAAATAGAAACAAAGCATAATTTCCCCAAGCGATATATATATATATAAATCGTTAGACTTCAAAGGTAGAAACTTTCATCAATCGATGCTTCTGTCGAATATTGGGATTGTAGAATGATATGATAGTCCTAAATGTAGAACTGTGGATAAGAACGAAATAAATCAGTAACACTTGGAGAATGAAGAGTGTAGGATAAGACACATAACGGGGACATGCTGATATCGCTATAAAGCCAGTTCAGTTCTGAAATCCACAAGGAAATTGAATTAGATCAGGTATAAAGATTAATATGGGAGAGAGCGAGCATTCGACAAATATTAAGACCGCAAGAAAGACACGGACAGAGCTGGAAGGAAGGT
The DNA here is from genome assembly GCA_036924085.1 of Ariolimax columbianus. NCBI lineage: Eukaryota > Metazoa > Mollusca > Gastropoda > Stylommatophora > Arionidae > Ariolimax > Ariolimax columbianus. The sequence continues at coordinate 13,952,480 of JAVGWX010000011.1, forward strand.
AACAGGCCAGAAAGCCTTAGCCTGTATGTGTTAAAGACAAATACTCCGCCGGGAGTGTCTCAATGTTTATTGATTGATTGAGTTATTGCTACATTGAACCGCCCAAACAGATCTACAGGTTTCACTAAACAAACTCAAGTGAATAGGTTTTCTAAGGTTACTAAAGGGCTACTACGTGGACTACATCCGGGCACCAAACTAACCTATACGCTACCCCATAAAAGCACGGGATACAACGGCAAGAAATGTTAAGAACCCCTGCGTTAGGGGCACACATAATTACGTAACGATCGTCTCCTCTTGAGCGTCTGCCAAACTTTCCACTTGATGTTGAAAAGGAAACTGCCAGCACAACTTGCACTCAAAACAGACGACAACTTTTTAACTCGACACGTCACAATGGCGGAGGCATCCGTGAAAGGACTGGACCAACGATTTAGTGTCATGTATGCACATTTTTCATGGCTCGCTTTTTCTACAACTTTCCCTTTCCTGATTTTTCAATCTTGCTAAACAAGCCCCTCTGGCGCATTTATGTCTCCTCGACCACAGCATCACCGACAGATGTAGGGATGAAAACCGCGGGAAGTTGAGCTTCTAACACTCTCCTAGGAAACCACCAGCAAATGGCCTCCTAAAATGGGTAATTTTGTAATTTCCTGGTGATGCCAATGCTCAAACCAGGATGAAGAATGGGGAGCTCGCACAACTAGATGTCCACAAGTGGCTCCAGACATTGTCACTGACACTTCCATCATGCCCATCTGCTAAAAAGGAACTGTCCTTTCTAAAAGCTCCAGAACCATGTGCCGATATAATTGAAGGATATTCAATAGGTCATTACGCTTGTTCGTCCCTTTCCATCGCCTCTTCTTTCTATCAATACCTTTCAGTCGCACGCAAGTGTTCTCTTGATTAATTTTAACCTCTTTCTGTCGTTTCCCTTTCCATCTCGTGTTCCTCGTTTTGTTATTTATTGTAAGTTATGAAAAATATCCAGAGAAATATTTTTATTTTTATTTCTGACCAGTCGTACGTTCTGTCCATCGTTCTCTCGTTTTTAATTCAATCCTTGAATACAAGATATCGAGTAGTATAGATTCGAACCAGAGCGTATTTATAATTAGCGTTATTATCGTGTTTCGCTTGAAATCAAAGGGTGTATGTGTGTGTGTGTGTAGATATACAAATATGTGTGTGTGTGTGTGAAAGGGTGGCTAATATGTTGTATAAGCGTGCATATGTGTGTCGTGTTGTATATCGTATATGAGTGTGTGTGATGTTGTATCTGTATAAGCGTATATAGGTGTGTGTGATGTTGTATAAGCGTATATAGGTGTGTGTGATGTTGTATAAGCGTATATAGGTATGTGTGATGTTGTATAAGCGTATATAGGTGTGTGTGATGTTGTATAAGCGTATATAGGTATGTGTGATGTTGTATAAGCGTATATAGGTGTGTGTGATGTTGTATAAGCGTATATAGGTGTGTGTGATGTTGTATAAGCGTATATAGGTGTGTGTGATGTTGTATAAGCGTATATAGGTGTGTGTGATGTTGTATAAGCGTATATAGGTGTGTGTGATGTTGTATAAGCGTATATAGGTGTCTATGATGTTGTATAAGCGTATATAGGTGTGTGTGATGTTGTATAAGCGTATATAGGTGTGTGTGATGTTGTATAAGCGTATATAGGTGTGTGTGATGTTGTATAAGCGTATATAGGTGTGTGTGATGTTGTATAAGCGTATATAGGTGTATGTGATGTTGTATAAGCGTATATAAGTGTATATGATGTTGTATACGCGTATATAAGTGTATGTCATGTTGTATTTGTATAAGCGGAAATAAGTGTGTGTGATGTTGTATTTGTATAATCGTATATAAGTGTATGTCATGTTGTAGAAGCGTATATAAGTGTATGTCATGTTGTAGAAGCGTAAATAAGTGTATGTCATGTTATATAAGCGAATATAACTGTATGTCATGTTGTATAAGCGTATATAAGGCTATGTGATGTTGTATAAACGTATATAAGTGTATGTGCTGTTGTATAAGCGTATATAAGTGTGTGTCATGTTGTAAAATCGTATATAAGTATGCGGTGTTGTATAACCGTAAATAAGTGTGTGTTATGTTGTAAAATCGTATATAAGTATGTGATGCTGTATAAGCGTAAATAAGTGTATGTGATGTTGTATAAGCGTAAATAAGTGTATGTGATGTTGTATAAGCATAAATAAGTGTGTGTTATGTTGTATAAGCGTAAATAAGTGTGTGTTATGTTGTATAAGCGTAAATAAGAGTGTGTTATGTTGCATAAGTGTATAAATGTTTTTGCCAAATTGCACATGAATATATGCTTGTCTCACATGTACGAAGCTGTAGTTGAGAGGTTAGATATATGCCTTTCAATGTTTCGAACAAAGGAAAGCGCTAGACGTAGTGGTTTCGAATCTGCAGGTTCCAAAGGGCACCTGGATTCAAGGAACGGGAGACCAGTGTTAATCCTCTTTCTTTTTCCTGGTTCCATATGTTTTTTTAATATGTCTACACATGATGACTAGTTCTCTGGATCAAGTTTGTTGTGGGGGAGAGATTTTCAAGGCTGCCTTAAAAGTGGATGTGTTGTGTCATATTCCTATACCAGTGTTCAAAACGTAGTTGTTTAACCACATGACGATTTGGACGATGAGGCTAACGTCTGGTCAGGGAAAACACACTGATCAGAGAATTTTAGCCAGGGACAGGAGAGATATACTGGACAAGACCCTCACCTGACGGGACGATGAGGCTAACATCTGGTCAGGGAAAACACACTGATCAGAGAATTTTAGCCAGGGACAGGAGAGATATACTGGACAAGACCCTCACCTGACGGGACGATGAGGCTAACGTCTGGTCAGGGAAAACACACTGATCAGAGAATTTTAGCCAGGGACAGGAGAGATATACTGGACAAGACCCTCACCTGACGGGACGATGAGGCTAACGTCTGGTCAGGGAAAACACACTGATCAGAGAATTTTAGCCAGGGACAGGAGAGATATACTGGACAAGACCCTCACCTGACGGGACGATGAGGCTAACGTCTGGTCAGGGAAAACACACTGATCAGAGAATTTTAGCCACGGACAGGAGAGATATTATGGACAAGACCCTCACCTGACGGGACGATGAGGCTAACGTCTGGTCAGGGAAAACACACTGATCAGAGAATTTTAGCCAGGGACAGGAGAGATATACTGGACAAGACCCTCACCTGACCTCCTCGTTGGTCGTTTTGGAAACGAGCTGTTGTCGAGGACAACAGTCTGGCTAAGAAGGTGAGGTTCGACGTGATCTCCGTAGTAGTGAGCGACATGTAATGAGTGATATATATATATAAATATAAATATATATATATAAACTATATATATATATATATATATATATATATATATATATATATATATATATATATATATATATATACTGGATCGCTGTGACCGAGAAGTAAAACACTCGCCTCTCAAAGCGAAGAACGTAAATGATGGGCGATCGAATCCTGCAAGTTCTCAAGGCCCACCACCCTCCTCCCCACCCCCTGGTCTCAAGGGAGATGAGACCAGACTAGCTGCATCCTGATTTATCTCAATTCGTCTTGACTAATGTCTTGCCATTGGTTCAAGGTAGCTGGAGACCAGAGTAAGGTTGGTGACCAGCACAGCTGCTTCCTTTTTATAAATGCAGGGTAAGTTACATCACCAAGACAAAACCGTCTTGTGATGTCGCTATTATTCCTTACAATGTACAACTAGCTAACATAACATATCAAAAGAGGGAACGGCGTGGGCTAGTGGTTAAGTGACACGGCTCACAACTGAAGGTGCTGGGTTCGATTCCCATCACAGCACCGGCCGTTACCCCACGGAAGCAAACCCTTCGAAAATACAGGAGGAAGCAGACCCTTGCATAACAATTAATGCTGAAATCAGATGCACTGAGCCGAAAGGCGCAAAATAAAAACCATCTCTTTCGGGAATAAATAAATAAGGCAAATGCAAATAAAAAAAATAAAAAAAATAAATATCGAGAGAAATTGAAAATAATTGAAGTAAGCATAAGAAAAAAGACAAGAATAATTTAGCATCGCATGGGGTCAGCTTCCAAATAACATACACGATATTCAATTCCTCGTTTCGTGTATAGTTGTTTCTCTTCTAAATTTGATTTTCAAACAACCATTGATGCCTAACACTCTACAGGCTTTGATCTGCGCACGAATTAATGAAATGGGGAGACTTCTACCTTATGTCGCAAGGAAAATCCCCTCTTATGACAAGCACTGTTGCAGTGAACTTATTCTTAAATCTATCAAAGACAGAACCCTTTTGGATTGCGACGGACATGTGGACGGGATGATGAGTGTTGTAACACAGAGCATGTGTGTGTGTCTCAAATACATCACCGTACTGGACATTCATTCGTCCATGAATGTCTATAGGTTTCACACCTTCGCTGCTAAACAAAACGGATAACGGATGTTGCTCCTCTTTGGTTTATGTCAATAGTGGGGCGGCCATATTTTAACTGTAGTTATGACGTTAGTCTGCGCCGTGATGGCACGTGCAGGACACTTTTGACATCCTTAGCAACCATTTTAAAAAAGTCACTATACAAAGGCATATTTTTTCTGTTTTCTATCCCATTTTTAAGGTTTTCATTTGAAGTCCTCTTAAAAAGAAACGACACTATATTTAAAACAATACTGGAGGTGGAAGTCCGGAGGATTCCGTGGCGAAGTGGTTAAGCCGCCGGCTTTGACCTGCCACTGGGGTAGGACGGCACGAGACGAGTGAGGATAAAAAGTATCGCAGTTAATCGTTACTAAAAATAGCGCTAGCCCAATAAATAATGCCGTCATCGTCTACGATCGACGGCGGCCTTTACCTTTGCACTTGGAGGTGGAAGTTCAAGGTCGGAAGACAAGAGGTGGGCAGTGGTGTAAGTGGGAGAGAAACATCAACAAATGGGCTAATGTCAGCCTGGAAGAGCGTATCGTTAAGGCAAGACACAGAGGGTATTGAATGTCTATTGCAGTCAACCTTCGTTGCAATAACGGCACTTGAATTAAACATGTTATAGGAAGTACATTCATTTCTGACAACCAGCCAACGTGTTTTGTTACAAAACAGTAACAAATATTCCAGCAACCCGGACCGTGTGAATACATTCCATATTTGTACGCAAACCGCTCTGCACATTTCTCTCTTCCTCTGTGTCTCTCTTCCAGTATTCTCTTCTTACTATCTTTCTTTATATCTCTCTCTTATTATCAATATGCGGGACGGCGAGGGCTAGTTGTTAAAGTGACACGGCTCACAACCCGAAGGTACTGGGTTCGAACCCTATCACAGCACCGGTCCTTACCCCGGGGAAGCAGACTCTTACATAAAATCCATGCTGAAGTCGGATACACTGGGCCGACAGGCGCAAAATAAAAACCACAGTGCAACGCACACCGCCTTGAGGAATGGAAAAATTAGAGGAACGCATTAAAAAAATATAAAAAAATCAATATGTCGAGACAATTCTGTCTTGTCAATTTACATACATGTGTTTGCATGTGCATACGTGTCCTTTTTTATATGTGTGTGTCTCTTGGTATATTTGTATGTGCAGTGGTATGTGTTAGTGTGTATACTCATTGGCTTATGTATTTGGGAAAGAAGCAGTAGTTGAAGTAGGACTAGGAATATAAATTTTATTTGTAGTAAGATAAGTAGTAATGGTAGGAGTAATAGTAGGAGTACTACTAGCAGTAGTGGTAGTAGGACATGAAGAAGAAGAAGAAGAAGGAGAAGACGAATAAAAATAAGACGAAAAATCAACACAAGAAAATAAAAAAAATACAAATAAAATAAAAAATATCATAAAGAAGAAGACGAAGAAGAAGAAGACGAAGACGAAAAAGAAGACGAAGAAGGAACACATAAAAGTAAAAAGAAAAGGAACAGTAGCAAGAAGAAAACGAAGAAGAAGAGGATGAACAAGACGAATAGAAATAATAACTACAAGTAAATTTTAAAAATGTAAAGCACATAGAAGAACAAGAAAAGCAAGATGGAGAATATGAATAAAAGAAGAAAAGAAATGCCATATTTATTCAACAAACGCAACACAAGTACAATATAAAAGAGTAGAGAGAAAGTTACATTAAAAACGAAAATATGAAGTTTGGAAAGATAATGTCAAACTTTATAACGGTAGTTGTCTTCGAGTCATCTTCAACAAATCATTCATCGATTTCAGACGCCATCTTGAAACGACTGAGACCATCAACCGGAAAAAAAGAAACCCAGCCGGGGATGTTTTTATTCCCACAGCCGAGAGGTGGCGCTTTGATGTCGTGGGAAATCCGGTCCGGGAGCGCCACCTGGCGAGGTCTTTCGGCCAGAAATTGTCGGTGTATTATCTAAGATGACTAGCGATTGATGTGAGGGTAGTGGGATATTTCTGAAGACAGGGCGACAAAATTCAATGTCGGGACAGCAGATTCTTGACTTCCTGGCCCTGCAGGCGGTATTGATGCTCTCTCAGTTATGTAAACAGACTTAAGAAAAATATAATGTTTGGGCCCAGGGAAGGGGGCCCGGGGAAGGGGGCCCGGGTGAAGGCGTTTTTCTCCAGAATGAGCAAAGAACAAAGTTTTGAATCTTTTTGCTATAAAGCGAGGCATAGGCGACCACCACTGTAGCTGGTCTATTTCAAATTTAGCCAGTTTTAAATCTTTCACATAGAACATATAACTGCACATACCGAATGCTAGCAACAATTAGCGTGGACACATAACAGAAAGGATTCGGCTATGTGGGCGGACATGAAGCACGGCTGTTAGCCCAAGTGTCTACTTATCCACTCAAAGTTGGAGCATAGACTACCACTGCCTCTGAATATTTTTCCAGCATTCATTCTTCTTCTCTCTTTTCTTCTTCTACCTTTCTTCATCTTCTTCTTCTTCTTCGTCTTCTTATTCTTCTTCTTATGTCTCGTTTTCTACAAAGTCTTCTTTTTTCATTCTCGTCTTCTTCTTCTTCTACTTCTTCTTCTTCTTCTTCTTCTTCTTCTTCGTCTTCTTATTCTTCTTCTTTTGTCTCGTTTTCTACAAAGTCTTCTTTTTTCATTCTCGTCTTCTTCTTCTTCTACTTTTTCTTCTTCTTCTTCTTCTTCTTCTTCTTCTTTGTCGTCTTTTTGCTGTTCTTCTTTTCCATCTTCTTCTCCTTATTCTCCTTTCTCATCTACTTCTTCTTCGTCTTTCTTTCATTCTTCTTCTTTCTATTCTTCTACCTTTTTATCTTCGCCTTCTTCCTCTTCTACTTACTCCTTTTTCTTCTTATTCTCCTTCTTTTCCTCATTGTTTCTTTTATTGTTTTCTTCTACTTTAGCGTTTTCTTCTTCTAATTATTTTTCGACTTTCTCTTCTTCTTCATCTTTTTGTCCCTCTTCTGCTTTTTCTTCTTCGTCTTCCTCTTATGATCACGGGGAAAACTTTATATTTATAGATTACTGTTTCATATATGAAGTATTATTTCTAATGCATTCTTTTAAATCGATAATAAAACTCTGGACTCAGTAAGCGATCAGCATGTAGGAGGGAAAGGTTCTAAAACGCCATGTTGGAACGTTTTCTACCTAAGAGAGATTACTTTGCACTGTAAACGGCTTTTTACAACATACGCTTGTGTGGATGTGATTATACTGTAGTCTATACCCATAACCCATTTATAGATTACGCTGGCAGAGTCAGGCAGATCGACTGGCCACTGAAACGTGAAGACAGAAAAAACATATAGAAACAAAATACATTTAAATGACAAATGTCACCTAGCATATGTAGTAGCAGAATGTAGTCCAGAGAACGGAATGCGTTGTGTCGTAGTGTACAGCTTGTTTGCGATATTTGCACCTTAAGGTCCAACACATCCTACTTCAGCAAGTAATTTTTTAGTATGGGGTTAGCATTCCCTCTTTGATCCCTTCTCATTAGCCAGTCTGCCCTGCTGCAGCCTGTAATCCAGGATCGCCACGTGGAGGTGTAGAAGAGTCTTGGCAGCTTTGATTCGCTGGCCCTGACGCTAGCAGTCAGCTATGGGTCGTTGACCACTGCAGCTCATGCGCTTCCAGCCATCGAACATGAAAACATATGTTCTACAGTAGCCCGACCAACAAGTTGGGGATTGATTATCTGTTCCCCGTAACTGAAAGCCTACTGAGTAACATATAATTGCACTACAGGAAGAAGAGCCAAAGTTGACTTTTTCAGTACGTCCCTGAATATTAAAAGATAAACTACAAACTCTCTATACAAACATACACGTAAAATAAGAACAACTCAATGATATTAACTACTTCTACAACTGTAACAACATAAATAAATTTGAAGTATAAAGTGTATGGCCACAGAGAAGCCAAAGACAACCAAAAAAGTAGTAGAAGAAATAGATGTGATTATTTGAGGGTTGAACTGTATGGCGACACGAAAAGCCTGGGACACGTGACCAAGGTCATGAAGGAAATGGGTGTGTTTTTTTTTTTTTTTTTTTTTATTTTTTTGCGTTCGCCTTATTTCTCCATTCCCCAAAGCGGTGTGCGTTGCACTGTGGTTTTTATTTTGCACCTGTTGGCCCAGTGCATCAGAATTCAGCACGCATTTTATGTAAATGTCTGCTTACTCCTGCATTTTATAAGAGTTTGATTCCACGGGGTAACGGTCGGTGCTTTGATGGGGATCGAACCCAGGACCTTCGGATTGTGAGCCGTGTCACTTAACCACTAGCCCAAGCCGTCCCCATATGATGTGATCATTAATTATAATTGTGTGTGTGTGGTTAGTCCCTCACGGACGTCGTTGTGCGTTTTACTGTGTTTTGCGCCTTACAGTCCACTGGATTCAGCTTCAGCAAACATTTTTGGAAAGGTTTATGTTTACCAGCGAGATAGCTTTATGTATACCAGCGGGAGAAGTGTTAATATTCCGATAGGGAGAAATTTATGTATAGCAGCGGGAGAGGTTTATGTATACACGCGAGAGAGGTTTGTGTATACCCGCGGGAGAGGTTTGTGTATACCAGTAAAATTAGTCTTCTATCTTTCCTAACCCCCCTTTGAAGCCTGGTATTTTCACTACAGTAGGCATTCATCCAGGATGTCATTGGGGGGGGGGGGGTGGCGCACTATCGATGTATTTCTGTAGTGGCTGACATTCTATTCTTCTTCTTCTTCTTCTTCTGCGTACACAGTCAGACAGTAACCAATATTTTTTCGAAAAAAGCGGCGGTCGTCCTGAGACTCTCGCCACTACCATAGAGCTTGTCTTGCAGTTCCACTGGTAATGGCCACATCTGCTCTCTCTGATCCTCGTATGTCGGGCAGTTCTGCAGCAGATGTTCAGTGGTCATTTTACCAGTACCGCACGGGCATTCGTCGGTACACCCTAGCTGATATTCTTTTCAACTTTTGTTTTTTAAGATGAGATTTTCAGTCCCCATGTACATTTTTTCCTGACACGTATTTGACCAGATTCTGGTGCGAAACTGTCTGTCTACTGTATCTGGGATCCAATTTTGGAATATATGGAGTGATAGGGACACATGCAAAGATGCACTCTCGCATCTGCCTCACAGGAATGTACACTCTCCTTAGTCAGAGATGACTACGATCTCTTGGTCTCCTCTCTTCATGTTCTTCTGTGGGTTTCGTGTCAGGGCCTGTCTGGCCACATGTGGTTGTGAATTCTCCAGCATTCGCCCTATCCAGTCTAATTTCTTATTCTTAATTTATTGCTAAACTGGTTGTTGTTGGCTCCTTCCCCATAGGTCTTCATCCTTCCCCATAGGTCTCCATCCTTCCCCATAGGTCTTCATCCTTCCCTATAGGTCTTCATCCTTCCCCATAGGTCTTCATCCTTCCCCATAGGTCTTCATCCTTCCCCATAGGTCTTCATCCTTCCCCATAGGTCTTCATCCTTCCCTATAGGTCTTCATCCTTCCCCATAGGTCTTCATCCTTCCCCATAGGTCTTCATCTTTTCTCATAGGTCTTCATCCTTCCTCATAGGTCTTCATCCTTCCCCATAGGTCTTCATCTTTTCTCATAGGTCTTCATCCTTCCTCATAGGTCTTCATCCTTCCCCATAGGTCTTCATCCTTCCCCACAGGTCTTCATCTTTCCCCATAGGTCTTTATTCGTCCTCATGTTCTGCCAGCCTATATACATTATCCTCTGTAGAGATTTATTGACGAACGATTGATGTTTCTCCTGCATTTCCTTTGTCGTTCTCCATATTTATGCTCTGTGCAGGAGTATTGTACCTGTGCTCGTGTGGAAACAGCTGACAGACAGTACAACATTCGCTCAACGGATGTCAACTCCATGAGACGAGTAGAGTGACAGCATACAATTCTCCAACTCAATTGAATGATAAACTGTGTGACGACCAGAGAAGTCAAAGAGGGACCACCATCGCTGACGGAAATCGTTTTCATTATTTTAGAATGAACTATGAAGAAGAAGCATTATTTGACTATTGCATAAGGGTCTGATTAGAGTATTCGTTTTTCAATGCAAAGGTATGGGGTTCCACTGACGCTTTCGTTAAGTTTGAGAACTGGCCACCCAACCTTGATTAGACTGTGGCTTTCTACAATGAAGTCTTTAACACATAATTGGCGACGGCAGTTTATACTATGAGACGTATTTTTATTTTCATTTGTACCATTATTATTGTTATTGTTATTATACATTTTGCTGCTGTTATTATTATTACTATTGTTGATGTTGATTGTGATCACCCGTTTCTTGGCAAAGCTGCGGGCCCAAACGTCGCCTAAAGCTGACGCTGCCTTGGGCCACGGTCCAGTGCATGTTTAGACCACCTACAGAGGCGTCTCAGATGTTGTTGTGTACAGTAAGAGAATCTGGCCAATGCATTGGTGGATAACACCTATTATTATTATTTGCATGGCTTGGCTTCGTTCGTTCTCAATCTCCCGCTACCAACCACTGAACGGGTTTAAGTAGGAGAATGTAGTCCAGAGAACGGAATGCATTGTGTCGTAGTTTACAGCTTGACTGCGATATTTGCACCTTTTGGTCCAACACATCCGACTTCAGCAATCATTTTTTGGGTATCGGGTTAGCATTCCCTCTTCGATCCCTTCTCCTTACCCAGTCTGCTCTGCTGCAGTCTGTTATCCAGGATCACCGTGTCGAGGTGTAGAAGGGTCTTGGCAGCTCTGGTTTGCTGGCTCTGACGCTAGCAGTCAGCTATGTGTCGCTGACCACTGCAGCTCATGCGCTGATCAGCATCTTGTTTCCTATTATTTGTAGTAGTATTGTTATATCTTCTATTATTATAACTATTTTTATTATTATTATCCTTATTATTATTGTTACGCGGGGAACATTAAAGTCTGGTCAGGAAAACTATACTGATCGGACATGTTAATCAAGGTCAGATAAAATATACTGTCCAAGCGGTTGATAACTTAAATTTGTACAGCTACTCTCAAAAGTGCCTGATGAAGCCAGGCCAGGTCGTCCTCCTCAGATTGGAACAGAAGCATTTGTGTAGCGGGAGGGGGAGAGCTCACAGACTATATAAATATAGGTAGTGTAGAAACTGCAATGGTATGTTTGCTTTGTTTCGTCTACAGCAACATTACAATCGATTGAATATTCGGTAAATGCGCTTACTGACGGAAGATGAATTCATGTCCAACATTAAATGAACTGGGCCTGTCTTTGAAACTGATAATAAGATGGTAAAGGTGTATCAATGTTGGAGGAGATAATGCCGAAGTAATGGAGCCGTTTAGCGCAGTGGTTAGTACGCTGGCTTCGCATCTGAGTGTTCCTGGGTTCATTCCCCAGTTGAGGCGGTAATGTTTTTTTCAGACCGCAATGGATCCCGGGTCGACCCAGCCTTAAATGGGTACCGGTTCAGTCCGGGAAGTAAAAGCGGCGAGGGAGAGGAGATGGCTATCGTCCTCATATAGCCGAGCCTTTGAAATGTGAGATCGCTAACACCTCATACCCCTACGGCAGTAATGCTATGGGATACTTTACTTTAAGGGACAATGTCAGTGTAATTTTAATTGTTTTTTCAAGCTGGTGTCATTTAAAAATAAAATATCCATTTGCGATCTATTTACTGACTTACTCTTATGATACCGTCAGCCGTAATCAAAAGCTACTTTGTGTGGTAGGCAGCACTAACTGTTAGCACACACACACATATACACATACAAATATATACACACACACAAATATACATAAATACACACACATACACACAGACATACATAAATACACACACATACATAAATACACACACACACACATAAATACACATACACCCACATGCATTGCACATACACACACTCACCACACACACACACACACACACCGACCCACACACACACACCCACCCACCACACACACACAAACGCAAAAACACACAATCATACATAAATACACACACTTACATACAAACATACAACATACCCACCATACACACACAAAAACACACATACACACATGCATACAAAAACATACATACATACATACATACATACATACATACATACATACATACATACATACATACATACATACATACATACATACATACATACATACATGCATACATACATGCATGAGTATCTCATACAATTGAAAGGCATAATTATATCATATATCATTGTTGTGGCTATGATTTAAAAAAATTAAATGTTAAAATATATAAGTTGTCACTTGCATCTTGTATGTGAATATAAAACAAATCTAATTTAACTGCGTCCCTGTAAGGTTAGTACTGCACCCCTCAGAAATTTCCGCCCTAGACAGCGGGCTATTCAACCAAATCATGACACCAGTCTTGAATATTCTATAAAATCATATCTTCTCTTCGCTATATTTATGTGCAAATCTGCGATTAATATCTCCCTCAGAAAAGCATTAGTATCGCCTGCTCTGTGGATCCGCTCACTGTAATCGAAAATCTCGGCATTTATATTGTCCTAACCACGGGGATCCAACGACAAAAAGGCTTCTTCGTCTCTGCTCAGGTCAAAGCTGCAAAGCTTTCACGAAGATGTCGATCGCAAAGTGGACGGAAAATGGAGGCTTCTCTCTGGTTTCCTCGCAAAACTTGATACGTGAATTCCTCGTTTCTCTGCCCCCCGCGAACGACATAATTAGACTTATTAATTTTCATTTCAACGCTCTGTAAGGCATTGTGCGAAAGGGTCTCATTTGTGTACATTAACTGATTCAATCCCAGGAATCGGTTAATTTGTTCCTTTTTGACAGAAGACGCACCAAACGTCACTTTCCCGCGCAATCCATTAGCTAGCCTGGAGAGCAAAACAGAGTTTGCAGTGGCGTAAAACAATGCATATAATGAAAAAGAACTTTTCTTCCACCAGGAACCGTCATGAATTCTGACAGACGATGGGGGGAAATGATTGCAGAATACGTTAGGACAATGAAATGGCACATATTATCTCATTGGACACTTGAGTTGGTTGATTTGGCATGTGTTTGTTGTTTTCACACCGGCATGTTTGCAAAGACTGCATCCCAGACTTGAAGTGCTCCACAATAAGTGTCATACATGCATGCCCTTTCTAAGAGTTACAGCATATTTACTTGTCTTCCCTTGTGGATCTCGGGCCCTCTATCCAGAGAATTAATAATCGGGCCACTGAACTGTTATGCGTGTCGCAAAATGCAATTAAAGTGGTCGAGTATTGGACTGTCAGCCTTATCGTGTAAAACAAATTTATGGTGAAACCATCATTGCAAAAATGCACAATGTGTTTTCGTGCGGATTTTCTGAATTGTACCATCTATAGTGGGAGCTTTACGGCCAGACACATCCGATTTCAGCACATAATTTTTTTGAAAAATATGTGCCTCTGCTGTTCAATCCCAACTTAACCAACCTGCATGGTTGCAGTATGCTTCCAGGGATGCCACTTGAAGGCGAAATAGGGTCTGGCCAGTTATGAGTCACTGGCCGTGATAAAGTAGTCAGTTTTATCTAGTTGCATGCTATCAGCTCATTCTTTACTTAACAGTAAGCCAGGAAACGATTTATAGTTGGGTCGACTGGAAGGTGGGAGAGACGGATCTAACCTGAGACCTTTGACCTGAGAACTAAGTTCTCTACCCTTCGTGCGCTCAATATAAAATACGCACATGAACAATTAAAAAATAACTATATTCTTTTCCAATTTTATTTCTTCAAACTTGGGTATGAGTTGTACATCTTCGTGTTCTTCTTCTCTTCGTTATTCTTCTCCTCCTTGTTTTCTTCTTCTTCTCTTCGTTATTCTTCTCCTCCTTGTTTTCTTCTTCTTCTCTTCGTTATTCTTCTCATCCTTGTTTTCTTCTTCTTCTCTTCGTTATTCTTGTTCTCCTTGTTTTCTTCTTCTTCTCTTCGTTATTCTTCTCCTCCTTGTTTTCTTCTTCTTCTCTTCGTTATTCTTCTTCTCCTTGTTTTCTTCTTCTTCTCTTCGTTATTCTTCTTCTCCTTGTTTTCTTCTTCTTCTCTTCGTTATTCTTCTCATCCTTGTTTTCTTCTTCTTCTCTTCGTTATTCTTCTCATCCTTGTTTTCTTCTTCTTCTCTTCGTTATTCTTCTTCTCCTTGTTTTCTTCTTCTTCTCTTCGTTATTCTTCTCATCCTTGTTTTCTTCTTCTTCTCTTCGTTATTCTTGTTCTCCTTGTTTTCTTCTTCTTCTCTTCGTTATTCTTCTCATCCTTGTTTTCTTCTTCTTCTCTTCGTTATTCTTGTTCTCCTTGTTTTCTTCTTCTTCTCTTCGTTATTCTTCTCATCCTTGTTTTCTTCTTCTTCTCTTCGTTATTCTTCTTCTCCTTGTTTTCTTCTTCTTCTCTTCGTTATTCTTCTCATCCTTGTTTTCTTCTTCTTCTCTTCGTTATTCTTGTTCTCCTTGTTTTCTTCTTCTTCTCTTCGTTATTCTTCTTCTCCTTGTTTTCTTCTTCTTCTCTTCGTTATTCTTCTCATCCTTGTTTTCTTCTTCTTCTCTTCGTTATTCTTGTTCTCCTTGTTTTCTTCTTCTTCTCTTCGTTATTCTTCTCATCCTTGTTTTCTTCTTCTTCTCTTCGTTATTCTTGTTCTCCTTGTTCTTCTTCTTCTTCTCTTCGTTATTCTTCTCCTCCTTGTTTTCATCTTCTTCTCTTCGTTATTCTTCTTCTCCTTGTTTTCTTCTTCTTCTCTTCGTTATTCTTCTCATCCTTGTTTTCTTCTTCTTCTCTTCGTTATTCTTGTTCTCCTTGTTTTCTTCTTCTTCTCTTCGTTATTCTTCTCATCCTTGTTTTCTTCTTCTTTTCTTCGTTATTCTTGTTCTCCTTGTTTTCTTCTTCTTCTCTTCGTTATTCTTCTCATCCTTGTTTTCTTCTTCTTCTCTTCGTTATTCTTCTTCTCCTTGTTTTCTTCTTCTTCTCTTCGTTATTCTTCTCATCCTTGTTTTCTTCTTCTTCTCTTCGTTATTCTTGTTCTCCTTGTTTTCTTCTTCTTCTCTTCGTTATTCTTCTTCTCCTTGTTTTCTTCTTCTTCTCTTCGTTATTCTTCTCATCCTTGTTTTCTTCTTCTTCTCTTCGTTATTCTTGTTCTCCTTGTTTTCTTCTTCTTCTCTTCGTTATTCTTCTCATCCTTGTTTTCTTCTTCTTCTCTTCGTTATTCTTCTTCTCCTTGTTTTCTTCTTCTTCTCGTTGTTGTTCTTCTTGTTCTTCTCCTTCTTCTTGTTCTTCTTCTCCTTGTTCTTCTTCTTCTTCTCTTCGTTATTCTTCTTCTCCTTGTTCTTCTTCTCCTTGTTCTTCTTCTTCTTCTCTTCGTTATTCTCCTTCTTCTTGTTCTTCTTCTCCTTGTTCTTCTTCTTCTTCTCTTCGTTATTCTTCTTCTCCTTGTTCTTCTTCTCCTTGTTCTTCTTCTTCTTCTCTTCGTTATTCTTCTCCTCCTTGTTTTCATCTTCTTCTCTTCGTTATTCTTCTCCTCCTTGTTTTCATCTTCTTCTCTTCGTTATTCTTCTCCTCCTTGTTTTCTTCTTCTTCTCGTTGTTGTTCTTCTTGTTCTTCTCCTTCTTCTTGTTCTTCTTTTCCTTGTTCTTCTTCTTCTTTTCCTTGTTCTTCTTCTTCTCCTTCTTCTCGTTATTCTTCTTCTCTTAATTGTTATTCTTCTTCTTCTTCTTCTTCTTCTTCTGCTTGCTCCAGTTCTTGTTCTTCTTCTTATTGTTCTTGTTCTTCTTCTGTTTCTTCTCCTTGTTCTTGTTTTTCTTCTTATTATTTTTTTTGCTTCTTCTTCTTCTTTTGTTGTTCAGCTCACGTCCCGAGAACGACGTCATGATGCTGTGCCTTGTTAACAGCGAGGCGGTGGTATCTGCTCCTAACAGTCAAACATATCTGATGTCAAAAGTGATTTTCTTCCCTCAGATCCTTATTGTCTTTGCCACCAGAAGGGGGAGGGGGGGGGGGAGGTGGGAATAGGACAGGTCAGCCAAGGATGACATTTACATTATTTTATTTTTAATACAGACATCTATTGAAATAGACGATTGTTTAAATAGAAAACTATTGATATAGACAGCTACTGACATAAACAACTATTGAAATAGACAGCTATTGGCATAGGCAATTATTGATATAGACAGCTACTGACATAGACAATTCTTTAAATAGACAACTATTGATATAGACTGCTTCTGACATAGACAATTCTTTAAATAGACAACTATTGATATAGAAAACTGTTTATATAGACAACTGTTTATATATATATATACAATTGTTGATACAGACAACTATTGATACAGACAACTATTGATATAGACAACTTTTGATATAGATATTGATATAGAAAAATATTTATATAGACAATTGTTGATATATACAACTTTTGATATAGACAACTTTTGATTTAGATATTGATATAGAAAAAATATTTATATAGACAATTGTTGATATATACAACTTTTGATATTGGTAACTTTTGAAGCCGCACTGGAACTTAGTAGCATTGATGATTGTAATGATTTTGCCTCTCGTGAAGCAAGCATGGGGACCATTCTGGTTACCACAATGATGGTCTGGTATGGTTAAGAGAAAAATAATCCTTGTACTATAGTTCAGTCAACCCAGAAAAACAACATAACCCACGAGAAAAGTTGTCTTCCTAAAACAGGTTAGACCACACAGTTATCGCCCATTACACAATGTTTTCAGCGTGGCAGGGTACACATCCTTGCTTTTGCTACACGGACAAAGAGTGTTCTACCATAGATGCAAATCAAACCAATATGTCATAAATTGCTATCTAAGCAATTCACTTACAAAGTAACAAGGAAACTAATCTGTCATATATTGGCATCCAAGCAATTCACTTACAAAGTACAAGGAAACTAATATGTCATATATTGACATTCAAGCAATTCTATCAACAAGTAAACAAGGAAGCAAATATGTCATATATTGGCATCCAAGCAATTCTATCACAAAGTAACAAGGAAGCAAATATGTCATATATTGACATTCAAGCAATTCTATTACAAAGAAACAAGGAAACTAATATGTCATATATTGACATTCAATCAATTCTATTACAAAGTAACAAGCAAACTAATATGTCATTTATTGGCATCCAAGCAATTCTATTACAAAGTAACAAGGAAGCAAATATGTCATATATTGACATTCAAGCAATTCTATTACAAAGTAACAAGGAAACTAATATGTCATATATTGGCATCCAAGCAATTCTATTACAAAGTAACAAGGAAACTAATATGTCATATATTGACATTCAAGCAAGTCACTCACAAACTAACAAGGAAACCAATATGTCAAATACTAAAAACCAAGCAATTCACTCTCAAACTTACGAGCAAATATGTTTTTTTTAAAGTTCGTTGTTTGGTGCAAGCTTTTTTGATACTAAGATTTCATTATTTTGTTTGTTTATTCGAGTGAAGAAGTGTAATTTTTCTTATATTTTATGTTTCTTTTATGAATTTTTAAATTGGCGTATTCGCGTTTTTGGTAGGTCATTCGAGAATGCGGTAAAATGTGAAAGATAAACACAGTGTTCTTCAGCGTCGGCGCTAACGTACATCAGTGGGCGCTTTTAGCTTTCATGTGGGCGGTAACAGAATAATTACGTTCTGTGGTTAAAACATATTATTATTATTATGACAATGCAGAGGCTACATAACTTGTGATAAAATGTGGCAGAATTACATTTAAAATTTTGAGAACCTGCGTTTTTTACGTGACAGCATACGACAATAAAACATGGACAGTTACCCAAGCTTCAAGTAAGGGAATCGAGGTCTTCGAGTTGAAATGTTGTAGAAAGGCTCTCAATATACAATGGATCGGAAAAAAGAAGAATGCAAACATTCGGCAACAGTAAAGCATAGAGAACTATTTCATAAATTCCACCATGAATAACAAATTGAAATACTTTGCCCACCTCGAAAGACACAATTGTCTGTAGAGAATCGGTAATGGAAGGTATGGTACCAGGCAAGAGAGGTAGAGGCAGACCAAGATCGCGATGGCGCCAAGATGTCAAGGACTGCTTGGGCATGGCTTTTGAGAAGTTTGTAGATTTGGCTAGAGATCGAGTTTCTTTCAAATAAGCTGTCACGTTCTGCAGAGCACATGCCCCGTGATAATTACGTATTAAAAACTTCCACACCAGAAAAACAGACTCGGTGAACAATCGCAACATTTTTCTTCAATTTAGATTTTACAGGCCGAGTCCGGTAAGGAAAACCTACCTTCCAGAAAGTTATTAAAGTGCCGCCAGGTATATATTGTCAATGATGAAGGATCTTCTTCTTCTTCTTTTTCGTACGCCGTCAAACCTGTATTTTTTCGAAAAAAGCAGCGGTGATCCTGAGGCTGTCGACACTGCCATAGAGCTTGTCTAGTGTTGCCACTGGTGATGGCCACACGTGCTTTCTCTGATCCTCGTATGTCAGGCAGTTTTGCAGCAGATGTTCAGCGGTCATTTTCCCGGTACAACAGGTGCATTCGTCAGTGCCACCTATCTTCAGTTTATTGAATAGTAGCGGTTTGGGTGGATTTAGAGAAGGAATTTGACAAGGTTTGGAAAGAGGGACTTAAAGTCTGTTGTGGTCTGTGCGGAGTCTGAAGACCACGACCTGCTCTCTTCTGTTCAACTGGTAATAGGCATCATTTTTTGTATAGCCAGTAAGTTCTGTTTCCCATTTGGCCATGTATCTGGCCCTAATAAGCCTTTTGGACTCTTCCTAGGTTACACTAGAATCTGGTTGTGGTAGTCTTGCCCCTTCTTTTGCCAGTCTGTCTGCCTCCTCGTTGCATTGGGTGTTACAGTGGGATGGAACCCACTGTACCACTACTCTTTTTGGTGTGGAATGCTGGCATAGTGGACAAAGAACTGCTCTTAAATCATTCAGTTCCGTATTTTCCTGGCTTTTAAGTGCTGTGATTACGGCCAGGGCATCTGTAATCACGACTATCTGGCTTTCATTGCTTTCACCTGTCAGCATTGCTTCTACTGCAGCCCTCAGTGCCTCTGCCTCCGCTCTGGAATTGCTTGACAATTTTCCAGTTGCCACTGACAGTGTTATTTTTCTACCATTTGATAGGCTCGGGAATACCCCTGCCCCTCCGTTCTGTGTTGTGTTTGTGACAGAACCGGCGGTGTATGCATGGGTCCAGTCCATGCTTGGGTAGTTTTTCGTTATGTACCTCAGGGTTATGTCTCTTCTTTCTTTTTCATTCTGGCTGTTCTTGTTCCCAATACCTGGTATATTTTCTACCCTCTCCTGAATGAAATGCTGCTTCCAGGTAGGTTTGCGTACAGTAGGGATGGGCTTTGGTATTGTTACGATGTTCATAGGGTCTTCGTTCATCTTTGCTTTGGCTATTTCTGCAAAGCTTCTCCGCTTTAGTTTCTTATTTCCAAATCTATTTAGTCTCTGATGCATTGGATGGTCTGTCAGTCTTCTGAGTTTCTCTGCTTGCTGCTGGGCTCTGCAGTCTGTTCTGTCGGTCATGGATTGCAGTTTTGTAATCTTTTCAAGTTCTACAATTGGCGTTGACTTCATGCCTCCTGTTATAACTCTCATGGCTTGGTTTTGAAGTTTGCTAACTTTATCGAAGTTCGCCTTTGCTGCTGTTGTCCATGCCGCAATGCCATACTCGAGAACTGGTCTCACTTTTCCAGTGTACAGTTTCTTTAGTATGCCTTCGTCTGTTCCCCAGCTTGTGCCAGTAAGTTTCCTCATGATTGCCATTCTTTCTCTGGCTCTCATTCGGTTTCTCTCGATCTGACTTTTCCATGTCATGCGCCGATCAAATGTGACTCACAGATAGGTTGGGTTGTCGTTTTGCTGCAGGAATTTGCCATTTAAACTTAATTTGGTATTTTGGGGTTTTATTGAAAGCGAGAATATTGTGCATGTGGTTTTCTCCTCGTTTATTTTGACCAGCAATGAGTTCGCCCACTCTTCCAGCGATGTTAGGGCCTGCTGCATCCGATTTCTTGCTATGGTGAGATTCTTTTCAGAGGTCCACATAGCCAGATCGTCTGCAAACATTGAGCTATGGACTCTCCTTGGTATATTCTCTGTAATATCGTTTATATATACCAGGAAGAGTGTGGGTGACAGTACTCCCCCTTGGGGTACTCCCTGCTCGAGTGTCACCTTTTTGCTCATCTGCCCTTGTACTTGGACTCTGGTCGTTCTTTGTTTTAGGTAGTGGTTGATCCATTTGTACATTTTCCCACAAACATCACTTCTTCTTAGCTTGACTCTAAGTCCGTCTTTCCAGACTTTGTCAAATGCCTTTTCCAGATCCACCCAAACAGCTGCTGTGTGTTTCTGTGCCTGGTAGGCATCTTCTATTTCCTGGACTATGAGGATGACCTGGTCCTCAGTGGATCTGCGCTGTCTAAAGCCTGCTTGCTGTGGAATTAGTATTCGTTTTTCTTCCAGACGCCACATCAGTCTGGTGTTTATCATACGTTCCATCAGCGTGCCGACACAGCTCAGTAGGCTGATGGGCCTGTATCCATTTGGATCTGTTTTGTCCTTTCCTGTTTTTGGTACTGGTACCAGTACTTCGTCTTTCCATGCCTGGGGTACAATTCCCCTTTTCCAGCTTTGGTGCAGGACTGATAGTAACGTCCTCTTTGCTGTTTGGCCCAACCCCATCAGCATTTCGTTTGTTACCCCATCTTTTCCGGGCGATTTCTTTTTCTTTAAAGTACTCATGGCCTCATTCATTTTATTCATTGTTAGTTTTGCAATCATGTGCTTCTCTGGTGCCATCTTGATGTTGTCGTGGCTCTTTTGTTCTTCACTAATGTCTGTATTCCTATCTGCAGGGACATCAATGTGGTTTGCTCTGGCATATTCTATAAAGGCGTTTGCAGCTTTTTTTCCAGTAAGCACATTGTCGCCCTGCTTGATGGTAATTTGTTTATTTTATGGTATTTCGTCATTCATGGCTCTGACTAACTTCCATAGTTTGTTCCCTTTTTTATCTAAATTGAGGCTTTCTGTTTTGTTTTTTCAGCTGTCTCTTGTTATTTGGTTTAGTGTTCTTTTGAATTTCTCCGTGATGGCCTTTTAGGGCGAAATTTTGAGAACCTTCGTTTTTTACGTGACAGCATACGACAATAAAACATGGACAGTTACCCAAGCTTCAAGTAAAGGAATCGAGGTCTTCGAGTTGAAATGTTGTAGAAAAGCTCTCAATTTACAATGGATCGGAAAAAAGAAGAATGCAGACATTCGGCAACAGTAAAGCATTGAGAACTATTTCATAAATTCCACCATGAATAACAAATTGAAATACTTTGCCCACCTCGAAAGACACAATTGTCTGTAGAGAATCGGTAATGGAAGGTATGGTACCAGGCAGGAGAGGTAGAGGCAGACCAAGATCGCGATGGCGCCATGATGTCAAGGACTGCTTGGGCATGACTTTTGAGAAGTTTGTAGATTTGGCTAGAGATCGAGTTTCTTTCAAATAAGCTGTCACGTTCTGCAGAGCACATGCCACGTGATAATTACGTATTAAAAACTTCCACACCAGAAAAACAGACTCGGTGAGCAATCGCAACATTTTTCTTCAATTTAGATTTTACAGACCGAGTCCGGTAAGGAAAACCTACCTTCCAAAAAATTATGAAAGTGGCGCCAGGTATATATTGTCAGTGATGAAGGATCAGAATGTCAGGTGTTGGCCAGAATAGCACAGACAATAGGGCGCTTGCACGGCTTAACAAAGTCTAGCAAGATAAACGGTTTGCACTAGATGAGAATTAATGCGCCAGAATGTGGATACATAGAAGAAGGAAGCACATGTCATAAAAGTAAAGAAAACATATCAGGAAGATGTGGAGAAATTAGGGACGCAAATATAACTGATTAACGAAATCAGAGTCCGACAGATTAGATAGTCCAAATGGGAAACCGAACATACTGGTTACACCAAAAACGATGCCTATTACCAGTTGAACCGAAGAGAGCAGGTCGTTGTCTTCAGACTTCGCACTGGCCACAACAGACTGAGGTACCACCTATTCAACAAACTGAAGATAGGGTGTACCGACGAATGCCCGTGCGGTACTGGTAAAATGACCACTGAACATCTGCTGCAGAACTGCCCGACATACGAGGATCAGAGAGAGCAGATGTGGCCATTGCCAGTGGAACTGCAAGACAAGCTGTATGGTAGTGGCGAGAGTCTCAGGATGACCGCCGCTTTTTTTGAGAAAATAATGGTTACTGTCTGACTGCGTACGCAGAAGAAGAAGAAGAAGATAGTTTGACAACATAAAAATGC
Source organism: Ariolimax columbianus (assembly GCA_036924085.1). Taxonomy (NCBI): domain Eukaryota; kingdom Metazoa; phylum Mollusca; class Gastropoda; order Stylommatophora; family Arionidae; genus Ariolimax; species Ariolimax columbianus. Next base: position 13,975,386 of record JAVGWX010000011.1, read on the forward strand.
TTGATACTTTGCTGAAACGTTTATGTTATTCTTGAGAAGCAAAAAGTTCAGAAAGTCACGAGTTTTATATCTCTTAGCTCGGCACTGAAGGCTGCAGTAGAAGCAATGCTGAGAGGCGAAAGCAATGAAAGCCAGATAGTCCTATTTACAAATGCCCTGGCCGTGGTTGCAGCACTAAAATCCAGAAAAATACTGAACTTAATGATTTAAGAGCAGTACTCTGTCAACTATGCCAGCAGTCTGCACCAAAAAGAGTAGTGGTACAGTGGTTTCCATCCCACTGTAACATCCAAGGCAACGAGGAGGCAGACAGACTGGCAAAAGAAGGGGCAAGACTACCACAACCAGATTCTAGTGTGACCTACGAAGAGTCCAAAAAGTTTATTAGGGACAGATACATGGCCAAATGGGAAACAGAACATACTGGCTACACAAAAAATGATGCCTATTACCAATTGAACAGAAGAGGGCAGGTTGTGGTCATCAGACTCTGCACAGGCCACAACAGACTGAGGTACCACCTATTCAATAAACTGAAGATAGGTGGCACTGACGAATGCACCTGTGATACAGGGAAAATGACCTGCTGCAAAATTGTCCGACATACGAGGACCAGAGAAAGCACATGTGGCCATCATCAGTGGCAACACTAGACAAGCTCTATGGCAGTGCCGACAGCCTTAGGATGACAGCTACTTTCTTCGAACAAATTCAAATTGACGTCTGACAGCGTACGAAGAAGAAGAAGAAGAAGAATAAGAAGAAGAAGAAGAAGAAGAATAAGAAGAAGAAGAAGATATCTCTCAGCTCGACTTTAAGCAACAAATGAGATTGTCAAGAATAAAAAAGAAGAATGATCTTGGTACTGCAGAGATTAACAAACAAGAACAACTTATGGCAGAATACTATCATATGACAAAAATAAAGATGTTGTGGACATGTATTTTCCATGTGGCAATGTAAGAATGTTGGACATGGACAACAACACAAACCATATGAAAAAAAGATTGATTCCATCATGCTAAAATGTGACCGGTTGGATGCTTTAAATACACTGGTTAGCGCGAAAGAAAAACGTAGCAATCCTACATGAGCTGGATATAGAATAAAACTGGCTAGTCAATAACATTGCGTCTAAGACATGAACGTACTTCTTCCACATCAGACGCTACATTGCCCGGAGAGAACGATAATAGACGGTGTGGTGACTGGCAATAGGAGCAGAGACAGACTGAGGAGAAGGTGGACAAGGAGATACGACAGGCCGAGGAGAAGATGGACAAGGAGCATAGACCGACCGAGGAGAAGATGGACAAGGAGCAGAGACAGACTGAGGAGAAGGTGGACAAGGAGATACGACAGACCGAGGAGAAGATGGACAAGGAGCATAGACCGACCGAGGAGAAGATGGACAAGGAGCAGAGACAGACTGAGGAGAAGGTGGACAAGGAGATACGACAGACCGAGGAGAAGATGGACAAGGAGCATAGACCGACCGAGGAGAAGATGGACAAGGAGCAGAGACAGACTGAGGAGAAGGTGGACAAGGAGATACGACAGACCGAGGAGAAGATGGACAAGGAGCAGAGACAGACCGAGGAGAAGATGGACAAGGAGCAGAGACAGACTGAGGAGAAGGTGGACAAGGAGCATAGACAGACCGAGGAGAAGATGGACAAAGAGCATAGACCGACTGAGGAGAAGGTGGACAAGGAACATAGACAGACCGAGGAGAAGATGGACAAGGAGCATAGACCGACCGAGGAGAAGATGGACAAGGAGCAGAGACAGACTGAGGAGAAGGTGGACAAGGAGCATAGACAGACCGAGGAGAAGATGGACAAAGAGCATAGACCGACCGAGGAGAAGGTGGACAAGGAACATAGACAGACCGAGGAGAAGATGGACAAGGAGCAGAGACAGACTGAGGAGAAGGTGGACATGGAGCAGAGACAGACTGAGGAGAAGGTGGACAAGGAGCAGAGACAGACTGAGGAGAAGGTGGACATGGAGCAGAGACAGACTGAGGAGAAGGTGGACAAGGAGCAGAGACAGACTGAGGAGAAGGTGGACAAGGAGCAGAGACAGACTGAGGAGAAGGTGGACAATGAGCAGAGACAGACTGAGGAAAAGGTGGACAAGGAGCAGAGACATACTGAGGAGAAGGTGGACAATGAGCAGAGACAGACTGAGGAGAAGGTGGACAGTGAGCAGAGACAGACTGAGGAGAAGGTGGACAAGGAGCAGAGACAGACCGAGGAGAAGGTGGACAAGGAGCAGAGACAGACTGAGGAGAAGGTGGACAATGAGCAGAGACAGACTGAGGAGAAGGTGGACAAGGAGCAGAGACAGACCGAGAAGAAGATGGAAAAGGAGCAGAGACAGACCGAGGAGAAGATGGACAAGGAGCAGAGACAGACCGAGGAGAAGATGGACAAGGAGCAGAGACAGACTGAGGAGAAGGTGGACAAGGAGCAGAGACAGACCGAGGAGAAGGTGGACAAGGAGCAGAGACAGACTGAGGAGAAGGTGGACACGGAGAAACGACAGACAGAGGTGAAGGTGGACAAGGAGCAGATACAGACCGAGGAGAAGGTGGACAAGGAGCAGAGACTGACCGAGGAGAAGATGGACAAGGAGATACAAGATACCGAAGAGAAGATGGACACGGAGATTCGACAGACCGAGAAGGTGGACACGGAGATACGACAGACCGAGAAGGTGGACACGGAGATACGACAGACCGAGGAGAAGGGGGACAAGGAGCAGAGACAGACCGAGGAGAAGGTGGACATGGAGATACGACAGACCGAGGAGAAGGTGGACATGGAGATACGACAGACCGAGAAGGTGGACACGGAGATACGACAGACCGAGAAGAAGGTGGACACGGAGATACGACAGACCGAGGAGAAGGTGGACAAGGAGATACGACAGACCGAGAAGGTGGACAAGGAGATACGACAGACCGAGGAGAAGATGGACAAGGAGCATAGACCGACCGAGGAGAAGATGGACAAGGAGCAGAGACAGACTGAGGAGAAGGTGGACAAGGAGATACGACAGACCGAGGAGAAGATGGACAAGGAGCATAGACCGACCGAGGAGAAGATGGACAAGGAGCAGAGACAGACTGAGGAGAAGGTGGACAAGGAGATACGACAGACCGAGGAGAAGATGGACAAGGAGCAGAGACAGACCGAGGAGAAGATGGACAAGGAGCAGAGACAGACTGAGGAGAAGGTGGACAAGGAGCATAGACAGACCGAGGAGAAGATGGACAAAGAGCATAGACCGACCGAGGAGAAGGTGGACAAGGAACATAGACAGACCGAGGAGAAGATGGACAAGGAGCATAGACCGACCGAGGAGAAGATGGACAAGGAGCAGAGACAGACTGAGGAGAAGGTGGACAAGGAGCATAGACAGACCGAGGAGAAGATGGACAAAGAGCATAGACCGACCGAGGAGAAGGTGGACAAGGAACATAGACAGACCGAGGAGAAGATGGACAAGGAGCAGAGACAGACTGAGGAGAAGGTGGACATGGAGCAGAGACAGACTGAGGAGAAGGTGGACAAGGAGCAGAGACAGACTGAGGAGAAGGTGGACATGGAGCAGAGACAGACTGAGGAGAAGGTGGACAAGGAGCAGAGACAGACTGAGGAGAAGGTGGACAAGGAGCAGAGACAGACTGAGGAGAAGGTGGACAATGAGCAGAGACAGACTGAGGAAAAGGTGGACAAGGAGCAGAGACAGACTGAGGAGAAGGTGGACAATGAGCAGAGACAGACTGAGGAAAAGGTGGACAATGAGCAGAGACAGACTGAGGAGAAGGTGGACAAGGAGCAGAGACAGACCGAGGAGAAGGTGGACAAGGAGCAGAGACAGACTGAGGAGAAGGTGGACAATGAGCAGAGACAGACTGAGGAGAAGGTGGACAAGGAGCAGAGACAGACCGAGAAGAAGATGGAAAAGGAGCAGAGACAGACCGAGGAGAAGATGGACAAGGAGCAGAGACAGACCGAGGAGAAGATGGACAAGGAGCAGAGACAGACTGAGGAGAAGGTGGACAAGGAGCAGAGACAGACCGAGGAGAAGGTGGACAAGGAGCAGAGACAGACTGAGGAGAAGGTGGACACGGAGAAACGACAGACAGAGGTGAAGGTGGACAAGGAGCAGATACAGACCGAGGAGAAGGTGGACAAGGAGCAGAGACAGACCGAGGAGAAGATGGACAAGGAGATACAAGATACCGAAGAGAAGATGGACACGGAGATTCGACAGACCGAGAAGGTGGACACGGAGATACGACAGACCGAGAAGGTGGACACGGAGATACGACAGACCGAGGAGAAGGGGGACAAGGAGCAGAGACAGACCGAGGAGAAGGTGGACATGGAGATACGACAGACCGAGGAGAAGGTGGACATGGAGATACGACAGACCGAGAAGGTGGACACGGAGATACGACAGACCGAGAAGAAGGTGGACACGGAGATACGACAGACCGAGGAGAAGGTGGACAAGGAGATACGACAGACCGAGCAGGTGGACAAGGAGATACGACAGACCGAGGAGAAGATGGACAAGGAGCATAGACCGACCGAGGAGAAGATGGACAAGGAGCAGAGACAGACTGAGGAGAAGGTGGACAAGGAGATACGACAGACCGAGGAGAAGATGGACAAGGAGCATAGACCGACCGAGGAGAAGATGGACAAGGAGCAGAGACAGACTGAGGAGAAGGTGGACAAGGAGATACGACAGACCGAGGAGAAGATGGACAAGGAGCAGAGACAGACCGAGGAGAAGATGGACAAGGAGCAGAGACAGACTGAGGAGAAGGTGGACAAGGAGCATAGACAGACCGAGGAGAAGATGGACAAAGAGCATAGACCGACCGAGGAGAAGGTGGACAAGGAACATAGACAGACCGAGGAGAAGATGGACAAGGAGCATAGACCGACCGAGGAGAAGATGGACAAGGAGCAGAGACAGACTGAGGAGAAGGTGGACAAGGAGCATAGACAGACCGAGGAGAAGATGGACAAAGAGCATAGACCGACCGAGGAGAAGGTGGACAAGGAACATAGACAGACCGAGGAGAAGATGGACAAGGAGCAGAGACAGACTGAGGAGAAGGTGGACATGGAGCAGAGACAGACTGAGGAGAAGGTGGACAAGGAGCAGAGACAGACTGAGGAGAAGGTGGACATGGAGCAGAGACAGACTGAGGAGAAGGTGGACAAGGAGCAGGGACAGACTGAGGAGAAGGTGGACAATGAGCAGAGACAGACTGAGGAGAAGGTGGACAATGAGCAGAGACAGACTGAGGAAAAGGTGGACAAGGAGCAGAGACATACTGAGGAGAAGGTGGACAATGAGCAGAGACAGACTGAGGAGAAGGTGGACAATGAGCAGAGACAGACTGAGGAGAAGGTGGACAAGGAGCAGAGACAGACCGAGGAGAAGGTGGACAAGGAGCAGAGACAGACTGAGGAGAAGGTGGACAATGAGCAGAGACAGACTGAGGAGAAGGTGGAAAAGGAGCAGAGACAGACCGAGGAGAAGATGGACAAGGAGCAGAGACAGACCGAGGAGAAGATGGACAAGGAGCAGAGACAGACTGAGGAGAAGGTGGACAAGGAGCAGAGACAGACCGAGGAGAAGGTGGACAAGGAGCAGAGACAGACTGAGGAGAAGGTGGACACGGAGAAACGACAGACAGAGGTGAAGGTGGACAAGGAGCAGATACAGACCGAGGAGAAGGTGGACAAGGAGCAGAGACAGACCGAGGAGAAGATGGACAAGGAGATACAAGATACCGAAGAGAAGATGGACACGGAGATTCGACAGACCGAGAAGGTGGACACGGAGATACGACAGACCGAGAAGGTGGACACGGAGATACGACAGACCGAGGAGAAGGGGGACAAGGAGCAGAGACAGACCGAGGAGAAGGTGGACATGGAGATACGACAGACCGAGGAGAAGGTGGACATGGAGATACGACAGACCGAGAAGGTGGACACGGAGATACGACAGACCGAGAAGAAGGTGGACACGGAGATACGACAGACCGAGGAGAAGGTGGACAAGGAGATACGACAGACCGAGAAGGTGGACAAGGAGATACGACAGACCGAGGAGAAGGTGGACAAGGAGCAGAGACAGACCGAGAAGGTGGACACGGAGATACGACAGACCGAGAAGGTGGACACGGAGATACGACAGACCGAGGAGAAGGTGGACAAGGAGCAGAGACAGACCGAGAAGGTGGACACGGAGATACGACAGACCGAGAAGGTGGACACGGAGATACGACAGATCGAGGAGAAGATGGACACGGAGATACGACAGACCCAGGAGAAGGTGGACAAGGAGATACGACAGACCGAGGAGAAGGTGGACAAGGAGCAGAGACAGAACGATGAGAAGATGGACAAGGAGCAGAGACAGACTGAGGAGATGATGGACAAGGAGATTTGACAGACCGAGGAGAAGATGGACAAGGAGATTTGACAGACCGAGGAGAAGATTGACAAGGAGCAGAGACAGACCGAGGAGAAGATGGACAAGGAGCAGAGACAGACCGAGGAGAAGATTGACAAGGAGATGAGACAGAACGAGGAGGAGATGGACAAGGAGATTTGACAGACCGAGGAGAAGATGGACAAGGAGCAGAGACAGACCGAGGAGGAGATGGACAAAAAGATTTGACAGACCGAGGAGAAGATGGACAAGGAGATGAGACAGAACGAGGAGGAGATGAACAAGGAGATTTGACAGACCGAGGAGAAGATGGACAAGGAGCAGAGACAGACCGAGGAGAAGATGGACAAGGACATTTGACATACCGAGGAGAAGATGGACAAGGAGATGAGACAGAACGAGGAGGAGATGGACAAGGACATTTGACATACCGAGGAGAAGATGGACAAGGAGATGAGACAGAACGAGGAGGAGATGGACATTAGATTTAACAGACCGAGGAGAAGATGGACAAGGAGCAGAGACAGACCGAGGAGAAGATGGACAAGGAGATTTGACAGACCGAGGAGAAGATGGACAAGGAGATGAGACTGACCGAGGAGAAGACGGACAAGGAGATGAGACTGACCGAAGAGAAGACGGACAAGCAGATGAGACTGACCGAGGAGAAGATGGACAAAGGATATTACAGAGGTTCTAGGGTTGACAGTGGCAGAGGCAGGTGAGCTGACCAAGGATTGAGTGTCTTATAGATCGGCTGTCATGAGAACGAAGTTCTGACAAGGACACCCTACGTGACGATGAAGATGACCTTGCTGAAAACAGTACTGGGATGCAAATGTCCCGAAGCTAAGCAAACCTGGCTACTTGCTCCTTAATTCACCCAAAACAAAATAAATGTATTTTTTTCGCTCCAAACTTGAGGCAGTGACGTAAGAGAATAGTTCATTGTTTAATTATTGGGGGTGCCAAACATTCTTCGAGAATAGACGAGAACGTCTGCTTCTGCTGTCGCTTACATCTGTCTTACCGTTAAATTGCTTGAATCTGCCACGTTAGTCCATAATAAGGAGAGTAGCACCCGGTTCCAACAGAAAAATGTCTTTATCAATGCTGTCAGACCATGTAATAACAACCATGTTATCTAACACTAAACCTAACCATAACCCTAATCCTAACCCTAACCATAATTCTAACTATAACCTTTCGTAAAACTGTATATATCAATCTTTTCTACACTTCTATCGTTATCTAAGTCTTTGCTTATTTATTTAATATTAAATTAAATCGGGATCAAGATGCTGAGCAGCGCATGAGCTGCAGCGGTCAGCGACCCATAGCTGACTGCTAGCGTCAGAGCCAGCGAACCAGAAATGCCAATACCCTTCTACACCTCCACATGGTGCTCCTGGATAACAGGCTGCAACAGAGCAGACTGACTAAGGAGAAGGTATCGAAGAGGGAATGCTAACCCGGTACTTAAAAAATGGTTGCTGAAGTCGGATGTGTTGTACTGAAAGGTGCAAATATCGCAGTCAAGGTGTAAACTACGACACAACGCAATTCCGTTCTCTAGACTACATTCTGCTACTTAGGCCAGTGTCAGGGTTTGGTAGCTGGAGATTGAGAACGAACGAAGCCAAGCCATGTTAAATCGACTTGTCCCTTTAACCCGAAATAGAATGTCTGTGACGTATGATGGGAATCCAGGGAACTTTGTTTCGGGTGAATTAAGATGCAAATACCCATCGCTGTAAAAGAGATCATACCATAAGAAGATGGACTGCGAAGAGTCTGACAAATGGTACGATCAAGACAAGAAACACAGAATGTTGGGAAACCATTACCGCCGACCTTCTCTTCCCCAACTTCTTCTTCTTTTTCTTCTATTTATCTTCTTTTTATTCTTCTTCTTCTTCTTCTTCTTCTTCTTCTTCTTCTTCTTCTTTTTCATCTTCTTCTTCTTCTTCTATTCTTCTTCTTTTTATTCTTCTTCTTCTTCTTCTTCTTTTCTTCTTCTTTTTCTTCTTCTTCTTCTTCTTCTTTTTCTTCTTCTTTTTCATCTTCTTCTTCTTCTTCTGCTTCTATTCTTCTTCTTTTTATTCTTCTTCTTCTTCTTTTTCTATTCTTCTTCTTTTTATTCTTCTTTTTATTCTTCTTCATCTTCTATTCTTCTGCTTTTTATTCTTCTTCTTCTTCTTCTTCTTCTTCTTCTAATCTTCTTCTTCTTCTTCTTCTTCTGTGTTCGTTCTCAATCTCCCGCTACCAAGCCATGAACAGGGCTTCGTAAATAGCAGGATGTAGTTCGGGGAACGGAATGCGTTTTATCGCTAGTTTACACATTGTCTGCAAAAGTTTCCCTTTTTTGGTCCGATACATCCGTCTTTGGCAGCCGACCTTCTGTAACTTGAAAACTGATCAGAAAAAAGTTTGAAGCATCAATTTCTTAAAAGTACAGCTAAAAATAACACAGCTTTTTCACTATTTAAAAATACATTATGTTGAAACGTAACTGTGTTTTAGACATTGCCTTATTGTTTTCGAGTTATATAGGATGCAAAAAAAGGCAAAGGTCGCCGTCCATTGTGGACGATGATGGCATAATTTATTTACTAGCGTTGATTTTAGTAAGGATTGACTGCCCTCCTTTTTATCCTCACTCTATCGTCTCGTGCCGCCCGACGCTAGTCGCAAGTCAAGAACAAGAAGACTAGGTGGCGACTACGAGATGCAGGGGACTCCGCATCAAGGACTCCGGATGACTACGTAACATTACTTGGGAAGAGTAACCAGTTAAACCCCTGCAGATATGGACGCACGTACAGGTTGGGCCGACCCTAGTTTGGCCAGAGAAAGGTATCCAGGATACGTAGATTCATTGTAGGGGTTGCTTGGCGTCTAGTGTCGACATGTTCCTAATCAGACATTAGTATCTATCTCTCTTTTTTTCACTCTATTTATGTATCATTATGTCTTTCACTCTCTTCTACTTTCATTCGCTCTCACTCTCATTCTCCCTCGCTTTCACCATCTCCTATTCACTCGCTTTCACCATCTCCTATTCACTCGCTTTCACCCTCTCCTATTCACTCGCTTTCATACTTTCTCTATTGCTATTTGTCTTTAACTCTCTCTTTTTCATTCTCTCTCATTTACTCACTCTTTTTCAATCCCTATTTCTCTTTCACTCTGTCTTTGTCTCACTCTTTCACTCCCCCTATCTCTCTCTCTCCATTCTCTTTCACGTTTTATCTCTTTCACTCTCTATCAATCAATCCATCTCATTTTCACTCTCTCTTTTCACTCTCTTTTTACAAATCTCTCCTTTCCACTTTCTACTTTCCTTTTCACTCTCTCTCTCTCTCTCTCTCTCTCTCTTTCACTCAGTCTCTCTTATTCACTCTTTTTCTATCACTTTCTCTTTCTTTCTCTATCTCGCACTCTTTCACTCTCCCACTTTTTCATTCTTTTTCTTTCACTCTTTCATTCTATATTTCATTGCCTTCCTCTTTGTACATCACTTTTAATCTCTCCTTCACTCTCTTTCGTTTACTCCATTCCACACTCTCTTCGTTTTTCACCCTATCTCTTTCACTCTCTTTTTCACCCAATCTTACATACTCTCTCCATTTTTCAAGCTTTCTTTCTTTTACTCTCTATTTCACTAAATCTCTTTAACTTTCTCTCTTTAATCTTCTATCTCTTTTATTCTCTCCATTATTCTCTTTTTCCCTTTCTTTCCCACTCTCTCTCTCTTTCTCTCTATGTCTCTCTCTCTCTCTTTCTCTCTATGTCTCTTTCTCTCTCTTTCCCACTCTCTCTCTCTTTCTCTCTCTCTCTTTCTCTCTATGTCTCTCTCTCTCTTTCTCTCTATGTCTCTCTCTCTCTCTTTCTCTCTATGTCTCTCTCTCTCTTTCTCTCTATGTCTCTCTCTCTCTTTCTCTCCATGTCTCTCTCTCTCTCTCTTTCTCTCTATGTCTCTCTCTCTCTCTTTCTTTCTATGTCTCTCTCTCTCTTTCTCTCTCTCTCTCTCTTCCGCTTTCTATTTCACACTACCTTTCATTCACTTTGTTTTTATTTTATTCCCTCTTTCATCCTTTCTCTCTCGCACTATCTTTTACTTTCTACTTTCTTTATCCTCCGTTTTTCACTAATTCTTTCTTTCTCTTATCTCTCTCTCTCTCTCTCTCTCTCTCTCTTTCACTTTCTATATCCCAATCTCTTTCTTTATCTATCTTTCACTCTCTTTCAGTATCTCTTTCATTCTCTCTCTCTCTATCTTACACAATATTTCACTCTCTATTTCGCTCTCATCCACTCTCTGTCTCTTGCTCTCAATTTTCCACTTTTTCTTTCACCAACTCCTTCACTCCATTCTGCATTCTATTTCATTCACTCTTTCTCTCTCGCACTCTCTTTCTCTCTCACTCTTCCACT